>JAJJKD010000083.1:0-182257 GCA_022376535.1 Xylariaceae sp. FL0662B
ACTCTGGCACTACAGGTTGCCAGCATGTACCTAAGTACCTACGTATTTATTCCCATACTTGCTTCAATGCCTACCTAAATCTATGTAGTACCTAACGTATGTACATACCTTCCCTGGAGTAAGGTTAATAAATCAAGAGATCCGTAGTAGCTTCCACCAGACGTTCCCCTGATGCTTTGGCTCAGTGGTAAGATTAGTCGCCAGGAAAACCCGTAGGTCTCAAGTTCGAGCCGAAGGTGAAATATACAGGTTCTCCGCAGAGGGATGTTGAGTACGCCTTAAGCCCTCTGTCTTTCCTTTTTTTTCCCCCTTGTCTCTCTCTCTCTCTCTTTCTTTTTTTCTTCTTCTACTTCTTGCATATCCCTTTATTTCTTTTCCTCTCTTTCTTTTCTTTCACACCAAACACCTCCCTCCTGTCCTAGAGCCACCAGGTCGAAGGGAAAAAAGACCATAATCTAAAGGTAAGGCCACACGTTCGAATCGGCCTTCGAGCGTAAATTCCTCTGTAGCCCGAGCAGGCCCCCCTTCCAGTGCCCGCAACTGTATGTAACCTTTGCTTACCGGGTGACGGAAGATACCAGCAAGTATTGGGCTTGGTCCTCCGGAGTCTATATCAGTTCGTTATTTCTAACTAGAGCTTCATCGGCACAACCTCCAATAAGTGAATGCGGCACCCCTGGCATTGCGCCGCCTGGAGTGTAATTAGTGCCAACCAACACCCTTTTAGGAAACCAACCAGAGCCACAGTGAAGAATCAGCGTATTATGACACCAGACACAACGGACTAACATGCATAAGTCCGCTGACACATAGAGGCACCGGATAATATTGGAATATCTGGTGGCTGGTATGCAATATACAGGTGGCTGGAGGATGCCCCACACCAGTGGCTATATAAGAGGATATCCCCTCCTACCTATAATACCTCTCTTACTATTACTATTATTAATATAACTGATATATATATTTATAATTTACGTATTTATTTTAATAAGTTATAAGCCCGGAATTTATTATTATTATTATTATTATTATAATTACCTATCCGTTATTTATTTATTTACTATTTATTACTAAAAAATATAGTTTAAGCGTTACGCTTTCTATATATATAATACGGATAAATAAAACGGAATTAATAAAACGGAATCGAAAATTCTATATAAAATAATATAGTTTATATAATATAGTTAAAACGGTATAAAATAAGTAATATAGTTTATATAAAATAAAAAATTAAGTTTTAGGTTTTTTAGTTTAGTATTAAATTATATTAAAATATATTATAACTATATAGTATATTTATTATTTATATTAAACCTTAAATAGCCTTAAAATTTATACTATTAATATTTATAAAATAATAACTATCGTTTTTAAGGATTAATTAAGTATTAAAGCTTTTCGGAATTACCGAAATTAATAAACTTTTAAACTATTAAAACGTATTTATTTAAATAACGGTTTTTATTAATATTTAAATAATATATAATAATAAAATTAACGTTAAATATAAATATTTCGCTATAAAGTAAATCCTTAATGTAATTAAAATATTTTAGATTTTTTAATAAAAGAAATTTCCTATATTTAACGTACCAATTTTTATAATTATTTTTAAAAGATTTTATAGAAAAATTTAAAAATTTAGACTATTTATTATTTTTTTTATTATTAAATCTTTTATTATTTAATTTAAATAAAGTATTATATATTTCCCTATTTTTAGATTTCGATATTACCGATTTTTTCGGATTAAAACCCCCTTTTTTTAAACGTTTATTTAAACTATCTATATTAGGCTAATAAAAACCTAAAAAACGCTTTAAAATAACTATTAAAATATTTATTAAAGTTATTAAATTAATAATTAGGTTACCTTATAGTAAATTACCTTATAGTAAGTTACCTTATAAATTTATTATAAAAGTTTAAATATTTAAAAATTTTATTTTTATATGCCCTATTTAACCGTTAACTTTTTAATAATTTTATTATAAGCGAAAAAACCGGAAAATTTAATATTAATATTTTTAATAACCTAATTAAATTAAAAGATTTAAAATAATGGTTCGTATTTAAAAAAAAGGTTAGCGATTATTTAAAAATAAATAGCTATAGGAGGCTTTTTTTAAAAAATTAAAGCGAAAATTAACCGATTTTTAAGGATTACTTTAATAAAGCCGAATTACGGAAAGAAATTAAAGCCTAAAAAAATAAATAAAATAAGGCCTATAAATATATTAAATATAAATTCGATAAAAATCTATAAGTTCGAATTAAATATTTAAAAATTATTAAAAGGATTTAAAAAATATTAATAAAGAAATATAAGTTAAAAGGGAATACTATATTTTAAGATTTAATATTTAAATAAAATATTACTTTTTTAATTATTAAAGGTACCGTATCGAAATTAAAGTTTCGATTTTGATTTTTAAAATTCGATTTTAAAAAGTTTAATAAAATTTATACCGTTAGCGAGTTATATTTTATTTATAAATTTTTTTTTTATATTTAGCCTTAAATATAATATTTTTTTTATTATTTTTTTCTAAATTTATAATATTATTTCCGAATATAATAATAAAGATAAAATTATTAAAAAGGCGGTTATTTTTAAAATAATATTTAATTTTATTTTATAAAAGAAATAAAGTTAAAAGTTTAAAGCTATTAAAATTAAATAAACCTTTTTATATTTTAAAGATAAAAACGATTTTAATAGTTAAAAAAACGATAGTATTAATAGTAAATATAAAACCGGTTTTAATTATATTTATTATAAAAATTAAAGATATAAAACCATTAATTATTTATTAAAAAAATGCTTTTAAAAATACCTTAAATTAGTTTTAATTAATTAACGAAATAGTAATAAAACTTTATTGAAAAAATAAAAAACGGATTAGGGATTAATATAGGTAAAATTTATATTTATAAAGTATAATAATACTATACCGGTTAAAATTATAACTTTTTAACCTTTAAAAATAATAATACCAAAAAGCTAAATAAACCTTTATTTATTAATATATTTTTTAAATTTTTTAATATATTATTACCGGGTAATATATTTATAACTATACGTTTAATAATAAATAATATTAAAACTATAATATTTAATATATAATTAATTATTTTTATTATTAAATTAACGTTTAAATATATACCTAAAGATTTATTTATTAATCGAAAATTAATAAAAATAAAATTAATAATTATATTTAAATAAAAAATAATAGAATTTATTAAAAAATTAAAAGAGATTATTATTTTTAATAGCGGATATAGCTAATATTATTTTTATAATAAAGGGTTTTTCGAATTTATATAGCTATATTTTAGTTTTAAAATTATTAAAATAGGGGGGAAATTATTAATTTTTTAATATTAAAACATTATTATTTTTATTATATTAATCGAAAGTAAACTTAAAAAAGTTAAAGTAAATAATACTTTATATATATTAAATATAGGGTATAATTTTATTTTTATTTTATAGTTTATTAAAAAAGGAACCGAATTTTTTTTCCGATATAATATAACTTTTAAAATAATAAAGGAAAGGATTTTTTTAATAGCTATTAAAATTAATAGCTTATATATAATAAACTAATTTAATAATTTTATTAATATATACAGCTTAATAGTAGCTTTATATTTTTATATCTCTTTTATTTTTAATTTAAAAATCTGGTATAAACGATCTAGCTATTTTAATTAAAAAAACCTCGAAAAACTTATAAATATAATAATTAAAATAAAACCACTAAATTAAAACTAATACTTTTATAATATCTACTATAAAAAACGGCTTAAAAAAAGCGGTATATTAATAAGGTTAAAAAAGGGACCTATAACTTAAAATTATTTTACCTAAATAAGGCCAGTATATTTAATAATATTATAAAGTACGGAAATTATTTTAGCTAATTAATTATAACCTATAACTATTTAAATATAACCTAAATAAAACCCTTAAAAATATTAAATAATTGGTTTATTATATTTAAAAAATTTCTCTTAAAATATAAACGCTTTAAAATTAAATATTATATAATTATTATCGATAAATTAAATTTATATTTTAGCTTTAAATTTATTAAATTTTATTGGTAAAAAGGTATTATTATTTGCTATATTATTATTAATTAATATTAATAAAATAGTTTTATTAAATAAACTATTAGCCTTTTAAAGGAAAAATTTAAAGTTTTTATAGGTAAAATTAAAATAAACGGGGTTTTAAATTTTTATTAACCTATTATTTTATAAATAGCCGTATATATTAAAAACCGTTTTTTATAAAAAATAAAAAAATTATTCCCTATAAAGTCTAATATAATATAAAACCGGATATTTAATATTAAATAATAATAAAAGTTAATAATTATTATAAATTTAACGGTAAAGTAAATATATTAGAACTTATTATTATAAAATGTAAATTTTTAAGCTATAAAGGTAATAGTAAATATAACTATATTATTTTTAGATTTAATAATAAAAAAATAATTAACGTTAATAATATTATTTTTTAAAAAAAATACCTTTATTATATTATTTTAAATTTTAAAAAGCTAATTATAAGGTTTATAAAACGTTTAAAATTATAGTTACTATTTAATAAATAATTAAATATTTTTAAGCGGTAATTTATTAGCGTTTTACCTTATAAATTTATTTTATAAATATTTTATAAAGGGGAAATTTATAAAAAACGGTAATTAAGCTTTAAACTACTGCTAATATAGAATAAATTAGATAAAGATAATAGGTTTATTTATTAATAGGTAAATAATCGATTATTAAAAAACGATCTTTTTAAAGATATAGATAAAAGTAATTAGGGTAAATTAATTTTTCCTGATATATTTAAAAGGGATTTTAATTAGGGATATTAATAATTTTTTAAATAATAACCTTTTATATTTAAAGAATTAATTATTTAATTAAAATTACCCTATAAAAAAAGTCTATTATTTAAAATCCTTTTAAAATATTACCTATATTTAAAATAAAATATTAGATTATATAATAATTATTAATTAAAATTAAACTTATAATTTAAATTAGCTATTATTTTATTAAATTTTATATTTATAATAGTTAAAATTGAGCTAAAATTTTATAAATAAACTAAAAGGGATCTTTAATAGCGGTAATAGTATAAAGCTATAAGTATTAAATATTAATTTTTAATTAATAATTAGACGTAAATATTATATAAATTATTAATTAGCTAAAAACTATTACATAGTAAATAAGTTTATAAAATTAAAAGAAGGTTTAATGGTAAAATTATTTATTATAAAATTAGGTAGATAATATAAAGCTTCGAATAAATTAAAGGTTTAAATTATACCGATATTTTTATTTTAATAGTTAAATTTATAAATTATAAAGCTATATTTATTATTATTACTATTTTTAATTTTAAAATTAAATAAATAAATATTATTACTATTTTTTTTATAGCCGGGTCTTTAAAAAAATCTATATTAAATAATTTATTAAATTTAATAATAGTATTAATAAAGTTTATAAATTAAATAAGGCCCTATACGGCTTAAAATAAATATTTAAGGTCTGGTATAGGATTTTAATAAATTTCCTTAAAATCCTAGGTTTTAAACTATTATAGATAAACGTAAATATTTTTATTAAAAAACTTATCTTTATAGCTATTTATATTAACGATTTATTATTAGCCGGCTTTAATAAAAAAAATTATTAAAATTAAGGTAATATTAGCCGAGAAATTTAAAATAATTAATTTAAGCCTTTATTTTTATTATTTAAAAATATTTATTACCTAAAATCGATTTAATAAAACCCTTTATTTTAATTAAAAGGCCTATTTTAAAAAAATTATTAGGGAATTTAAATAATAGGAAACTTTTTTTTAATACTTTTATAATTATTATAAAAATAGAAAAACTATTAGAAAATTTTTAAGTATAAAAAGCTAATATTAAATAGTATATTAAAGCTATAGGGTATTTAATATATATTATAATAGATATTAAATTAAATATAGCTTATTTTATATCGTATTTTAATCGATATATAAAAAATCCGATTACCGGCTACTTTAATGCTATTAAAAAAGTGTTCCGATATTTATATAATATTATTAACTATAGGTTAATTTATAAAGGTAAATTAGATAATTTTATAAAATAAATTAATACCGATTAAATTAGCTATAATTAAATTCGACGGTTAATTTTAGGATATATTTTTAATATCGGTAATAATACTATTAGTTAAAATTTAAAAAAGTAACTAATAGTTTTTATATTTATTTATAAAGCTAAATTAAAAGGATAAATTAAAATTATTAATAAAATTATTTAGTTTAAAAATTTATTAATTAAAATAAATATAACGGTAGAAAAAGATTTAATTATTATTATTATTTTTGGTAATAATTAAAAGGCTATTATAATAGCTAAAAATCTAATATATTATTTTAAAATTAAATATATTATTATATATAAAGTTTTTATTAAAAAGGCTATAGAAAATAGTAATATTAATTTTTTTTAGACCTTTATAAAGAAATAAATAGTTAATAAATTAATTAAACTATTATTTAAAAACGCTTTTATTTATTTCCGGGACGCTTTAAATTTTTAATTTTAAAACGAATAGAAAAAATATAAATTACGTTATAATAATAAAAACCCTTTAAATTTTTCCTCCCGTTAAAATTAAAAGACCCTATTATAAAAAATTATAAAACTAAATTAAACTTTATAAGGTAATTTATTATAGGTTAACTTTAATGGTTAATTTTTATTATAATTTTAATAATTTAAAAATATTATATAGTATAAATTTTAAGGAAAATTATTTTATTTTTATATTTATATATTTTTATAATTAATAAAGTTAATTAATTAGGTATTTATTTTTATTATAGATTTATAAAAATTAACTTTATTTAAAATAATATAATTTAATTTATTATTTTTATATTTATCGAATTTTTTATAATTTATCGATAATAATTTATAAGGGATTTTTTTAATATATTCGATAACTTTTTAAAGGTAATATTACTATAAATATATAAAACTAATTAATAATAAGGTTATCCCTATAAGGTATCCTATAAATACCCTATAAATATTTTATAGGTACTTTATAGATCTTTTATAAATTTCCTATAGCCCTATAAGGTTATTTTATTAAATTTATAATATAAAGTTTAGCCTTAATAAAATAATTTTATACCGATTTTTTTTTATATAATTTTTTATTAAATTTTTCTTTATTTTTATATAATATAAATTTAATATTATTTATAGCGTTTAGCGAATTACCGTTAAATTTAAAAATTTAAAAATTAGAAATTTTAGCTTTTTTATAATAATTTTAAAAATTAATAATTAACGATAATATTCTATATATATATCTTAAAACGATTTTTTTTTATAATAAATAAAACCGAATAAATTGGATAAGTTTTATATTTAATTTAAAAAATTAAAACTTTTATAATTATTTTATTAACCTTAGTTATAAATATAGGAAAAATATTTAAATAGGATTATTTAATATACTTAACGGTAAATTGGTTAATAATAAATAAAAAAATAAAAGGTAGTATATTTTTATAGTAGTTATTATTATAGGGTTAGTTAATATTAAACGAATTAAATAAATATTTATTTAAAATTATAATTCCGTTAAAAGGATTATTAAAATATACTATTAACGGAATATATTATAAAGTAAATAACGTTTTTTATCGAATATTTACGTAATAAATAATATATATTTAAAATAAAAATCTGGTATAATATCGATATTTTATTTAATAGGAAAAATAAATATTTACTATTTTTTTTAAGAAAAATATAAAAATAAATAAACCTAAAAGACCTAAAATATTAAAAATAAAACGACTTAAAATTTTAAAACTATATTAAATTTAGGTTATAGTTAATTAATAAAAAAATAAAATAGGGTTATAGGAAGTTATTACGAAATATATAGGATATTAAAACTATAGAAATAGTTCGAATAGGAATATTAAAATATTTAATGGCTAATATATAATATATAAGTAGCTAGAAGACGCCCTATATTAATAGCTATATAGGAGGATATCCCTTTCTACCTGTAATACCTTTCTTACTACTACTATTATTAATATAACTAATATATATACTCATAACCTGCGTATCTATTTCAACAAATGAGGGCTAATTGGAAATTACGCATTCTGTGCCTTTTTCTTGCATAAAAGACTCAAATCGGGGATCTTATCGAAAAATCAAGACGTGTTGCTTGCGATTGGTGGACGTTATGTGATAAGTTACGTACCATCTTGAGGTCAGGTAGGTAATGTTCTTCCCTCCCTTGTGCCTGATATCTAGGGGGCGGATATACGCCTTCATAATTGAGAGTTGGGGTAGGTACCCATATAGGCAGAGATATGATAGACGCATATATGTATAAAAGGGAGAGATATTTATCAGTCATGCAGAGCTTGAGTGAAGGTTGCATGTATGGCTCCAACTCAATGGAAAACCGTACTTTTATTGGATGATAAAGCCTGACCATTCGTATACCTTTCAAGGTATGTGTATTATATGGAGCCGGATGTTGGGTGTTGGATAGGAAGACCCATGCATGCATCAGGATGCAGTCAGCCCTCTGGAGTTCTTGTTAATATAATACCTATTAATCCAATAGGTGCCTTAGTAGGCGGACATTCACCTTAGGACTTAAATCCGATCCTATCCGATCTAGACCTCCTTGCATCACTAAAAGAAAGGAAATAACAGAAGAGCTAGAGAGTTGAAATACTGAGTTAGTGGAAATTCTGCTAACTCTAATCCTTTTGATTTTCACCATATAGGAGATAGCTCCTGGCATCTGCTACTCGGTTCAGTCATTCTTGTTTCAATTTTTCCTTCGCTATCGACTTGTTGGCGAACAATGCTACTGAAACCCCACGAGCTTAAGACTGATGAAGAATTCAGGTTGATGGTCCATGTTGAGCACGAGGCCTACAGCAAACCACTCAACGGCATCTGGGAGATCTTGAAAGGCTCCTCCCAGGATGAGTTCTATACCCGTCAACTTTCATGGCACAGGAACGATCCTAGTAGCCACTGGGTCTATGTTACTGACGAAGGGACTGGCGAAGTGATCGGTGGAACGCAGTGGAATATTTACAAGACGAATCCGTTTGCGGTCGAGCGACCACCGTTGGCAGCTTACTGGTTGCCCGAAGGTATGTCAAGAAACAAAGAATAAGACTTGAGACAGTCTGTATAAGTACTAAAAGCAAGTATATACTAGGTCCCATGAAACAGATCGGCGATCATCTCATGTTCGGCTGGGAAGCACATCGCCCTAGCTACGGAAGCAAACCACATCTTCGTACGTTCCATTATACGCATCTAGAATCCATTCGTTTGCTTACCATCTGGAAACTTCGATAGTGATATCATTTTGTTTCGTGCATTCTGCACACAGGAGGCGAGGTGCCGCGAGCTTGATGTTGAAGTGGGGGACAGAGAAAGCCGACAAGCTCGGATTGGAGGCATTCGTGGAATCTGCCGAGACCTCCCGCTCGACATACGAGAAGCACGGATTCTATGTTATTGATGATCTCAATATGGATGCTCAGGTGGAAAATCCAAGCGAGGAGTTCAGTGTGGCAAGAACGAAGCTGGGGTGTCCTATTCATGGCTTCATCATGAAGCGAGACCCTGTTCCTACACAATAAACTACAAACGACATGTTAGGTTTAGGGACACCACTGCCACATTTCGATGACCTAGCTTATGCACTCACTCGTATGGATTGATACTTGGGGTTTCTACGGGACAGTGGGAAATGCTTTGTGGGATGGGAACGTGTACCTCTAAGGACGTTTAGTTATTCTTCAACCGCAACAATAGACCCATTTGTCTCCATAGATACCTACTACACATTTGCCTACCTAATTCTATAACTGCATTGGGCCTACCGTCATGGACACGACACGCTACAGCCCGGCCTTAGTAAAACACTGACTCGTATGTTCTGGTAAGCCATAAACTTCAACGTTCAAAAGTTAGTTTGCAACCTACACAGAGCCATGGGGCTGGGTTCCTTTTCGTAGCGTAAAATTACTAACCGGTTAGCTTAGTCCAAGTACACGGATTTTGGGCAGATGCAGAATTGAATCTGCAAGCTTTTCGGGACGGGGGTTGGATCCCGCATGGGATATGGGATCTACGTTTCCATACTAGTGTCCCGATCACGCAATTTTGAGCCATAATTGGTCGTCACCATAGTGTCCTTAAGGAACTGACCGTGGCGGGACCCGCTAGAAAGGTTCGCGGGGCGGACTCGGGTGAAATCTGTAGCAATAATAAAAATCTTAAATATCATCATCGACTTTCTTCCCTCCCAACTCAATCTGATACCTAAACATCGGACATTTCAACGTTCCTGCGATTGAAAACCCCCCGGCATGGCCACACCGAAAGAGCCCGATATGTCCATTTCCAAGGACTCGGGTCGCGCCGATGTGCCGCTCGACGACGGCAGTGACCTGGCCGATTTCCACGTTATCGACCCGGAGTCCGGGGTCAAGCGCGGGCTGAAAACCCGGCATCTGAGTATGATGGCGCTGGCTGGTATAATTGGTCCTGGTTTGCTTGTGGGCGCCGGGGGAGCCTTATCTAACGGCGGTCCGGCATCTTTGTTGATCGGGTTCGGTCTCATTGGTTTGGTAGCGTTCAGGTAGGACTACCTATCATTCGCTCACATGCGCCGTGGAAAATATCCGCAGCGCTGACCTTCGACTAGTATTATGCAAAGTCTGGGAGAGCTGACAACTCTTTATCCGTCTGGAGGCGCTTTTACGCAACTCGCATCTCGGGTGGTCGATCCGGCTTTGGCTCCAGCTGTGGGATGGAATTATTTCATCATATGGTTAGCGGTGTTGTCCAATGAGTACAACGCAACGACAAGCATTCTATTGGTATGTACGAGAAGGCCTTTAGGAGATTCCAATTATAAGAACAAAACTCCTTGTGCTTGCCATCCCTTGACAATCCTGTATCTCGGTACTTTTCTAACATGTTGGGCAAACATAAACTAACAAGTCGACAGTAAGTTCGCCCAATCTCACGGACACAAGAACGAAAAAGTGGATGGTTAAAGTTGACGCGAGAATGTTGCACGGGATAGCTTTTGGAGCGAAAAAGTACCCATCTGGGGTTACTTCTTGCTCTTATGGGTCTGTATTATCTTACCCTTATCGTTTCAAATAGATGCCTAACGTCTTTTACAGTCTGCTTTCCTGGCATTCCAGCTGATCTGGGGCGTTGAAACATTCGGAGAGGCTGAGTTTGTAGGTCATGTTTAGAGTCCTCTTTTATCCTTACACCTTTACCCGTTCAGACTGCGATTAAACACGTCTGCGTGTTTGGGTCCCCTAAAGCAAGCCCCTAGGCTTGTTAATACGACGAGAATATCTACAAGGAATAAATACTGACGGTGGGTGTTGCAGTGGTTGGCACTCATCAAGTTAGGTGGTTTAGTGGTATTTTACATCTTCTCCATCATGTAAGTATCAGCATACCTGGAATCCCCGGGCCAATTCTGACACGTTGTAGTTACGTATCCGGCGGAGTTAGCGGAGCAGATGCTATAGGCTTCCGGTATTGGCATGATCCTGGTCCATTTGTTAGCGGTTTTGGGGGTGTGGCTAAAGTGTTCGTCTTCTGCTCAACGTTTTACGCCGGAGTCGAATCTGTGGCGGTGGCTGCTACCGAGACGAGGAATCCTGCAGTGGCAGTTCCGCTGGCCATTCGTCAGGTGTTCTGGCGTATTGTCTTTATATACATGGGCGCCGCTTTTTTCTTCGGCTTGACATGTCCGTCCAACTCCAACCAGCTCGTCAAGGGCGGGAGTCGTGCCCTCCAAAGTCCGATGACAATCGCTATACAAAACGCTGGATGGGAAGGGGGTGTACATCTGATCAATGCCTTCATTCTGGTCACTTGCGTGTCTGCGATAAATAGCAGTATCTATATAAGCTCAAGAACCCTGCTGTTCATGGGGCAGCAACGAATGGCCCCGGCTATACTTGGTTGGACGGATAAAAGGGGCATCCCAATTCCCGCTATTACGTTTGCGAATGCATGCGGTGCATTATCCATGATGAACGTCTCGACCGGAGCCGCGAAGGCCTATCAGTACATTGTCAACCTGAGTGGTGTATCGACTTTTTTGGTCTGGGGATCAATCTCGTTTATCCACATCCGGTTCCGACAGGCTTGGGAAACTCAAGGCTATCCTGTAGAAGACTTACCGTTTACAGCTTTGTGGTATCCCTGGTTAACTTATTTCGGTCTGGGGGCCAACATCTTTTTGGCCTTAGTCCAGGGCTGGAGCAACTTTGCCCCATTTGATGCTGGCGGCTTTGTTGATGCCTACATCCTCCTCCCGCTGTTTCCCATCATCTTCTGTCTATACAAAGTCGTATTTAAAACGCGATTTTGGCGGAAGGATGAGATTGATTTGAAATCAGGGAGACGGCGGGATCTAGATGAAGCGAAGGAGATAGCCAAGGGTGAAATCGGTGTTCCTCAGCCGTGGTGGCGGCGGTTGCTTAGGAACTTCTAGATGCAGGGGTTGGACGGGATCGCACATGCTCAAAAATCATGAACCCATAAATAGCAATCATCCCCCTATTAACTTACACCCCGGGGACACCATCGAGAGAGAAATCAACCACATCTCCAGAAAACTTGAGGCTACCCTACATCAGGGATGTTACTCATATAGAGGGCTAGAGATCTGTCAACTCAATCTAAACGTTTAACCTTAAGCCTCACTTAAAGGAAACCTGCTTTTGTGATATATGCATGGCAAACCTAAGCCTTGATAAGAACTGTGGAGCTTAGGTGACATCTTTTACTATTAACGACTTAACCATGCTAGCCTCAAACGCACACATGCTGCAATTTAAACAGTGGCCTACGAATTCTCTATTGTCTTCTCTTCATATCATTGTTTCCGGCATCTCAGCCATCATCCACCAATGCGGCAGGACCGTGAATCTTCTGATTCGTCCACTCGATCTCGTCATCCTCATCGCTGCCTTGGTGTGCGCACACAACATCGCCCTGTTCATCTTCAGTAGCCCGCCTCCGCTTCCTACTTCCGTAATCCGGCGGTAGCGGTTCGACTTTCCCTAGCTTGCGCAATGCGAACTGACGGCATGACTCGTGGTTTGTGCCTACCGTGAAGAACCGCGGGCCGGAAAAGTCTTGGACGAGGTGCTCTAAGGCGTCGCCGCGGATCAATGCGCAAGACCCCGGGCCGTATGGAACTTTGATACCAAGCTGTGGTAGGCATAGGTTTCCGCCTATTACGTAGTTAGTAAGAATGAAGATCGTAATACTTTCTATGTTAGGTAGATGGGTCATTCATACCTCGATACTGTCCCAGAGTAAGAAGGCCAGTGAGTCCTCCGAAAACGTCTTTCGTGTCCCGATGGCGTTGCGTATAGGGGTTTACGCCTAGAACGAACAAGCTAAGGAAGTCATCCTTCCCCGTCTTCAATTTCTCTCTTTCTGGAAGCTGGTCCCATATGTCTCTGCATTCTTGATAATAATCGGGTTCGAGCCCCTGCATCATATACCTGATTACCTGTTATATGTAAATATGTCATTCTTAAAGACGAAGGCTTACATCCTGATAGAATAAAAATAATTTGCCTAAGGAAATAGGGAGAATGGAGGGGTTTGACGTACTAAGAATAGGTTAGCATATATTCTAGAAACCAGAGAACTAATAACGTCATCGACAGATGGCGAATTTGTGTCTGAAAGGATCCCTTTTCATACGTACCATCAGATACACGGGCGAAAACCGACTCGCAGAGACCTGGGAAAAGCGAATGCAAATAGCTAAGGTCTATGGTCCGAGCAAAGCGCGCATCAGCACTTAATTGAACGCGTTGTCCCTTCGGGTCCCCTTTCTGAGACCAGCAACCGTAGTGGGATATTGCCATTTTTGCGTTGCACAGTCCCAGCCTAGTGTGTCAAAACGTGTCGTGTTAGCTCCCGAATTCTGCGTTCCCAGGAAATCCAACATGCGCTGGGGAAACGGGTTGGGAATGATAGAATTTTGCTACTTACTGCTCCAGGTTAGCGCCTGCAGACAAGTGAACTCGAGAAGTAGTTAAAGAGAGATATTTGGGGTTTTCAACATTACACGCTTTGTAGTATGTACCTACCACACTCGCAGAAGCTGGATCGAGCTCAGGGTGAATTTTCCGAATCCAGCGGTCGATTTGATGCCGCCCGGTCTCGGGAAGGGGCATCGGGCAGAAGAATGACCATAGGTCAAGGCAATAGGCCATATCATCCGCCAGTTGCTGTCCAAACAGAAGCTGTGTGGCCCGCTCAAGGCTGGCAAAGACGACCCGTCTGTGCTTATCCGCGACGATAAGCAGGTCCTGATCTACGAGATCCCATACCTTCTCGGCTGCTATCTTGTCGGCAAGGTACTGCTGAAAAAAGTCGGGGTCTTTCGCGCCGTTGTCCCAGCATCTTTGCCAATTTTCCTCGACGGCTGTCAGGTAGGGGGCAAGCTCGGCTGTTTCTTCTCTCAGGGAGTTATCTTCGCAAGTTTTCCTCTGTTCTTTACTCTCCAGCTCAAGCCAGTAATATTGGCGTGCATCTGCTCGAAGATTTGGGAAATACTTCTTCTGTCTTGTGAGCTTATCGAGATCGCTGGTCTTCTTTACGCGCTCTGAGAGGAGCCGGGCCATACTGCAGCACAGGAGTCAGTCTTTACGCTCTTGATATGGTTTGATGAATCATCGGGAGTTCCGGAGCCTATCTTGGGAGCTTCTGATATTCTAATTTACTGCAATAGAAAATCGTGGCTCGTGAAACAGGCCCGAAGGGTAAACGAATGACTTCTGGTATTACTCACACACGCTTCTGCACGTCTATGGGCATTTTAGTCTCATCGAAAAGAGACTTCGCGCACGCCGCTGCCTTCCGCGCGCGATCGCTCTGATGATAGGAATCTTTGACATTCTTGTCCAAGTCGTGACAGTGCATGATACGGACGGATATAGCATCGTTAAGCATAAACGTCACAGTTGTCTCCTCCTCACTTTTGACGAGCACTTTCGCTTCATGGCCGACCGCACTCTCCTTCGCTAACTCTTCAACATCCGTGGTGCGTACGAGGTCCAGTAGATGGCGGATAGACCGCACCGTTTCATTATCGCTGATGCTATATTTCTGGATTCTATCAAAAATAGGTGGCATAATAGAGAACTAAGAAAGTACGCAGTAATCAACATTGTGCACATCAGGTGGGAGATTAATGACTGTTCGAATTGTACTTACCATTCTCTCGTCCATCATATGCCCGACATTCCCAGCCCATGAAGGAAGTATGCCAAAAGGATCTCCCGGAATGGCATCGCAACGCTTTTCGAGTGACACGAGGTTCGTCTGGGCACGCTCCTTGGGTGATAGTTCCTGTAGTGTTTTCACTCGGTTTTCGTCGTTGGGCTCAGCGAGCAGTCCCTCGATGGTCTCCGCATCAGGTAACCCCTCTGGGGCGTCTGCCAGCAGAAATGGCATCTCGAGATATACGCAATGCAATCTAGAGTACCGGGCTGGTTGAAATGCGGATGCTCCGATGATGAGACTGGGGAGCCGAAATGGAGAGTTCTGCTTGTGGCAAGAGAATGGAAGATCAAATGCTTAAACGCGAAGTCGGGAACGAAATGAGGTAGCCGTAGCTGTTTGCTCACCTCTAGTGGCGGTGGCCTGGCTACTTATCATGCTAGAAAAACGCACCCAGGGTAACAATTATGTAGCTGCTTTCTGAAATTGTGAGTTTGGGTAGGTGAATGGTATGAGAGTCTATTGTTTCATACATCGATCCGTTAAGTGATGTAACTATTATATACTTGTTGTTTCTATTGAAGTTTTGCACATTTTTCTGTTTTCTTTTCTTAACAAGGCAACATCTTGAGAAAGTTTCCCATATACCTGCAAGGTTTACTTCCCAGAGCTGTAAGCAAAAATGCAAGCATGTGGTATAACGTTGATTGCAAACAAGTCTAGATCAAATTTGCCAAGACCTAGGTATTTAGTTAAGCATGTGTTCAGCTCTTCCCTTTGTTGAAATACAGGGTTAATGACATTTGATTGACTTGAGGTTCAGCTATCTACACATGGAGGGAGGCTTGACATATATACACAATGCACACAAGAGTGTACCAGTCCTTGACCCTCAAATCAACATCCTTTTGCTGATACTTCTCGGTATATTACAATATATTATTATTTTCTTTTATCAAAAACGAACATTACCAGAGTTGATAGGTTTCGTTACCGCCCAGCCGAAGTTGGAAGGATTGGTGGAGTACGGGGAAAGCGGACGAGATCCACTGCTCCTTAGAACTGAACCCCGGAAGCTCGGATTGCATCTTAACCAACTCCCAACATGCGTCGACACTTGTATTGGTAGTCATCTTCAATCGATACTAAATAATTATCACGCTAATATCTACTGTTACAGACTCCAGGAATGACAGGGAAGTATCAATACGTAGAAAGTCGCGTAGCTTAGCTCGAAGTAACACTTAGGCCCCTTAGTCCTAGATCCCGCCCGTAAACTCGTCCAAGGACTTTACAGGTTCGGAGCGAATGATGAACTCGTAGAATCGTATATTACGCTTTTCAAATTATAGAGACAATGGCGCAGGCTTTATGATATCGTGCTTTGAGCTAGCTAAGCCTCGTGTCACACTTCAAGATGACATCACGCAAGAAGGTGACTGTCCCCAGGACGTGGAAGACTCACACCAGATCCAAATCTGCCTTGGCAAGGTTTTGCGGCTACCGACCGATAGGTGTAAGTATTAAGCCCCGCTGAACCATTAACACAGAGAGCGGTACTCGATGCGTCCACTCGGATCGACAGTATGTTCTCGATAGCAAATGCAATAAAATATCGTCTTGTTTTCCCAACGGCTCCACACTCAACCGCCCAGGGGTATTCCCTCTTGGGAATTGCGGATTGATATACTCCTAGTTGAATATACTTACGCACAATCAACTTAGGGACATAAGTCTACTAACACGATGAGATGCTGGACAGATGATAACTCAACAAAAAAATTATCTCATGAATGATAGCGCCTGAACATTTCCTCCCCTATCTGGATGTTCCTATTAAAAGGGCTTGAAAACCATCTTCGGTACTGTCCTGTTTCGAACGAAGAACTGTGAGTTGTACATGATATGATGACGTTATTATTATCGAAGTATTTTACGTCGAGACGAATAAATACGGGTTTCGCCTCCAATAACACAGTCTACAGACAGACGGTTGACTTGCATGGAGATCATATAATAGGTAGATAAATTTGAATCGATGATGGATACAAAATAGCATCTAGGACGTGTAACTGCCGCCTTATTCCCAGGGACGTCTATCCCGAAATCATGACTAATAGGTTAAGATTTGTAACTCCAACTTCTTTGTGGTCAATTGGCTCGCTAGCCGTGCATATAAAGAAGTGAGTCGATGTAACATTATCCAAGTATCATACAACAGTTTTCGCTATTTCCCATAGAAAGCAAAAAAAGAGATTCGTGGGTACCCGTTGTCCATGTCTATCTATCCCATTAACTGCCAACTACCTACTTCCTATCAACAATCTGACCCCCAACACCCCCAGCTGAACAATTTCATACACAGCCACATCAATAGCGTCGGAAGCTGGCAGACTCTTTTCTATCAATTCCAATCCTTCATAACCCATTCTGTCTTCTAGTAAGACTACTTTTAATTATAAAACTGTTTTCAGATAAAGGCGTACTTGAGTAAATATTTATTTGAAGATTATATAATACGGCAATATGGAGAGATGATAAGTGCTGGTACATGCGATACGGGCAAAATTTGGGGTGAGAGTATGTACCGTGGCTGTAGGTGGCTGTTGAGCATTGGTCTGTTCCCGCTGTCGTATGTGGAGTTGTTGGCAAGGCAGATCATGTACATATATCTTTATCGGTATCTTCCGAAAGCGAACCCGAGAATGTACATAGTACCGTAAAACCCACGATGGTGCTTACATGAGCCAATAAACATGAGTAGTTGCAATATGTAGGTCTACCAACCCCCTGCCGAACCACCCAACGTAGTGAAAGTGGCAGCTAGGAGCAGGATCCATTCACGAGGCCTCCTAGTGGAATTGATTGAGAAGCAATGAGGAGTCGCGCGGAATGGATCGAATTGATACCTAAGTTGATCAATTCTGCTCAATGTGCGGGCTGCGTGGAGTTGATTACAGCCTCAGCCAGTTCCCCATGCTTGCGAAGACACACGGAGTGCCAATCCAGACAACAATGTAACCTGTATAGAAGTCCTATTATTTGCCCAGTGCGTTGCATTGCCACGCAATGCCTCCCCGGAAATCACGGCGATGCGCTCTCATCCCACAGCAATGTCTAAGTGCAACATAGATGCCTTACCGACTATTTATAAAGACTAGCTCTATCCCAGGGTGCTCTTCTCCTGTGATCTGAAAATGTCTATTCGATCCGCAAGAAGTGACATCATGGACGGTTTCGTTTTATTTTCTCGAAGTCAAGGCGACAAAGCCGAAGAGATATGTGATATATCAAGCCCATTTATACCTGGTACGGAGGGTCATCTGGACAAAAGCCGCCCTCTATATGGCTCTCGGCTGACTGACTCGAATGACAGTTCCAACCACGCCCATTGCAGGGCCGTACGACTTCTACCATCTGAGCGTGATCATCTCCGGATCATGCGCTGCCTTCTCGTCTCTTGCCATGCTCATTCTCATGTGGCAACACAAAACGCACTTTAGCAATCCAAAGGAGCAAATCCAGTACGTCAAGCTGCTTCTCTTCCAAACTTTCCAGTCGCCCTCTCAACCCCCTATGACCTAGAGCGACATTCTCATAGGCGAATGACATGTTATAGGATTCTCCGCATCTGCTGGTTCATCGCCGTGTACTCGGTTGGGATATTCATCATGATCCTGGTGCCGCGCACGTTCGTCTACCTGCAAGCGGTGATGGTCGTCTACGAAGCCTACGCGCTGGCCTACTTCTTCCTGCTCATGTGTCGGATCCTAGCCGGGCCCGACGCCGCCACGCAGCGGGACGTCTTCCTCGCGCCGCTCCTGGCACACGCCCGCCGCGTCGACGCGCCGCCCTCCAGCCGCGGTTCCTTCCACGCGCCGCTCACCAACTTCC
The DNA here is from genome assembly GCA_022376535.1 of Xylariaceae sp. FL0662B. Taxonomy (NCBI): domain Eukaryota; kingdom Fungi; phylum Ascomycota; class Sordariomycetes; order Xylariales; family Xylariaceae; species Xylariaceae sp. FL0662B. The sequence continues at coordinate 19,296 of JAJJKD010000083.1, forward strand.
GCAGACACTGGATCGCGATCTTCTCGTGTCCCCTCATCATGCTGGCCGTCATGGTGGCGGCCTTCGCGACGCAGGCCACCGACACGTACTGCCTGACGAGCAGCAAGCCTCACTACGCCCACATATACCTGCAGGTCGTGCAGATCGCCAGCAAGGTCGCCGCCGTCATAGGCGTCGTGTTCACGTACCTACCGCTGCGACGGGAGTTTAGGGGACATAGACTAGCATCGAAACTATGGGCGTTCAAGCTGCTCGTGTTTTTGCAGGTTGTTCAAACGGTACGCAACTGCCCCCGCTTACCTACACGTTCTAGAATCACCCCTCCTATGAGACCGCTTAAGCTTGAAGACGGCGGACTTTGTGTCGCGAGCAACAAGCCTAGTTTGTCGATGTTTTCGACTCGTACACTATGCTGACGTTACCTTACCCCCTACCAGTTTGCGTTCTCGCTCGTCAGCTCTAAGAACGGGTCTGCATTGACGGCTGCGGGTACGCTGAGCCGGATCGACGCTCTGATCGGCCTTCCGCTGCTGCTCGTCTCATGCGAGCTGACCTTGTTTGCCGTATTCTTCCACTACGCGTACGGTACGGCACTCTACCGACTTACGGACGAGCAGCAGCAAGCGGGCATGACATACGCTAGACCGGGTTGGAAAATCTGGGTGGAGATGCTGAAGGTCAATGACTTACTGGCGGCAATGAAATTCATGTTCGTGATAGAGCAGGAGGTGCGTCGGTTAGAAGAGGAGATGCAGTTGCGAAGTTTCCGCAGTGACGGGGCAGAGGGAACAAGGCTCATTTTGAAGAATGGGAACGATATGGCTCGTGGAGATCCTGTTGTTGTCTAACTTAGACAATTGAGTCTGCACAGCGCTTTTGAGAGCCGGGGCTAGTGGCCACTGTCACGTGGGATTGTAAGTAGTGACAAACATCAATGAACAGCGAACAAAAAAAAGAAATTATTAGTGCGTATAGTGAATGGGACGAAAAAAACTTAATTGAGGACGGTGTGATTTGAACACACAACCTTCGGGAATTCCCAATGCTGGAATCCGACGCGCTACCGTTGCGCCACGTCCCCGTTTGATGCAAATTCCTTCCGTTATTGTGTCTCATAACCCTCCAACATGGCTTGGCTCCGACTAGCTTAGGTTATTCTCTACACGAATTAATTAACATAATCACCATAAGAGGACGATAAAGTGAGATGACTCCAAATAAGTCAGTGGGGGTGGACCAATACTAACTTGAACACCCGTTTTCACGCAGGGAGATGATTTACAGAAATATGGTCCCTGGCTTCCTCCCTCCGCCACCACGGAGGAATATGACGAAGCTGTCACAACGGATCTGTCAGCACTTGAGACGTTCACAGATCAAATCCTCGCCCTTGTAAAATCGGCTCATGCATTCCTCTAGGTTCTTACATACCATGCATGTAGGTAGATGCGCGGTTCGTCACGCTCGTTCGGAGCCCCTGGGCCGTCGCGCCTCTGCCAACGCCACCCATAATCACAACGCTCTTGCGGGAAGCGGATCTTCCGCGACGAACAGCTTATCTACATTTGTCAAGCCATAGCCCGTACACATCAGGATGGATATGCATTAGATTATGAAAACATCTAAGTGTATCTAGGAGCCACCGCCGGATGTCTAATTGGTATATGGTACAGCATGTGGGACGCCCAACCTCTACGTAAATATTCTAACATAGCCAGCATTGCACTAATTATTGCTCGGACTTTTCTTCAGATGCCATGGATACCTTCCACCACTTCTCAATAGCCCCCCAGTACCGGTCGGGATGCATGCGCATATGCCCCACGTGCGGCGAACCCTCGAACCTCACCAGCTCCGTCGTGTAGCCCTTGCTCTTCGCGATAGCCGCCTGGGCCTCGAGGTCTTCCCACCAAATCAAGTCGTCCTCCTTCGAATACATGTATATCCTCGGCGCCCTCGTCGAGGCCGTCGCGTTGTCCAGGAAAACCCTCATGGCGTGTTCCCCGGACGGCTCCCTGCCAATCGCCTTCTCGATAAAGTGCACGGCGTACATGACCACCCACCACAGCCGGTGCGTCACCGTGAACGGCCACGGAAACCACTTGGCTGTGCCCATAGCCACGGCTCTCGACCACCGCCAGGCCTCGGTCGAGAAGACGAGGCTGCCGGGCGTGGAATCGCTGACGCAGAGATGGTGCGGCAGCGTCTTGTCGGCTCCGTGGCGCTGCTGATACGCGCAGAGCGTCGCGCCGGCGTAGATGCCGCCCGTGTTTGACATTATGTGCAAGATAACATTTTCCGTGGTGCCATCGCCGGACGTCGGGAACACGGTGTCGATGATCGGGAGCATGGATTTTATCCGCTGCTCTACATTATCCTGCAGGGCCCCGATGGTGGGCGAGATCACGACCAGGATCCGGGCCGCCGGAAACAGCTTATGGTAGCCGTCGGCATACTTGGCGACGTGCTTGGGGGCCCCGTCGCCCCAGCCGTATATGAGAACCGTTGTGGGATCGTCTCTTGGTGACGACTCCGTCGTGCGGACGGAATTGGAATCCTCATTGCGGATGAAGATCCGATCGGCGAGTGGTGAGAATCCGGGGAACGCGGATGCTTTGGCGACCATGGCGGCGCAACAAGACGTTGAAGGGTAAATTGAATAACAGAGCGGTCGAAGCTTATACTCCAGTTATATTCGAATATTTTGCGTAGTTCTTATTCGACTCGCGTATTATTTTTAAGCAAATCTTCTATAAGTCTTCTATAAGACCTGCATCCGAAGCGTGATATACTTAAACGAAACGAGTGTCGTCCTTCCAAAATGTTGAATTCGCTAAGACAAATAGGTGAAGGAGTCGGCGGAATTAATAACTGCATTTCAACATAATTCACAACCAGTTACAGGTCCATATGTACCGAGGCTAACTGACTTACTATGGAGACGCGAAGAAAAGCGCGTCAATGCTTTGGACATGCCTAGGTTAGTGGGGCCTCTTATCCGTAAAGTGATCCACGAATGGATAACTACTCCTTATGTAAGCATCGGCCAGGTATTCTACCTCGTATTCAGCCACAACATAGGAACTTATAGATCCACTACGTGCTTAAGTATGCTTAAGAACTTTTCGTCTCAGGGGTAAAAGATCGAACTGGTCTGTACGGCTCTATTCTTATAATAGCATATAATATTTTACACCTCAAAAGATACCTATGCTTTGTAGGTATTCTTCTTGCTTCTTCTCTTCCTTCCTCTTCTCTTCCTCGCGGATATCTTTTCCTTTTCGTCTGATGTATGCTCGCAGCCCTTTCTTTCTCCAGATATGGAGACCTACAAACCGCAGTGCAGCCCACATTGCTATTGAAGTTACGGCAATTGAGACAAGCCCGGTGGCCGCTAATATTATCAGCATGGGGTCAACAGTTTGTGCGTAGTTAGGTAGCCAGCTTACCACTCCATTTTCCAATGTAGCTAGATGAGTAAACGCCATCTTTCTGGTTCCCATCCGTCCCTTCGTTGAACTTATCTATTGGAAGTGCTTAGAGTGCGACAACGAACGATAAAGGAGCAAATATGACTGTGATGATCGTGAAGCCAAAGACCATGGCGCTCACGATAGCTGTAGAATGGGCTTCTCTCATGACTGCGTGCTTTTGCTTTAGGTCCAGCTTAGTTGAGATGTTTCGCTCGAACCTCTCGGCATCTTCTTCAAGTTTTGCGATTCGTCGCCGGTACTTGTTAAACAAGGCTCGAGGTCTCCGAACCGCGTTCCATTCTGCTTCATCCTTAAAACCACTTGGGAATTGCCCCAAGTCACCTTCGGTTTCTTCCGCATTTAGCGTACGACCTTGCTGCTGACCAGGCTCTCGATTCGGCCACATCGTGGCCATGAATTCTTTCCACACTTCCTCCTGCTCAGCGAGTACCGATTTTATCATTGAAAGTTCCTCGCGAAGATCACTGATCCTATGAAAAAAGGCCTTTTCATGGTCGATATTAATGTCCTCAACGAGTGCGCTCTTCGTGTACTGATTCACTTCCTCCGAAATAATAGACAACTCGTTCTCGTATATCTTGAGGAGCGATCTAGGTGTTTCGCGTGAGGGTTTATCGAAGAGTTCCACGAGATGTCTAAGGATAAATGCGATACCTATGTGTTTATCAACAGACTGGAATACCCCCTGGAAGGTTAAAGCCTTATAAATCTCGAACGGTAGGGTTGCGATAACAGAGTCGCCAACTTTCCAAATCCAATCTGTTGAAATAGATACGCAGGTTATGAGTGTGTACATCAGTTATATTGATTAATTAGTTAGAGAGGTAAAGTATCACAGGTAGGAGGGGATATCCTCCTATATAGCCACTGGTGTGGGGCGTCCTCCAGCCACCTGTATATTCATATACCAGCCACCAGATATTCCAATACAAACTTGGCGGACAAAAACTGCACTTGTCGGTGATGAATCCGTCTCCGCTACCGTCTCTTCAGGTTGCTGATTCTTAGGTCGTTTCCACATTCGTGGATCTATTAGATACCCAAGCTTACTTACGTACGCCCGCCCAAGCTTCCATAGCTCATTCAGCAGTACTGGGGTATCCTCTCCGTCGACACCGCTCGGCAATGTTTGCGTAGCATTATCCCTTTCTTGCCTATATCTTTCGTGACGACTTAGCACCTGGTCCTTGTTGCGGAACGTGAGAACTTCTTGGGGCAACGCTGGACTACAATATTCGTCTAAAGTGAGCGCCACATGATTCTCGAGCAATTTGCGGTCTCTGATAATGCAAGAATTCAGCGATTTGACCTTCCTGGTACACTCAGCGTGCCGCTCTTCTATGGTTTCCAACTTGTCGACATAAATAAAAGGCATCTGGAGTTGTCAAAACCTAGCTTGGTATAGGAATTGAGTATGAAGTCAACTAACCACGAGCGAAACGAAACCTTTTGAACTAGCATATCCATATTTAGGGAAATCTAGGGTCTGAACAATACACGAGGGTTCTCTGGACCTCAGATGTGGGGTTGCCTCTTGGTTTTCATGGAATTCTCGACGGACTTGGGGGAGGATGCATTCGAGGTATTCTATTGCCCGATCGGTTATTTCGTAGTAGTCTGTAGGGCTTTCCCGTAAGAGGCGAGCGGAACGACCGAGTAGTATCTAATACCAGCGTTAATAGATAGTTTTCACAGTTGGGTATCGATGTCCATAGCTGAATACATTTACAAGGCCCATCTACACAATAACTAGATTAGCGAGCTGGGGCCTTATACTGCGCGGGTACCCTCTTACTTACACTGTTGACATTTATCACCTCCCATCCATACGTATTGTAGTCCGAAGGCTGAGATGTTTCTCCAAGAATTAGGGCAGCGATGGCTTCCCACTTCTCGTTCTCTGGACGCGATGCGAGCTCCCATGCGGTATTCCTCCCCCCCCCCCTTCTGGATCTTTTATTGTTGGATTTGCGCCGTTTTTCAAGAGCAAAAAAAAAAAAAAAACAGTATAACCTGCGCCCAAAGCGGCTGCGTGTTGAAGGGCAGTTGAACCCTGGCCAATCTTATTAACATAGCTGGCCACACGCATGCGAATCTGTGAATGGCCATAGGGGGTATCATTGAAAGAATTATTTTCGGGGATTAGGTGTTTGACGAGTTCTTTTACGGACGGAAGAGACTCTCTGTTCATTGCTGCGAAATGGAGGGCAGTCTGACCGCCGTCCTTTTCCATCTCAACATATGCGGTTTTGTCTGTGGCATTCTCGATTAGGAGAGTAGCAATGGCAAAGTCATTTTGCAGGGCTGCTATATGGAGGGTAGTATGACCATGAACGTCTTGTATCATAATGTATGCGGTTTTATCTATGGCATTGTCGACAAGGAGAAGGCGATATAATAATAAGCCTTCAGGGTTGCGATATGGAGGGCAGTTTTACCACCCGTGCCTCTTGTGGTGATATATTTGTTTCTATCCTCAGCAGCTTCAATGAACCGCCTCACCTTTAGTCCGTCTCCTTCCTTCAGTCCTTCAATAGGGTGGCTAAGCTCATCATCTTCATCCGTTGCGCGGACAGCTGATGACCTGTTTTGTAGCGATCCTATTCGTTGCCGGTCTTCACGGCTCGCTGAATTGCGAAAAGCAGTTCGGCCGCCTCTCAGCATTGTTGAAGATATGTTGTGTCGCGTCGCGATCGCTGGGGGACTCGGTATTCGAAACCAGGAACTTAATTATTAGTTCAAGCCAAGCGACGTAAGATGCGTTGCCATACCAGAATCGATTACGGATATGTGTTGCTTGGACGAAATGAAACTTTGGCTCTTCGGCGTTAAAGACCGCCCTACCGGGTTGTAGTAATACCTTGATGTAAAAACGCACCACACAAGGCGAAAGGGCCGGGTTGGAGTTTCTGAGACGCAGAGGGTTTAAAAGCACAACGAAAAGCACCTCAACATGCGGGTTCGCTCTGAGTTCTATTTCCTCTTCGTTTCCAGTACGCACACCATATGAAAGGGGAACCCGCAGTATTGCTTGTTACAACTGCAACCTCACTGCGTAGTGGTAGCATCAAGTAACATTCCATTTCTCCCATAAGTAGAAATATCGCCACTTCTTGTGTGAGCTGAAAACCACATCTGCAGCTTTCCCGCATATCAATAAATGACGTGTTTCCAAATGAACCCGGCATTCCTGACACACTTCATAGCCGTTGACAGACACTTGATTACTTTGGCAGGGAAGTTATCGACGAACCATCCACTCCGAATCTATCAACGATCCTCTTGGTTTGGCAGTTGGACGCCTCAGTATTACGGTGGTTGGTCTGGGACTTCGGGATGCCTCCCTAAAGCAGGGAGACTCACTTTGGTAGCAGCATGATGATCCAATCGCATTTCGCTGTGTCTGCTATGTCTTGACCATCTACTCTGTAGCTTTAGCCGTTTCGGGTACCCACTAGGGAGGTACAATGGTGCTTTAAGTGCATTGGAACATATCTCACATAGCGATTTGTTATTCATGAAATCCTATCTTATTGTATGTTTGCTATTTGGAAAATGCCCAACATCATCTAGGGCCAAGAAAATAGTCCATGCCAATCAAGTGTTCATAGTGAAAAGACTGCATCACAGAGGTTTCTGACCGACGGCAGTTATGATTTTCCCTTGATGAATCGCAACGCCTTGTTCCGTCTCCTTAACTCCCCTGGCAGATAGGTTAACCCATGCCTCACGGGACAATGGTGCATTCGGTTCCGTGGCCTTGGGTGGGAAAAAGGCGGCGAGCTCTTCCCAAAGCATCAAATAAACTTCCGTCCAAGCCTTGAAGTCCTGCTTTCTCTTTTTTTGTACATGAAGATGCACATTCTGAAAGCCGTACTTGGCAAGGTGCGTATCTAGGACATCGACCCAATCATATCGAATGCCTTTGGCCTGGAGGCCTCCTTCGAGTACCTGCACAATGGTATCGCAGGCAGCTTTGGATACCTGGGACGAAGGCGACTCGACGATGAATCTGTCACCTCGGCATTCCTCCCACTGAAGAAACCCACCGGGTTTCAGAAGTTCTGATACGGCAGAAAAGACAGGTGTCAGGTGGTCCGCGTCAGGAATGACGCTGACAAAAGCTCTGATGTGGACGACATCGTAAATGCCTTTCAACTCAGCAGGCAGCGGGTTCTCAAGAATATCAAGCTTCTTGAGGGATATTGGCGTCGGAAGGTAGACTGGGTCCGGAAAATTCCTAGGGTTAATGTCGAAACCGTCTAGTTGGGCATAAACGTTGTCCTTGGCAAGGCTAGAGTGTAGTTCACTTAGCCATATGCCATTGCCACAGGCGAGGTCGGCAACCTTAAATTGCTGGGAATTACCGATAGACTTCGCCACAGTTGGTTCTAGGAGGTAGCCAAGCGTGTTTTGGAAAAGGAAATGCTGTAGGTGCAAGCGTGCAGAATATCGAAAGTTCTTGGCCGGAGCGACCCAGTACTTGGACTGGTCATAGTCCTCGACGTTGGCGGATGATGTCGTCATCTTGACTGAGATCTCCTACAGAAGAAAGTATGGACAGGAAACGTTTATGCGAGAGGGAGTCAGGTGGGCAATTGCAACTGAATGAATTTGCTTGATCCAATGGCGATATGCATTCATATGGTTGTAGGTTTAAGTGTTTAGGGGCTACCTAGGTGGTTTTCGACAAAGAATGACATCCATGGGGTTCGAGCAAGTGCAGACCCAAGCAGAGTTATAAGAAATCCATGAAATATCAGTGAAACGGTACTACTTACTAGGTGCCCAGATACCTAGGTATCAAGGTGTATGTAGCTCACTGAAAGTGAAGCAGGCGGTGGAAATAATGGTGGCCGTGTCTATGGATGTGTGTTCTATAGTGCACATTAAAGTCCTAAGGAGGTAATGGGTTTATAACGTGTATTGGGCGAGGTGAGCTGCCTTAGGGCATACGAGGCCATAAGGAGGGTAGCGGCTTCGACGGTTACCTAGCTCGCCATAGCCTAAGATAGCTCGTACGCTAATCTTATAAGTATAGTACTGTTGTGCTGCTTCAAGAATCTGGAAAATAAGGGTCGAAGATGTTGTATTAGTTAGGAATCTAGCTCGCTATCTAACCTGTGAGAGAATAGATAACGTGGCGAAGCCACATTGCAAAGCCACAGTACTAATATATAACGCGGTACGGAACTAGGCCATTAAGTAAAAAAAAAAAAAAAAAAAAAAAAAAAGACGGCTCTTTTACTAGTATATTATAGTCCCCCGCCATTAAGCCTATCCAGGAATAAGTGGTTCGAGATGTCGCCTTATTAACTCCATTAGCTAATGGTACCCGACGTAATAAGGAGGGGAAAGTGATGCCTTATAAAGTGTGTGGCAGTGAAACTTGCCAAAAGTCTAAGTATTCGAAACAGAGGAAATAAGGGGGCCGTACCTATGGCGTGTCTTTTTGTATCGTAGGTAAAACGCCCTCGTCCCGACATTAATCTAGGCTCGTTACGTGGCTAGGGTGTCACGTGGTCAACGGCCAGAGGACATCCTATTGGTTTTTTCCCACTGGGTTTTCCTAACAGGCAGACGGTGGCTGGTGAATACGTATCGCTCTAGTTGCCAGTATTAGTTGCCTGTGGCCAGTCGTTGTTGGTTAGTGGCGATACCCCTGATATATTACCGGTAGTGTCAGCCGTGTGGTGGTATCGATAGTGTATCGGCTTAGTTTTTCGCCTGAGTTCGCCCTGTCAGTTTCTCGTTATTATATAACGAGGTTGTCTCGTAGCCAGTAACTGACCTCCTGACTCCCGTTGTTCGGTTGTGAGTATTAACTCCGAATTCTCAGTGCATAATGTGGAAGACTTGGAATAGACTAATATAAGGCGAGTTTAGAAGATACTGAGATGTTGTGTCCTTGGTGGAAGGGAGCAGAAGACCAGTCGATAATTATGGGTAGATGCTATACTGTCATCTATCATAACTGTGTCTTGCTAGCCACAACGTGAGAACCTCAGGGATGGTACCATGAAATCCGTTGCCATGTTGTACCACAATAGACTATACCTAAAGATCATTGTGCGATATATAGAGGTTTGAATGCTGCTAGCGCCGCGTCTGAAAGGGTTATTATTTAATTCCGGGCACCACGTAGTTTACTACCACCCGAAAAGATGCAACTCAGGTCGCCCTAGCTGACATTACATCGACTAAGTAGTATATATAATCCTCTTCCATTATTTTTAGCGTTGGAATAACTCTTTATTGGACCTTGAAGACAATACAGCATCTAATGTTTTGGAGATTGGTTCTAGTCTTGTCAGTCACGGTCCCGCAAGCTCCCCGCAGGAACAATACAACCGTAACATTCCATTTTTAGGCAAGAGTTAGATCCGGACATGCATCAATTCAGTAAAGTCAAGTGATTCCTTGACTTGATACATACGCCGGGCAGGACCTCATGCGAGAATACATATTCGAACATATTCAACCATCCAGGCCCACGAGTCTTTGGAACATTTTATTCGAGGTAGGAGCTGATACGAGATAGCTTGTTCGTACTTCTCTGTCACTTTGTTCGATACTTCCTACGCCTATGCTAGCTTTAGGGTAGTCCGGTGTTTTGGAAATTATAGCGGGAGACAAGAGAAACACGCGTGGCGTCAGGGTATGTCAGGAATGGTGTTAGCAATAGGAGACCTGCATTATTCTAGACAAAGCTATCTTTGTGGTGGGTGCCAAGGTGATGGAGATCTACTCTAAGAGAGATCGTATAGAGGGAGGCCTAGGGTGGCCTTTCGGGATCCTACATAACATAATCAGCAGTCTCCGAAGTTTTTCTTCAGGGAAGCATACATGGCCTAGATACGAATAGATTATTGACGTCGTAACCTCCCTGCTCCCCGCATTTTGTTTTCGGGGTAAAGAGCCAGGTTAATTTAACCTGTACTATCCCCTGCCGGTCTTCTCCATGCCCTACAGCCGCGAGATTCTCAATGCGACAGGCCAGCCAGCCACGTGGAATAAGGTACTCAAGACCAGACCGGATAAATTGCAGAGCTCTCTCGAATATGATATGAACTGAAGAGGCGATGAGCGGAGGAACGGAAGTAGACCTATATAAATCTCGTACCCTCACCCAAAGAACGTGCGACTATCCAAGACAGAATCCCAAGACATCCAGGCTCCGCCTCAATCGCTTAGACAACAATACGGTATCTCGCCAAGATGAAGGTTCCGACAACACTTGCAGCGCTTTCGGCGTTCGCCACGCTAACCAACTGCCAACTGCAACAAGTCACCGGTTTCAACGCCGGTCCCACCGCGGTAAAAATGTACGCCTATGTGCCAAGTAACCTTGAGACTCCGGCGCCTATCATCGTAGCAGTTCATCATTGCCAGGGGTCCGCCCAGGGATACTCGTCCGAGTCGCAGTTGATGCCTGCGGCTAACCAGCACGGTATCATCTTGATCTTCCCGAACTCGAAATCCGGCGGTGGCTGCTTTGATGTCGCATCAACTGCTAGTAAGTCTACTCGACGACCTTAACTCGCATTATCTCTCCCCTCCTATATGATCCACTGTGTCCTCATGTGTGCCGTTAATGTCAACTCCATCTAATGTCGGTTTGATACAGCTCTTAGCCACGATGGCGGCGGCGACAGTCAAACTATCGCGAATATGGTCACCTACGCAGTTGAAAACCTCGGCGGAGATGCAAACAGAACTTATGTTGTAGGAACCAGTTCTGGTGCTATGTATGTGTTACTTACCCCTATTCGGAGGATATCCCGGCATCTCGCTCTTTGGGCCTACGGAATGCCGTCCCGTCCATGCCTCAGTAGCGAAGCAATAGCTGACTCTTGACGCTGAAAGGATGGCGAATGTTCTCGCTGGTGCCTACCCAGACGTCTTCAAAGCCGCCTCCGTCTACTCCGGCGTCCCAGACGGATGCTTCTTCGTCCAGGGCTCGACCGCGACTCAGGACCCGCCGGGCTGGGCCAACTCATGCGCGGGCGGACAGCTCACGCACACCGCGGAAGAGTGGGGTGACATGGTGCGATCGTACTACCCCGACTACAGCGGACCTCGAACTCGGATGCAAATGTGAGTTGATTACACCAATCATCTCTTAACTATGAGAATACCCCCGCTAACACTTTCTAATATAGCTTCCACGGAACAGCCGACAGCACCCTGGCCTATCCAAACTGTAAGATCCTGAACACATCGATTTGAGAAGGGCGCCGTATATACTAACTTACATATTAGACCAAGAACAACTCAAGCAATGGTCGAATGTCCTAGGACTCGCTGACAAGGTCGACGCCACGAACACGCCTCAGAGCGGGTACACCCAGACCATCTACGGCGAGGGTGACGCGGCGACGGCGCAGCTTGTGGGATACAGCGCTCAGGGCGTTGGTCACACCGTGCCACAGCACCCGGACATGGATATCGCATTCTTCGGCATCGCGTAGAGAAAAAGTCTGGACTTGTCAAAAGCGATAAACAGGGTCAAAGGGGCTATCTTGTATATAACGGTCATATTCTTAATAACGTCGTAGCTTTCCCTGCGCTATATCTGTAGTATTTCCCAGCCTTGTCCGTGTTGCAAGCGTGATTATAGGCTTGGTGGAAAATAAAATGGTGTAGGTGACATGTCTTATATCGTTTATGTAACGGTTTGTGGCTGCTGGAAGTTTCAGTAACGACATGTGTTATTACACAAGGAAGAAAGAACCATAGTGCAGGATGTTGAGCATCAACCCGAAATAGGGGTGGGAACTATCCATGACCACCCTGTCGGAACGGCAGCATATCTCAGTACCGCAAAAATTGTTGAGTCTTACTATAATTCTCATAGTATAAAGATACAATTTTACACCACTGATTTTTATTAATACTAAACAGAAAACTGCAAACCTTATCAAGTAAAACCTAGTAACAGTTCCACCAATCAATAGAGCGATAATTACCCCTGTGCCAAGACAGAATCAAAGACCACATAGTCATATTATAGACTTCTTGCCCTCCTTCATTGAATCTCACTCGGTAACGCTCCAGCAAGTATCTCCAAAAATGCAGCTTTACTGCGAGCCAGGCTGCTTAACAAGTTTTCTGTCTAGCCTTTACGTAAGTATCACAAGAGATAATAAGGGCGACAAAAATTAAACCAACCTATTATTCTTGACAGATTTTGCAGACCGGAATACCCTGCTCGTAGACACAATACCCAAATGCGCCGCAAGACGCGGCTCTGGTCCAGCTCTTGCCGTCTGGAGCGCAAACCCCAATGCTGCCCTGACTAGGTATACAGGCATAAGTTCCTTGTTTACACGGCAAGGGCCTTCCTGCGTCAGGGAGGCATTCTGCCGAAACGAGGGTGGCATATGCCATAGTCATAAAGGTAGACACACGCATTGTGAGGGAAGTTGAATAGGAGATGATCTTAGGAGGAAGCAGTTGAACAAGTGGAAGCTGTAGAATTGGAGTCGAGTTTTGTGATGATACTCTAGACACATTCCAAGTAGACAGCAGACAATACATTTCTTATATACTTGATTTTCGCGTCACCGCGAGGATGTAAGCCAGGAGCGCGTTTCGCGTCTGACAGCTTCGAAAAGGAAAGCCGACTGCGATACCCAGCACAAATATTATACCCCAGTTAAGTGTTCGTCTTACTAACTACCTAGACTGGAAGAGCATCCAACAGACACTTCTGAAATAAAGCCCTTGTACCAACCTAATTAACGTAATATAAACTCCTGATAATAGTTCACTGTACCTTTGAGGCAGTAGACGTCATTTATGACGACTCACGTATTATTGTTGAATTTCTGACTAGCTAATCAAGCAACAGCATTGGATGCATTTACGAAGGCGGCCGACTGTCATCTCACGAAGTGCGGAAATGACAAGAAGGATGAATTATAACCTCCTCGTATCCAGGAGAACAACAAGCTCCCTCGATTAACGCAATACGAGCCGATACTCACATGGCTGAAAGCCTTTTGAACGTTTGAGGAGGAGTGCACTTCCAAGCTCCTTTTATCGCTTTAATCGACGAAATTCGGTATTACATGACGAGATACGGCGAGAGATCATCAGGCTATTGGATCGTAATGTTCACGATAAAGGTAGTCACATGGGGTTGGCCAGGGGCTTAGCAGATTTTCTTCGGAAATATGGCAGCCTTGATGTTCTTCTCAAAAAGTGACTGTCTATCGAGCCAAATAAGTCTGACCCCCCTACCACGAACCACCCAGGCTATAAACCGTGCTTTACGCGACGCGTTTTTAACCAGGGTATTTTATTTATTTATAAATATTTCTTTATTTACGTATTCGATTTTTTTTCTAATTTTATTCTTTTATTTATCTTTTTTCGCTTTTTTAAAATGTCTGTTTTATTTGTTTAATTACGTGTGAATTAAGCTATAAATAATTTCTTCGAAAAAAGACCTTTTAAATTAATATCGAAAACTTATTATATCGATCGATAGTATATTCGGCGCCGATTATATAATATATTAATATATAAAAAGGCTAATAAACGCCGTTAAAGGTTTAATAAACTATAAAAAAACCATTTAGCTATTTAAATATTAATTTAAAATATTTTAAAATACGTTTTACCGATTATTCGATTTTAATAATACGTTAAAAAAATCTTTTAATAGTAACATTAACTTTTTAAATTAAAAAAACGGTAATATTTTATTTTTTTAAAACGTTATTTTAATTTTAAAAATATAAAAAATTATTAAATCGATTATTAACGTATTAAATCTGTAATAAATATAAATATTAATATTTTTTTAACCGATTAAATTACCTTATTATTTATTATATATCCCCGAAATATATATATAACGCTAATAAATTTAAAATAATAAAAAATATTAAAAATAATAAAGTCGTTATCGGTAATATTTATTATGAATATATATTTATAAAAAATAACGGGAATAAAACGTAAATATTAATATTATTATATATTAATGTTAATAGCCGTATTATATTTTTTTAATTATATATATCGGTAAATTAGTTTAATAATAATAATATTTTAATGAATGGTTTTATAGGCTTATAAATGTTACGGTGAATACGCATGCATACAAGTCAAGGCTTGAGGATTTTGCTGTATTACTAGTAAAATAATCAACTTAAGGAAAAAAAAGAAAAGAAAAGGAAATCCTTAAGTACCCAGGTGGGATTTATAGAGTTTATAGGTGTGTACAGGTGGTCTATGCATACACATAATTACACCTGGTATAATAATACCAACAATACCCTGAGCTTAGACCACCACCGTAACAATAAAGGCTTATATTAAACCCTTTTCTGTATATATATAATTTTAAAGGCATTTTCGACCCGATTAAAAGTCGGTTTTTTATTAATATTTTACTAGTAATATTACGGTAAAATAATATATTACTTTAATTAAAAAGGGAAAATTATTATAAATAATACCATTTAAAGTTATATTACTTTTATAGTTCGGAAATATATTAAAATAGTACCGAAATAAAAAAGTAAAGCCCCCGAAAACTTTATATCCGAAAACTTACCTATTAATAATTCTATTAATATTTAAACCGGAATCGAATAATAGTTCGAATTTATAATAATAATACCGGAAATAAATTAAAATAGAATTATATTAAATAGGTTTCCGAACCTAAATAATACCGGTATTATTTAAATTACGAAACGTATATAGGCCGATATTATAAAAAATATAACCCTAAATAGATAAAGCTTTTTTAAGTTTAATAAAAAAGCCGAAAAAATTAAAAAGGCTTTAGAATTTTAAAAGTTTAAAATTAAGTTAGTTAAAACGTTAACTAAATATGCTTAAATTATAGGGGGTTTCCGAACCGCTAACGATTTATTTAAAAATAATTAATAAAGTAATAATAAATTTTTATTTTTTATTATTATTTTAATAATAAACCGATTTTTAAGTATTAAAATTAAATAGATTATTTTAATTTTTTATAGCTAATTTAATTTATATAACTTTATTAAATTTTAATCCGGAAATAGTACGGTATTATATATAAAATAAAACCAGATCCGATATAATATTATTATCGGAAAGCTATTTATTATAGTAATAATATTAAAATTAAAAGTATATAAAAATAATTTTAATTTATAAATCTAATATTTTTTAATATATATCGGAATTTATAATAGCTTATATTCGGAATATTTCCGAATTATAATTATAATAAAATAGTTTATTAGATATATTACCGAATTAAACTTAATATATTAAATTAAACGAATTATTTATTATATAATAATAAAAATAAACCGATATAAAGCGATATTATATTTGGTAAAAATATAAATTATAGTTAATTATATATTTAAAAGCTATTATTTTATAAATTATATAAAAAGGGATTTTTAAAACGGCAATAAATTTTAATTAAATAATTTCCGAAACGGTAACGAATTTTAATTAAATAATTTTCGAAACGAAATTTATATTTATTAAAATTAAAATTTATATAATAGGTTTGTTTTAAATTTTTATAAAAAGCTATATTAATATAATATTTATAAATTAAAAAACTATAAAGCTATAATATATTTTTTAAAAAAATAGGGATATAGGTTTATAATTAAAAAAGGGAAGTTTATTATAAAAAAGCTTTAAAAAAATTTTCCCCCCGATCCGATATAAATTTAAAACCGATTTTTTTCCGATTTAATATAAAACCGGAACCGATTTTTTCCTAATTTAATATAAAATTTAAAATAATATTTTTTAAAAATAAAAATATATAGTAATTTATTATTTATTTAAAAAATATATTTTTTTTAAATATAATTTGTATTTTTTATAAAGCTTATCCGGTTTTTTTTAAATTTAAAATAAATATTATATTAAATTTTTTAATATTTTCGGTTTCCGAACCCGATTTAATTTAATTCCTATTATTATTATAGGCTAAAATATAAGTAATAATATTCCGTTTTTATTCCGGAAAATTACCTTTAATATTATTAAATATTTTACGTTTAAATATATATATAAACTATAGCTTTATATTACTTATAAATATTTTCCTAAATTTAAAATCGATTAAATTTAATCCGATAATAATTGATTTATAAATTATTACTAACTTTTAGCTATATAAAATATTTAAAATAGTTTTAAAAATATCTTTATTTAATTTTTTATTTAATTTAATACCGAAATATAATAGGGGTTAATAAAAAATATATTATTTTTTATACCTTAAAATTAATTTTATTAATAACCGGATATATTTTAATAAAAATATATTAAAATATATTATCGTTTAAGAAATATTTATTATAATATAATAAGTTAATATCGGTATAATTTTAATAAAAAAAGATTTTAAAAACGCTTTTTATTTAATTTTAATATTGCCGTTTTAATAATAGCTTTTAGGCTTTTTATAGCGTAATTATTTTTACTATAAAAATTATTTTTTTTAATTTATATATAGCCTTTTTTTTATTTAATTTATTTACGGAAATATTTTATTAAATATTTACTATATTATTAATATTTATTTTAATTTATTATTATTTAAATAATTTTATTTTTATATTCCCGTTTTTAATTCGGGATCGGGTCGATAAAATATATTATATATATAATTAGCTTTTTATAGCTTTAGGAATTATTTAAAACTTTAAAAAAAACGGTAAAAATACCTATTTAAAAGTATTCGGTATTAAAATTAATACTATTTTAATAGTAGTTTATTTTTTTAAATAAAAACTAATAAAAGTAATCCGGTTTATAGCTAAAGCTTTATTTAAAAAGGCTTTATTATAGCGAGAAATTAAATAATTATTAAAATATTTAAATTGTTATATAATAGTTATATTATTAAACTATCTATTTTTTATTTTATTATAAAAAATATTTATTAATTATAAAATATTCCGATAAAAATATACCGGTTTAAATATAATAATAAACTTTATATAATAGCGTAATTTATTTAGCGAATTTAATAGGATATATTTATTAATTAATATAAATAAACCGGTATATTATTTATTTATCGATACGTTAAGTATAAAAATAAAAAGGTTTTAATATAAAAATAATTTAATTTAATTAAATTAATAAGCTATATTTTTAATATTTATTATATAAATATATTATTATATTTTATTAAATTCCAAAATAGGTTAATATATTAATAATTTTAAAATTATAGCAATTTAAATTGCTTTCCGATTTTAATATAAATAATAAATATTAAATATAGTAATTATTTATATAAATAATATTATAATATAAATTAGCCTTATAAATATTATAATATATAATATTTTAATAATAATATAGTTCCGAAATATTTTCGTATTAGTAATAAGCCGGAATATAATTTTATATACCTACTATATTATATTATAAAATAATAAATTAATAAATACTTTATTATATTTTAATATTATATTAATTATTAATATTATTTTTAAATAATAAAACTGTTTATTAATAAACCTATTATTATTTTTAAATAATAATTAATAAACCTTTTTATAAACTTAAACTATATCCGGTTATTATAAATAAATTTATTAGGATTAATTTAAAAAAAATATAAATTTATAATTTAAAATTATAAATTATAATATTAAAAATACCGAATTAAACCTTAATTTGTATTAAAAACGGCCCTATTTAGGTATATTTTTAACTATATTTTCGGATATTTTTAAAACTAAATTTAAAATATAATTTTATAATTTTATATATTTATATTATAATTTATATATATAAATTTATAAATCGATATAATAATATTTAATAGCCTTTATATTTAACGTTTAATATAGGAAATATTATATTTATTTTTAAAATATAATAAAGGTTAAAAAAAAACCTAATACCGATTTTAATATTAAGCTAAATTATAAATAAATAAGTAATAAAAAATAAATACCTATATAATTATTTAATTAAAAATATAGCTTTTATTATAATATAATACGAATTTTTCCGTTTCGGAAAAATTATATATATAAAACGGGATTTAAAAAATACTTAAATATTTTAAATTACGTACTTATTCCGGGCTTATATATAACCGGTAATATTAAAAAATTATTTCTATCTATTTTTTAAAGTAAATAAAACAAACCAGAACTAATAAAGGGTCGGCTTTATATTCGAAATAATAATAGCCCTATTATATTTTATAATTTATATAAAAAAATTCCTATAATAGGGAAATTTTTTAATTTATAACTTTAATTAAAATTTATTATTTTTTTTTATAATAGTGATAAAGAATTAAAGATGTGTGTGAAAAGATGATGTATTAATGATAAAAAAGATGGAGAGAAATCTCCACCTTACAGCTTTTTAAGGAAGCTGCATGCTTATTTAATCTATTAGTGTCACCCACATAACCCAGTGTGGTCCGTGCACGGTGGTCCGTGCACATCCCCATGTAGTAATGTATTAAATAGGTACTTTTATAAAAACTTATATATTAATAATATTATATAAAAAATTAATAAATATTAGGATTTTAATAAATTTTTATTTTAGTTATAGTTTTTATCGGGATATAATATAATATATATATAAATCCGGTATAAATAAAAGAAATATTAAATTCCTTAACTATTAATTATTAAATGCTATAAAACGGTATTATAAAATATCGGAAATAAACCTATATAAATTTTAATATCGGTTTATTATCGATATAAAAACGAATTAATATATTTATATATATTATTATAAAATCGAACCGAATTTAAAAAAATATATAAAATAAAAAATATATATTACAATATTATATATAAAAAATAAAAATAAAATAAAACCGAAAAAAAACTAATAATATATTAGTTATATTTCGGTTATCGTTTAATTTATTATTAATTTTTATTATAATATTATTTAAATATTAAAACTTTTTTTTAAATAATATAGCTATTTAAAACGTATTAAAAAAATATTATTTAATAATATTCTATATTTTTTTTAATCTATATATAAATAAATTAGTTTTATTATATAAAAATAAAAAATATAGGCCGGCTATATTTTATTATAGTTTTTTAATTAAAATTATTTTATTTTTTTTCCTTTTCGTTTTTATTATTATTATTATTACTATTTTTATTTTTATTTTTTTCTTTTTTATTTTTATTTTCGCTTTTGCCTTTATTTTTATTTTTACCTTTATTTTTAGTATTATTATTACTATTATTATTATTATTATTATTATTATTATTATTATTATTATTATTATTATTATTATTATTATTACTATTATTAATAGGTTTATTATTATTAATATCGGTATATTTAACGGTATATAAGCCGGCAATAAAGCGGTAAGGGATAAAAAGGAAAAAATAAAGAAAGCTAATCGGAAAATTAATAAGGCCGGTACCGGACCTAAATAGGGCTATAGCGGAAATAATAAAAACGGAAAGGATAAAGGTAATAACGGCGGTAATAAAAGCGGTAATAGTAATAGTAGCGGTAGTAATAATAACGGTAATAATAATAGCCTTCCGAACTATTTTAAAGGTATTAAAAAAGGCGTTTATAATAATAAAAAGTTAATTATTTAATTATAATACCGAAACGGGATAAAAAAAAGCTAATTTATATTTAATATTAAAAAAAGCCCGGTAAAAATCCGGAATATAATAGGCCCGAATAATATTATAAATTATAGTTTATATATTATATTCGGCGTATATATTAAAAGCGTTAATGGTAAATTAATATAGCTAAATAAATATATTAATAATAAATAATAATTAATAATAAGGAAATTTACTATAATATAACCGCCTTAAAATAGCCCGATCTTTTTTTTTATATACTAAATATATTTAAAAATATTAATACCCGTATATTATATATAAAAATAATCCGGGTTTTATATTAACCGTTAATAAACCGAATATATATTATATATATTCCGGATATAAAATATATAAGCTATATATAAAAATTAAAAAATATACCCGGATATAATACGCTATATAATTAATATAAATAGGTATTAATTTTATATATAATAATAAATTTTATTCGTTATTATTTAAGGTTAGCGTAATAGCGGCTATAATAGCGGCGGTAGTAATGATAGGGGGTTAATTAAAACCGGAAATAGTAAACATTTTTAATTTTTTCTATATATTAATTAATAGCAGCGGCGTATTATAAAAAGGCCGGGTATAGTTCGGTAAATAATTATATATTAATTATTATTAAATTTAAAAAAGAAAAAAAAAGGGGGGGAATTTAATAATAATAGAAATAAAAAATACCCTATAAAGCGGTATATAGTAATATAAAAACTATATTTTATTAAATCCGGAAATAACCCTATATATACTAATATTAAAAGTAAAAGTAACCGAAAAAAAAAATCATTATTAATTACCGAAAAAGAATTGCAATAAAATATAAGCGTATAAGCAGTTTTAAATTATCGGTTAGTTTTTAATATTTATACGGTTAAATAATAGGCTATTTATATATTAAAAACGGCCCTATTTAATGCCGATTAGCCGGATAATTTAACACGGCTTATATCTTTTTAATATATATAATAAAACCTATTATAAAAAATGCCTTAAAATATATTATAAATAAATAATTTTATAGGCCTATAAGGGCCTATATTAAACCCTTTTTTATATATATATAACTTTAAAGGCATTTTTAACCCGATTAAAAGTCGGTTTTTTATTTATCTTTTTCCCTAAATAAAAAATAAAAAAATAATTTAGTTTTAAAATTTATTTATTTAGTTTTATTTTTAATTATAGGCAGTTTTAAATTACCGGCTAATCCTTAATATTTATACGGTTAAATAATAAGCCGTTTATATATCGGAAATAGCCTTATTTAATACCGATTAGCCGGATAACCTAATACAGCTTACGCCTTTTTAATATATATAATAAAACCTACTATAAAAAATGCCCTAAAGTATACTATAAATAATAATAAAAAGGAATTTTATATTTAGTATTTTATTATTTCATTTAACGGATAAATAAATTAATAAATCGCATTAAAATGGCTTAAAAAATATTTATATTTAATACTAAATCGTTATATTTAAACTAATAAAAAATATTAATATTTAATAATTATAATAGCTATATTATTAAAAAATTTATATAATTATATTATATTAATAAAATTTAGCTTATTTTTTTATTTTTATATACTTTTTACGTTTTTTAGCTATTAGATTTATATATTTTTTCGGTTTTAAAACGCTATTATCGGAAAAAATTCGTTAAGGTTTATAATAAATTTAAAACCGTAAATCCTAATAAAAAAAGTTTATTTATATTATATAAAAGGTTTAAAATAAAACGATAACTTTAAATAATATTATAGTTAATTAAATAGCTAATAATATTTATTTTAAAAATCGATTTAAGCCGTTAAATTTGAAATTTATATTAATTAATAATAATTAATAATAACTAACCGCTATTATAATTATTTTTATTTTTCCGGTATTTAATTTTTTAATTAAATTAATTTAAATAGCTATAGATATATTTAAAAACTTAAAAAGGTTATTATTATTTAAAAAAACTAATTAACGTTAATTAAACGTTCGGATAACTTATAATACGTTTTTTATTTTAAAAATTAATAAAGGCTTTTAATTAATTTATTATTAAAATTGCCCGTAAAAAAAATCATAATAATTATCTATAAGTTATATTAAATAAAATAAAACTAATACGTGAGTTTAGGGTGAAAATGAATGTATTGCTTAAAAAAATAAAAATGAAGAAAGAGAAAAGAAATCCTTTAGTGGGATTTGCACACTATTTATGCAGATCCTTGCTTATTTAATTTATTTAGTGATTATATACACCCCTTTTAACTACGCATATTAAAAACCTATTAAATAATAGGCAGTTTAACCGGACCTAAATAAACTATTTATTAATATTCTATAAATTATAATAAAAAAAGAAAAGTTACGGAAAAAAAAGGGATATAAACGTACTAATTAAAATATAAAATAATGGCTAAAATAAAATCGATTTAAAATCTGAAAAAAACGAAAATACAGAGGATTATATTTTAATTTAAGACTGAAAATTTAAATTTAATTAGAGTTATTATTATTAAGTTATTTATAAATAGCTTCAATAGATGTGATTTTTATTGTGTTATTTTAATAGTGGTTCGTGGACTAGGTGGTTTGTGGAGGGAGGGTCAGACTTAGGACCATTTGAATTGTGCATGTGATAGATAACTTGATTACAAATCTAAGCAAGCTTCTCCCAATTGAAAATATTACAGGATGTTCAAAAATCCTATCAATCATTGGGGTCTCAGAGTACTCTTTTATGATAGCATTATGGAGAAATAGAAGCCGTTACTTACATCTTGTAATGAAACAGGTTGCCCGAATGCGGTCATTGCAGAAGCATTGGTTGTGATATATGGATTGTCCCAGGATTGGCTTCTCAAAGGGTAAGCACAATAAAGTTAAGAAGCTTACACACCACATCGGTAGCTTTAGGAGATTTTGAGATACAGCGATTGTGTCATGACGATATCAAGTAGAATTAGCACACATGGAAATCTATATTACCTATCGCAATCCAAACCCCCTAGTCTTGAAGAATTCTACACCGTGTAGGGACAATGTGTATGCACGTTCCCTAGTCTCTCGACTCATTCGTTGGACTTGAACCCTCGAAATCATCAGTGTGTAGGCGCAGGCTCTATGGCCGTTAAAGAGCTGACGACTGACCCGATATCGTCCACCACACCACAAACCGACTCGATCCCTACGCCTTCAAGAACATCGATCGGGAGCAGTTCAGGCGCAAGGGTGACGGCAGTTGCGGTTAAAAGACCCATTACCGCTTCACAATTGAAGCCATATTTCGAGTCCTGCTGTTCGATCTTGACCCCGATATTCAGGCGATTCGCATACGTACCTATTGTTCGCGTTTGGTGCGACAGCGGCTGTGAGGTTCGAGTCAGTTGATCCTTTGTGTCTTATATAACGAGGTAGACTATGTTGATAATACATACTGATCATGTTGGGCGCATTGCACACTTTTGCGTGGTGTGTACACATGGGCCCGCCGCCACCGCCGCCGGCACAGCCGTCGAAGCAACACTCCTCTAGTCTGCCTCTGACTTACAACACCTTGCTATCATGAGGTTGGACAACCCGGACTAGCCGATTTGGTTGTATGAGCCCGTCGCCATATTATTATTCTGCCGTATCCTCTTTGGCTTCGCATACTACATGCATAGGTTGAGATGTGGGTCGTTCATCGCAGAGATCCATGTGGACAAACCAGCCGAGAGCACCTACTAGAAAGACTATAATATTCTCATTTTCTTAACATGTAAACTTTGAGAAAATATCTCGCATACCTAAAGCTCCACCTACCTGAAAGGCAATGCTTATAGCATTACATACTAGGGATCATCTTAAGACGCAGATATATCATGGAGGCAGATTAATACACACTCGCGACAGCCTCCTAAACATGGATGGCCTGGGCATAGCATGGTACACTCCAACATCATCGACTTATTCATCCGGGCAAGGGGGTATGCGTCCGGCTCTAAAAGTCCCAAGGCCCGTCCACCAGCAACTTCAACTTCCGCAATATGTGTGCAAACACCGAATCTCCTTATATTCTACCCCTTATCCGGGCTACTCTCGGCTCGCCCGCGACGCCCGTCGATAACCACGCTTTCGTCTTCAACCGCAACGCCTTCATACACAATGGGTCCATCTCCGGCTTTCCGCGTATCCGTAGCTTGCATCTCATAGTGTTCGACGCATATCTCACTATTGAGGGCACTATAGATACAGCGCATGCCGCTGCACTTATGTCACGTTCTTGACAGGTTACGGCGACAAGAGGTCTTGACTCTTGACAACGTTCTATTATGGTAAACGCGATAAAGGCTGCACTAGCGCGGACTGTAACCACCATCATAGAACTGCAGCGCAATGCGCTTGGGGACAATGCAACACCTAACGGGCTCAACCTCTGTGTGCCCGACCGGCGGAAACTAGTCGCCTGTTGATTCCGCAACCACCAATCCGACGATCCTGGAAGCCTGTACTGGAGCGGAATTGCAGAAGGGTCGTTCAACAGGAAATACCCAAGCGACCCTGACGGGCACAGGCCTCGTTACTTCGAAGATGAGGACTATTTCCGCGGCCGCATTTATTGTCATGTCATCGTAGCTAGTGAGCCAACGACTAAGGTTAAGGGAGAGCGGAAATTGGTCAACAAGAATTATATGGTGTTAGTCGATGAGGGTGGGATCGCACGGCATGAACGTTTGGAGTATATATGCACTGAGCTAAATGCAGCTTCTGAGAGATAAAAGGTGGCCAGTAGATTCGTGCCACGTACGGCAGTGACACCCATCAGGAGTATTGTAGCAACTATATCACTCTATGGCACGGCGACGTGAGAAAAGAGCAAATTGATTTGATTAGATGCCTAGGCAACCTTTTAATTATCCTGATTACCATTGAACTGAATTCTTATATCCAAAACTGCAATTGTTTCCAAAATGGACAGTAACGAGCAGGTTCAGCCAACAAGCTACCCCAAAACGGCCCAGAATCGTGTCAATAGACATAAAGAGCTGGGTGAGCTCTTATTTTAATCCAACGCTTCATACTGACATGCATATCATGATCTTCTAACGAAGAAGAACAAGCCAGCTACGATGTCGAGACAGTACATTTCATCGTCAACTCTACCCCCGTGGCCCATGTGTCTTTCATTCCGGACCACACTCAGCCGACGCCTGTCGTACTCCCCATGATGGCTCGGATCGGGACGTTTCCCGGCGCCGAAGAGCCAGCTTGCTATATCCATGGCTACGTTTCCGCAAGACTGTTCCACTCCCACACAATTGAGCCATCCCCAACCGGCGGCGGAGATGCCAAGGATGGATTCCCTATTTGTGTTGCTGCTACTAAGGTGGACGGGTTAAATCTGTCTCTGACGCCGTTCTCTCACGGCTTTGACTACCGTAGCGCCATCATCCATGGCCGCGCAACCGTCTTGGATTCCGCAACAGACCACGACGAGGTTCTTTGGGCTATGCAGCTCATCACGGACGGCATAGTTCGTCAGCGATGGGATCACACGCGCACGCCGCCTGACGCGGCCGAGATGGCCGCCACTCGCATCATCAAGGTATCAATCGATAGCGCTAGCGCCAAGATACATGATACGGGTGTCAAGGAGCAGGCTAAGGATCTTGCTGACGAACAGGCACGGGACACAGTCTGGACTGGCGTTGTGCCATACATGGAGGTGCTGGGGACACCAAGGCCGTCATCAACCAATAGAGTGAGAGCAGCTCCGCCATACCTTAATGATTACATCCACGAACATAACGCCCGCTCCGGCTATGAGGGCTATACCATCAAGAGGGTGCTTTCGGGGCTCGTTGCATGGATGCTTGGACAGTAAGTTCATCCTGGAGATGCTTTATAACGAGTTTAATAATACACCCAAATATTATTTCAATGAGTCAACTATATGTGATGTAAGTTGTTTAATATACTTATTGGAATATCTGGTGGCTGGTATGCAATATACAGGTGGCTGGACGACCCACACCAGTGGCTATATAGGAGGATATCCCCTCCTACCTGTGATACCTCTCTTACTACTACTATCATCAATATAACTGATGTACACACTCATAACCTGCGTATCTATTTCAATAATACTTATTAAATATATAACCAAAGAGTAATATTTATAACAAGTAGAAAAAACTTACAAAAACTATTTAAAGTAGTAAAGATTCATCAACTTATTTTCATTAATGAGCATTATTATATTAACCCTCACTAAGTCGGTCGATGTGAATGCAGCAAAGGATGATGGTCGTCTCTCAGCCAAAGAGCGATATAGACTCTCTTTGACACGGGTCCACGAATTGTAAATAAGACCTGCTTTTCCGGCCAGAATGGCTTTTGGCATAGAAATTGTGTGCTAATTGAATTATGTTCACATACCGTGCTCACTTCTACGGCTCATACCCAGGCGTGGGAGGTCTAGATGAGCAGCATCCAGAGCTTTTATTAGTTACTTACCAGTTCCACGAAGTCTCAGAATCTATATCTCATCAATAAACCCGAAAATTCTATATTCCTAAAACATTCATTTGCTGCGTGAGTATACTCACCGAATTACTCAGTAAGACAAACCACTAAGTCCGGTTGTTACAGTAACAGATAACGACCTGATGGAGAGCCGGCCGTGTCTGATAATGGCAAGAGGCTGTTAACGTATGGAATGAATCTAGTCATAAACTTGGCGAAGAAGGACACGAGGGCTGCATCACGTACCCCTGATGCGCATGCACTGTTTGCCATGGCAATGTAATGAGCGCAGCCGCGATGCTCTAGTCAGTGACCCCTTGCTAACAGCGCGAACTCTTAGGTACCATCCAAATTTCAATTGGGCGAGAGGGTTTGCCGACAAGTTCAGTATTATATCTTAAGGGATGATGAGTGTGACGATGAATGTGAAGTTGAGATTCTTTATAGGGCCGGCGAGCCAATCCTTATGGGTTGGACATTACTGTACACTACAACAACATCCCTTTCTTCTTTTTTCTCGCTCAGGGTGCCACAAGTTAAACTTAAGATCCAGTTTCTCCAATTGTGCACCACCAGCAGTTAATATCTCTAACTCCTCGCCCACTAGCTCGGATTATTGTGTCGCACCTCCCAGTGACGCCTGTTGCGGGTCTATAAACTTCTCGCGGGCAGCATGGCTTACGTACTTCCAGAATGAGACCAGAGTAGTTGTTTCTCCCTGGTCGCCGCTGGGGGTAGTCCCGCCTTGAACGCCTTCGAGCTCCTCGGGTGGATAATGAGATACAAGCGGAACCGTTCGCCCGTAGAGTAAGTCGATTGCCTCAGTCAACGATTGTTGCTGCATCAATTCCGTAGGACCGCGAATTATGTCAAGTTCGATAAAATCCCAAAGGAAGCTTGACCATACGAGGAGGATTTTGACGTTGATAACCGCTACGTCCGTCGTAAGTTGGTATCTCAGGGGACTCCAGAATTCCGCGCTTCGGATTTGAACTGCACCTTTTGGCTCGTCTTCGTCTTGCCATCCTATGAATGATGCTCAATACTCGCCATAACAAGTGGCGTATGAAATGGCCTACCTATAGCTACGATTATTCTTTTCGGTTGGCTGAGGACATTACCATACACGGTGTACTCCCACCGCTCTAATTGTGAGACGCGTGCGAGGATAGCTTTCAATTCCTCGTTGGTCTCTAGCTCAACCTCATCCTGAAAGTTGAGGCTAACGAAACTATGGCAATGACCATCCATTTAAGCCGTGTACGGTGTTGACTTGCCGTGTAACTCTATCTATCTAGTAGGCGTTTGCGTGTTGGTCTATCTAGTTGTAGAAGTTGGTGAGTCTGTGAATCGAGGTTGGAAGCGGGGGGACGTGGACATAACACACATACGTGCGCCACGCCGTTGTGTACTTACGACCCGTAGGTGCCAACAACTTATGCACACAAGAGGCGTAGTCCTGCGCATTTCACTATTCCTGTACCCAACTGCAGATACCTATAGCGGTCATTTCTGGTACTCTGACATAATTACCTACTCCTGTTGTCGTACACCTCGATACAAGTCCAGAGATTACACTGCGAGATTAATTGGCCAAAAAATACACCCTGCAGTAACCCAGAAGCTGTTAGATTACTAGCTTCGACGCCTTACTCGTCTGGTCTGACCCAATGAGCTGGGAACGGAGTTCGATTCACACTAGACCATGTCTTGCAGGTTGGAACAGAACCCTAAGTTTCTGCACGGTCTATGTCGATGGTCGACATGCTCAACCCGGTTCCCATCTCCCCCTTCTCCTTGTCATTCAGGAATACGAAAGGGGATGGAAAGGACTCATTGTAGGGAGTGGAGCGGAGAGGTCTTATAGTCGCGTAGGGAGGTTCAATGCCTTCTGCTTTACAAGAGAAAATTGTTGCTTTTTGAGGAGAACAGGTTAACAACGCAGCTTATCAGCCTCATCTGAGGTGAATAAACTTCCTAGAGACATAGGCTTCTGACTTTGATATCATCTCGAAGCCTTGTTCGATTTCCTTGCAGGTGATATCAAACCGGTGCGCAGATATGTACATATAAACAAGTCAACGGAGCCTATTAGTTAATGAGCAATTTGGTTCTAACACTTTCTAAACAACTGAATTTGAATCCTTAAACGGCCTTTGCGGACGGCCCAAAACTCTTCTCTGCTTTCTCCTGGATATCTTTCGTTCAGCGGAAGCCGTTCTCCTCATCGTCTCGTCATTGTCGCCAAGGTCCACCAGGGGGGCCCATGAAAGGCCCCTGGATCAGGACGGAACCATCGTCATGCACAAGGAAGGAATTTCGGTGCAACCGACCCTTCGCGATGCCGAAGGCGTGCACTACAACATCCAGAGTCAGTAGTTGCCACCCCGGGGTGGCCGTGGAGCCCCTAAAACACGCTCCGGGAGAAATGTGCCCGCATAAACCCCCAACTTGGCAGTATGTACTCATGAGATGGTAACGGAAAGGGTAATAAAGAACTCTGGAATTTACTTACGCCGGGCCAGGGCGGCCCTGCACTTCTCTAGGTCCGAAAGACTGGCCTCTCGAGCGTCAGGGATGAGCTCAAGCAGGTACCCGCGAATGGTTCTCGGTAATATGCGCCAGGAAGCGCGGCGCCAGCCCGGGGTCGCGCGACTGGATGATCTGGTGGGCACGGGTTTCGCTCTCGATGCCCTGCCAGTGCCCGGGAACCCAGTTGGATACACGAATTACCTCTTTTGAATCCGTCACAACTTGGATAGGGGTAGCGATGATTGATGCGGAGACGTAGTCCACATACAAAATAGGGGATGTGCTTAGTCAGCACCCTAACATCCCTCTTAAAAGCGAAATCATGTACGAGGATTCATGGCATAGAGATATTCCAGTTACAGCAATTAGATTCAACCCATTCATCTATGTCCTTATCCACTACAGCGGTTGTTACTCAGGAGGATATTTCTAGATCTTTTTTCCTCTCGGCCTTACCAAGTTCGTCTAGTTTGGCGGCATGGCTAGTGTTAGCCATATCTTGTCTATTATTTGTATGTCATCTGTAATATCCTATATAATATCTTGTTAGATTCTGAATGCTAGGGAGATTCTGTTAGTACTAGAGACAACAGACTGCTAGATATAAGAGTTCAAGGAAGCGTGGTTATTACTACTTCTAACTATGTCTTTGGTTCTAGATTAGTGCTAGGGAGCTGCGTGAGTAGACGTGTAAAGGTGACGTGTGATGACTGAGTGAAGTGTGGTCGGGATTTTGAATACACAAACAATGAAATTTTAATCAGCCATGTTACCATAGCAGCAGCATAAATTCTGCACTTGCCCCGGACCGGTTCTCCTCCTACCAACTCCTCTAACTTGTAGACCTCCCTTCCATGCAACAAACTCCCCCTCCCCCCTCTCTCAAATTGCATCCAGAACACAACTCAATCCGAGTCTTGAGTCTGCATTGCATCATTTCCTTCTCCTTCCGTGCTTCCTTCTACTTCCGCCACCAAACCTTTTCCAACCTGCTTCCAGAGCACAACCTGATCTGAGTCGTAAGTCATCCCTCAATTCACCCCTTCTAGATTCATCACAAAACCCTTTCTAACCTGCCCCCAGGGAAAAATGGGTCCAGTCAAGAAATCTCACAAGCCGAAGTCCCATCGCTATCGTACGACTTTGAAGCGCGCCCCACGACTAGTCGACATCCTCCCAAATCAAGGATTTATTTGGAGAACCGGCCGCGGCAAATCGCTTCTTAAGAGTCCACAATGCCGGGCGATCATGAAGACACTTCTCCGTCACAGCCCGACCGAGCCACGCGCTATCAAGATCATCTCCGTCCTCTTCAAAAAGGCCACGGCGCAGATCAAGGCGCATGCAGACAAACCAGCCCCTGAGTTCTGGGAGATGATTGGCGCTCAACTCCACTGGACGAAGGGGTTGAGCGGCGAATTAATCTACGCATTCTCCCTTGTAGTCATATCCGCACGAGCTAAAGTCCATGACTTCGCTCTCAACTTGGTCGAAATGGACAAGGTGGAAGAGGCAAATCATCTACGCAGCAACACGATCATGACGGCGGCTGTGGACGATTTCACCAAGATCATCATGCTAGGATACAAGGATCTCAAGAATGCAGAGCACCGAGCCATCCGCAACAAATTCAATCCGCCGTGGACTCGAGATGAGCACAACGAAGGAGATGAAGAATCGACATGCGCAAGCTTTCTTAAGGCAGTCGAAGAGGCAAGAGTTCTGAACGAGAAAAGAGCTCTGAACGAGATGGATGATGAAGAAATGGTAGACGTTGATCACGACAGCGATAATCACTACGAGACCGATAGCGACGATGACGATGACGGCCTTCACGACTCTGATAGTCATGACGCTATGGATGAAGATGATGAGAACGACGAGGATGACGGAGCACAGTCTACGCCGGGACCTTCTGTGATGCCAACTTTTACCATGGCACTTCCTTTACGGCCTCGCTGAGCCGCGTGTCAGCCACAATAGGACAGGATATGTCCAATACCTAGGTAGCTAGTGACAGGGGGGATAATAAGCACGTATATAGTTTGGTGTGAAAATGAAGATGGACTGAAAGACCGCACAATGACTCAGACCCGTAAAAACTCGTAAAACGTAAAAAGTAAGGGATAGTTTCAAGTCTTTAAATTTCATGTTTCTCCTTTACAAATAGTACATATGATCTACAATGTGAAGAGATAGTGAATAGAGCAATGTATTGAAAGGTACCTTGGTCACTGTGTACCTACCTTTTTGGTCTGTGCTTACCGGATAGGGGTATTAGTTCAAATTAAGACACTGTACAGGTAACCAGCCTTCATGGCAGAACGGTATCATTGCTTCCCAATGATGGCTGTTACCTACAAACGAGGGTTCGATTCCCTCTCTGTCCTAAATCTAGCTTCCCTGACAAACTCGGGATCTAGTATGAGTCGAAATGATTCTTATACTGTACCACCAAGTGCTCCTCACGGAGTAAGCTTGACACAGCCTTGCACAAGGAAAAGGCCCCATAATCACTCATGCTATAGACAGAAGCTTAGTTTAGCCCATTTTTTTCCTGCCCTTCTCTATTCTTTCTAGTTTCCTTTTCTTTTTCTGGTTATCAACCACCTCATTTTCGCATATATCTACTAACTCCGACCATAACCGTTCTACTGTCATTCTATGTCCAAACATCATACATTAGTGACGTTAAGGCATGTGTACAGGTCCCCATCGAGCATGGGAGTGTTGTCGGAGCGCGAACTATGTTGCTACATGCTCTGTTCCCGCCAAGACACAAAATGTGCAAGGGAATATATTAGCATATCCTCAGGATTAGGAGCTATTACATGTTAGGTAGGAATAGCGCCAATTCAATACGCAATCCATGCTCTTACCAACCAATACTCTGCTGGTTAAGCATATAGTCATCCAGTATGTCTTTATTGATAATTCCTAGAATGGCTTTTCATAAAAGAAAATAATTATAAGAAAATTCCGCGGCGTCCTAATTAGGTTAGACACTTTGGCCATGAGATTAAAGTGAGACGCGAACGCAATGTTATCTTGAATAATCATACCTAATGTACGGAATCACCTTATATGGTAAAGACAGAGACCCTTAGTGTTGCTACAATGTTATTAACGCAGAACTCTTAGACGGTGTGTGGATATTTGTTAATATAGATAGGTAGAGGTCGTTAAGTAAACCGCAAGGTTGAGAGTACACATCCAAAAAGCAATAATTTATTTTCAGCTGCTAAATCAACTGAAAATTCTAAAATCCCTACACAGAAGATATTTATCATAGAGAACTAAAAGGAGCGCATTCCGCTAAGTCATCCACGTCAAACTAGTCTACCAAACAGATATATAGGCAATTTTAGTGCCTTTTTCTCTGCACAGCAGCATTCTATCTATCGATCTCCTCCGCATACATCTTGGTTTGTTCTCCTATAGGGATGGGGTCTAAGATTCGGCCTGAATAGATAAGTTTATTCTGAGATAATACGTCAGTCTCGTCATAGTATCGAAGAAATTTCTTCCCTTAGGGAAACCCTTAGAGCTCGTGAAATGTCGTGGTGTGGAGATGGGGTTTTATGTCGACAAGCCTAACGTGGTTTTCAGATAAAAGGTCACCTGCTATAGTAGGAGCTCTAAACAATAATTAGAAGTCTTAACATCGACGAACAATCTTTTTTCTTTCCTTTTTTTTTTTTTTTTTTTTTTTTTTTTTTTTTTATTTTTTTTTTTTTTTTATTTGAAGAACAAAAAAGGTGATTCGTTCTCATTTGAAACGGGCACTTAACGATCTATGTTCCCTCAAGTAGGACTTACATGTTTCATATAAATAGGATGATCCGGACATACCGTGTTAGCTTCTCCTATAATAGTTATTAATAGTAAAAGAGAATGGCTCGACACCCTGGAAGGTAGTAATAACAGGCAAAATTCGCAGAACCTCTCCCTCCGAGGCCGGATAAATAGACAGGGCCCCTAGGTTGAAGTCAAGCTGTAATATACATCTTATGACGTCCTTTCCCGGACGCGATGTTCCGTCAACAAAAATAACATGCGTTTCCCCAAAGACGTAACCAGCTATGAAAGTTTCTTTCGCATATTGTCTACAACTCTCACGAGAGCGCACATATAACTAGTACGCCGCTCAAAACCGCCGAGAAGATGCGTCTTCCCGCCCTAGCAATCTCACTGGCACTCCTCGGGGAGACGGTGGCCGAGACAGTCAACGGCCTCCCTGGAGTCTGCCCTTGGAACCCGTTTCGTCTGGCCGCAAACCGCAGGCCCGCGACAGCAGGTAAGGTTGACAGCAATCCCGTAGGTTGGGACGGCTTCGGCAACTGCACTAAAGGCCCGTGCATCTTCTCGAACCCGCACATCGGTGGCGGTATCACGCTCGTGACCAGCGAGCGGAACGCGCGCATCGTGGCTGGCTTCCCTGCGCTGCAAACAGATCCCAACGCCACGACGACAGCCTCCTCCGAGCCATTCCACGAGGCCGAGGTCGCCGGCAAGGGAGTTGGCCTCGTGGCGGACAGGCTGATCCGCCGGGGCGAGGTGATCACGGTCAGGACGCCGACGATGATGGTGCAGACGGCGGCGCACGTCGGACTGCGGGCGGACGACCGCGCCGAGCTGTACGACGGAGCTGTGGACAGGCTGCCCGTCCCTCGCCGCGACGCGTTTATGCGCCAGATGGGCCGCGACGTCTACGACAAGATCGAGACCAACTGCTTCCAAGTGCACATCGACGGCGCCAACAAGCTCGGCAGCCACCTGGGTTGCTATCCGGAGATCTCGCGGTTCAACCACGACTGCAGGCCGAAGTAAGTCGTCTATATCCCCGGATCTCTCTATGCGCTGCTCCTTTCCTTCCCTCTTCTGCCCATCCTTCCCCGTGAAAACCCACCACACGCACAATTGATAGACCGACTTACATGCTTACCACCCCTCACACCCCAGCCTAAACTACCGAATCACCAACACGACGCACACGACCGTCGCGGTGCGGGACATCGCCGTCGGCGAGGAGCTAAGCATAAGCTACATCGGGATGCTGTACCCGCGGTCGGAGCGGCAGAAACTCCTACGCCACTGGGGGTTCAACTGCACATGCGCGCAGTGCTCCGGGTCAGCCGCCGCGATCGCCGCGTCCGACGCGCGGATCACGGAGATCGGCGTGCTCGAGCGCGCGCTCGAGAGCACCAACGAGACCACGGACGCCGTGGCCGTGACCCCGGACACGGGCGCGCGCCTGGTGGAGCTGTACGAGGCCGAGCGCCTCGACGTCTACGTCGGCGAGGCGTATACGCGCGCGGCGCTCAACTACGCGCTGTTCGGGGACGAGGTTAAGGCGCAACAGTACGCGCGCGTCGCTGCCGAGGCCATGGAGCGCGAGTTTGGCCCCGGGTCCGGCGACGCGAGGGCTATGCGGGTCTTGGCGGAGAACCCGAGGGCGCATTGGACGTGGGGGAAGAGGAGGAGAAGCAGCAGAAGGGGAAAACGGTGATCTGATGTAGTAGGTAGGTTGGTAGGTTATTAGCTTGGCGGTACCCGGGGTTGGGGTTGACGTGATTTGACTATTGTTCGACTTCCGGCACTACTTAAGTGCTCTATCATCGCTGCGAGGTGACGATGTTGCTATTTAAGGATCGCCTAGAGATCCTCATATCTGCTACTAAAATAGCAAAAAGAAAAAAAAAAAAAAAAAACCCTATACAACCAGAAAAGCGACTCGTAGCAAAAGAATACTCATAAAACTGGATACATTAACTCATCTATCTCTAGAACAACTCTAGCTCTATGTTATGTCCCGTCCCAAACCAGCATAAACACCATGCGCCGGCTACGAACGCGATATCAACACCCGTGACCCTTTCCAACGCCACCCACTACTGCAACACCTGCCATCAACATGCCCGACGGGACCCAAAGCAAGCCTTAGTTTAGTCCCTTAGTCACAACCCACCCAAGACCTCCTCCACAACCCCCGAGAGCATCCGGAGCCCATACCACTCCGCGACGCCCTGGTAGACGCCCAGGCGGCCGACGAGCACGTCCCTCTTGACGCTCTCGGCCCACGGGCCGCTGCACGTGCAGTGCTCCATGAAGTCGTTGAGGCGCGCGGCGCCGCACTTCTCGCACCGGAGGTCCTGGGTGCACCACTCGACGACCATGGCCTGGACGTCGGCGACGAGGCGCTCCTCGATGCGCAGCCTCTCGAGCTCGGCGTCGCAGAAGGGGCAGCGCCAGGGCTTGCTGGCGGCCGCCTTGCGCAGCTCCGCCGTCGTTTGCTGGGGGTCGTCGCCGCCGCCGCCGCCGCGCGAGATCGCCGCGAGGTCCGGCAGCAGCGCGTCGTCGCGGCAGAGGTCCCAGTCGCGCGCGAGCGTGCACTCGGGGCAGCTCCACTGCGCCACCTTGAGGCTCGCGCTCGGGTTCGCGAACGCGCCCTCCCGGCTGAACTCGCGCACCTCGAAGAGTGCGAGGAGCTCCTTGCGCAGCAGCCGCGCCTCCAGCGTGATGTTCTTGTCCAGCGACAGCACCTGCATCAGGCTCTTGACGAGCTCGAGCACCGCGTTGCGGTTGTTCATGCCCTTGAGGTGGCTGCCGGGCAGGATCGGGAAGGACCAGTCCGAGGCCAGTTCGGGGTGTAGGAGCTCGCGGGCTTGGGCGGAGACGAGCGACTGGATTTCCTTCTTGAGCGGCCGCTCGAAAGTCTTCGTTAGGATTATCTGGGTCTTGTCGTCATCATCACCTTGCGTGCCGTTACGGAGCGGCAATTGCGTCAGACGAGGCGTCGAGTCAGGATCCCCGTTAGCAGCCAAGGGGCGCTTGAGGCCATGCATGAGCTGTATGAACTCAACTACCCAATGTTGAAAGGTGTCTTGCAGACGAAGCGGCAAGAAAGTCTTCATCTGCCAGCACATGACAGTCTCGAGGTTCTGCTGTTCTGCCTCGACGACCTCTTGACAAGCTTTGCCACCGTAGTTGAACTCGTCGTACCACACAAGGTAGTCCCAGTATTCCTTGATCTCTAGGTCAATGAAGTGGAATAGAGGCTTGCTCTTTATGCTCTTCAGGATGTACTGACTGTAAGCATACGCGTTGCCTACCTCGGACTTCGTAGTCTGCAGGAGAAGTCGATTGGCATTCGCGAAGACGACTTGAGAGCCCACGCGGCGAAAGTCCGCCATGAGTTGCAGTAGAGCCTTCCGGCTCATCATCTGCACGTAATAATGTAGTGCCCGATCATACATAAATGAGTCCGGGGATTCAACCCATCGTACCAAGTGCTGCACGAGAATATCAGCCATGGGACTGCCTTTACAGGCTTCAGCCCACCAGGACTTGACCATCTCACGAAGCACAAGAACGCCAGCGTTAGCGAAGGCTGACTCGGAGTGGATCATCTCGGATGCGTCCGACGGGGCGGAGTCCGCTGCCGGATTGAAAGCGATCGAGTCGGCACCCTCAAGTTCGTTGATTAACGAAGAGGTGAGGATAGTGTTGATGGCCAAGTTGCGGACTTCGAGATCAACACAAACTGACGCATATGTACCCGAGTTATTGACTGACGGCATCGATACGGTGTCAAGAGGGCCGGTGACATCGTCATGTTCGTAGCCAGCGTGGTCGGGCCTGGGACCCGGCGACCACCAAAGCACAACGTTATTCGTCTGCAGACGGCGAGCGTACGCAACGTCAATCAGGAATCTAGGATCGTCGCGCTCCAGATTACACAAGGGTATATCGCCGTATCGTGCCAGCGCTGTGAGGTGAAGGATCCAAGATCCAAGGTTGAGGTAGTGGGCGACAAGTCTCTTAGCGACAACGGACTGCCAACCAAGAGGAGGGAGCGAGCTGTCTGCCAGGTCATATCGAAGCGGGAGGATGGGAAGCTCTGCGAGGATGGGGACGTCGTGGGTAAGTTGGTTGTGTTGCGATGACTGGATAACAAGCACAACTGGCTTTGATTCTTCCTTCTTCATCTTTTTAATGAGATCGCCGACCTCAAGGTGTACTTTTCGTCGTGTTGTGACTTGGGTAACCCTGAAGTTTAGCTTATCCTGGTACTCGAAGCATTCTTGCCAGTTAGTGCCTTCCGCTTCCTGTGTTCTCCTTGTGTGCATTTCATGATAAATCTTCGTCACATTTGGCAAGTCTTGGCTAGCGTCTTTACTCTTCTGAAGGATGACGATGTGAGCCTGGTCGCTAGTTGAGGAAAAGAGGCCGAAAATCTGTCTCTCGCCCGATGTGATGTGTGAAATGTAGAGATATGCAAGCGGATTTGACTCGAGATAGGTCCTTGGCTTAATCGGCCTCATCAGGCTTCCGAGATCGAACCCCTGTTCCAACCCCTTTCCAAGCACACCCGGTTGGCTTTCGTCAATAGTGCAGAGATTCCCAAGCTGAAGCACAGCTCGCATGTTCAACGGGACTTGTTTCTCGTACACGCCTTCTACACTGGGGTGATTGAATAGGAGCGAAAACTTCTCTGACTCGGCGAAGTAGATCTCTTCAGGCACGGTGATTTTAAAGAGGTGCGTCGAAGAATGGCCATTGGGTAGAGTATGATTGACTTGCTCCACCTCACAGCCCTCGATCTCAATATCAGGCAGATCTTTGCCCTTGAGATTCAGGAATACCTGCCGCGGGACCTTGAGCTTGAGCGAATGGACCTTCGCATCGATCAGCACAAACGCCGTCACAATGCCAGGGTTATCCGTTGCCCTGAGCTGCAATAACTGCCACGTATTCCTAAACGTGACTTGTGCCTGGTTGCGGAATGTCTGCTGAATATTGCCTCCAACATTCCCGCGACGGTCTCCGAAGAGATGGCGGCGGCGAATACGAGCTTGCTTCTGGATCTTCCATTTTTTCTTCTGGTATTCTAGGAACCCTGGGTAATCTTCCGAGGGGTTCGGCATTACCTTCGGAAGTGCCGCGAAAGGGTCGATAGCCTCCTTTTCTGGCTCAGGAGACTTCCGCTTAGTCACTGTCGGTGCCGGCTGGGATGCGCTGATAACTGCAGTGGTGCTCTTCGGCTTCAATAACTTAGTCCCGAAGTCTTCGAGATCGTCTAGTTTCGGCCCTGCACGATTCGTTATATCTTCCAGGGGCCCCTTTGTGAAAAGATCAGTCAGTTTCTTCTGCTTCATCCTGTCATCCTTGATATTGATCCTTCGTTGAAGCCAATCAGGATGCGCTACCCTTGGTACCGGGTTACGAATCTTCTGCAACGCAGCGGGAATGGTGATAAGCTTCTGGATGACGGAGCCTAGACGCTCGAGGTAGTAATCCCAATCCAACAGAGCCCTAGGATCAGTGTCAGACGGTTCCTCCTTCAGCCATTTAGTCAGATACCGTCGCTTGATCTCTGGCTCGGAAGAGAAAATAGCGACTGGGACAGCGCGTTCCGTGACAGGAGCATTGCGAGGTTTGGCACAGATGATGTACTTGCAGTTAAGGCCTTTGTCCTTGACCATCTGTTCACCCAAGAATTCGGCCAGGCGCCTCGCCGTAGTAATCGAGGTAGACTTCTGGGACCCGTACTCTTCGAGTGTCTTTGACATGCTTCGGTTCTCGCAAATGAGGTCGATGAGTTCTTCATCAGCAAGCGTTGAACCTTTGCTATACAAGACATCAAGCCATCGATCTGCCACCTTTGCCACTGCTCCGTAGCATTCAGCCAACGTTTTGCCCTCCAAGAAGAACTTAAAAATCTGCTGCTGGAAGATCTTGATGAGCTTCAGTTCACCTCTTCGCTTCACCTCAAATCCTTTTAACTCTGCCAGACTGCCATCGTCATTAAAGACGGCGTATCGCTTCTTCAAGTTCTTGTCCTCCTCCTTTGACGTCGGCAAGACCATAGCCTTGTAGGGGCCGTCGACCTCGAAGAAGATCGAGTTGTCGCTGCTGGTCTCATACTTGAATGTCTTCGGATCCACTAGCGTTTGATACTGATGATTCGTGAATTTGGCGTGGACACGGTGGTTCAACATGACGCAGGGGTACGAGATGGGGCATTTCTTGCCGTTTTTTAATTTGAATGCGAAGTTCTCGGGGAAGGTGGCTGGTAACATGCACCAGATACCGTCGGTATCCAGCTCCAAGGGCCGGCCGAGACGCTCAACAAGTGACCTGGCCAATTGAATGATGGTTGCACCCGTTAAACAGGTTACGCCCGCCATCTCTAAAGAGTACCATCTAGAGCCCTTTCGCATCGCGTAGCCGTAGAAAGAATTTAGAATGACTTTGTGCGCAAGTTGTAGAGAGTCATAGAGTACGATCATCTTCTTTGCGGCGTCAACTTCCGTGTTGGCCGCCCCAGAAGACTTGAGCGCCTCTGTCTTGCCTTTCCACACCTTCGCCTGTCCCTTGTAGTCGTACCGTCGATCTCGGAAGTCCCTGACCGTGTCGACATAGAATGGGTTCTCACGCTGGCAGACGATCGCCTCCCGAACAATGGTTGTGGAATCCCGGATTTTATGGTATACCTTCTGGCTGAATGTCTGCAAACGTTTCCGGATCAGGGCGGCTTGCTCGTCTTCTGTCAAGTCTTGGAACGTTCGCATTGGCGCGTTGGGTCTCTTGCCCGGGAACTTCTCGTTCTCGATAGCATGTCGGATCATATTGTACTCGTCTCGTTTCGCCGGCAAGTACTCGCCTCTCCATGCCCACGGTAGCCTCCTATCGCAAGTCTTTCCGGGTCTATTGAAGTCACATGCCGCACAGTCCGACTCTTGCACGACGGAGTCGGGCTGTAGTCGGTTTGTGGTCATAATGTTCGGGTACATGGACGCAACATCCAAATGGTAAATCAGGGGACGCTCGTTCCGGTTCGGAGTCTCTTTCAGCTGCAGCAATCGAGACGCGATCTGCCCCTTAACTTCATCATAGTTTGTGACATCATCGAGCGACTTCTTCTCTTCGATCTCGATGACGAACTTCAAGGCCGCATCCAGGTCTCCCAAGAGCTCCTCGATAGCCCCCGGGTCAACGGCAAAATTTACGGGGATGTCCGCTCGGAATACGCCTGCTTCAATACTTTCGACATGACCACCGACGTACGTCTCGGCCTCGAGCAAATGGCCATCCCAGAATGCCTCCTTCGGCGCCACGTGCTTGTTTGGCAAGATAATCTCATGCTGGTAGGCTTGCACCATCAACAACATCTCGCAAAGAGTACCGGTTCCTTTTCGAAGTACATCGTCGCCTCCCAGCGGCAGGATCGTACATAATGAGAAGATAAAGGGGTGAATGTACTTCATGTACAGGTAGTAGGTAGCGACGGCATCTGATACGGAGTACTCGGCCAGTGTTTGAGGCCTCTCGCTCGCATACGGTGTCATGAGTTCCGGATCGAGTTCGTCCGGGTCGTAACCGAGCTTTGCAACAGTGACAGCCTTCAAGCCTCGACTTCCCTGGGGTAAATAAGAGTCTCGATTGACCCATGCCAGACAATCTATATGGAGGCCATATGTGCACTTGTAGATATCCTCGCTGTCTTTCTTCCAACCGATCTCGCGATACATGTCTATGCCATTGATGCTTGCTCGTGCTTCCACGAAGGGCCAATCGAAAAAGTCACCGTTGTAGGTAGCAATCACCGTCGGTCTCGCCTCTTTGATGTGCGAAAAGAATCGCTCGATGACGGCCTTCTCGTTGGGCTCATTGAAAATCATGAATGAACCAGGGTACTCGGGCTTCGGGGTGTACTCGAAATCCTCAATGTCGTCTGAAACAATCTCGCGGTTTGTAATGAGGAAACCTTGCCCATCGATCATATACGACATCATCATGATCTGATCTATGGCGGCGTCGGGGAATTTGAGAGGAAGTTTGGTCGTCTCAATATCGAAAGCCATTACTACCGGATCTGCTTGGACGAGGTGCTCCTCGTTCAGTGTTAAAGTGGTGACGCCGTGC
The DNA here is from genome assembly GCA_022376535.1 of Xylariaceae sp. FL0662B. Taxonomy (NCBI): domain Eukaryota; kingdom Fungi; phylum Ascomycota; class Sordariomycetes; order Xylariales; family Xylariaceae; species Xylariaceae sp. FL0662B. Next base: position 60,390 of record JAJJKD010000083.1, read on the forward strand.
TTTGCTTCTACAAAATACCATCTTCCCGCCCGAATACCTATTCTTATTATCAGTAAAGAGCAGTGAAGGGGATCGGGGTACGAATCTCACTCATATCAATCATTACTCTTACGTGGTACGGCACATCGTACTCTCTAATATCGACTATGTAGTCGCTGGGGTCCGCAAATGTAGTATTATTTCGTCTTTCGTCATCTCGTGAATCATCAAAGAGGTCGAATCCCGCTTGATCGCTGTCAAATCGGTCAGCGCCTATCCTCTTCAAGAACAATCTCTCTCCAGCAAGAGGGGAACACGCACGAAGCAACCTCGGCATAAACATCTATCGTGTCCATAGATTTCTTATTTTTCTCGGCTATCGGCAGAATATCCCGCCTCGCGGACATCAAATCCTGCACATTGCCAAACCGCAACTCTAGAAACGTCCTCCGGTAGCCGAGCAGATGATTGGGCATGGCCAGGTCCTCCTTCTCGACCCGTCTCACGCTGCGCACGACGCCGCCGCCGGGCACCCGCTTGAGCCATTCCTCGACCTCGCTTTCCCTGCCCTTGCGACACGCGATGACGAAGTACGGCTCGTACTCGATCGTCGCCTTGAACGACTGGCCGTCCTCCTCGATGAAGTAGCAGTCCAACGCCGCCCTGCCGCCCGGCACGCGGTCGTCGTCGAGCGCTACCGTGGTCGGTTGCACGTTGACGAGCCAGCCCTCCCTCTTTCGACCCGATTCATACCTGGCGAAGCCCATGGACTCGTCGATCTGTTGGGCGAGAAGCGTCCGCTCGGCTTTCTCGTCGGCCGATGTTCCCTCGTTACGCGTGGTCGAGGCGGCAAAGGTTCGGGCGCGGTTACCACCATGGTAGGCCTGCTTGCCACCTCGGCGGGCATAGCCCTTTTGTGGGCGGCGCAATGAGGTGTTGGGCATCCTTAATTAGATGTGGAAGCGGGACGATCGCCCGGCTCGAAAATCGCTTGGAAAAGGGGATAATTGGACAGGACTAAGGACTCGAAATCAACTCGGAATTATAATCTCCTAATGGGCGTCATTGGCAACGGAGGATGAGATGGGCAATTGGAAAAAAAATCTCAAGGCCTAATCACAATGAACGAGTGAAAGTATCGCCACAGCAAAAACTTGAAATTGGGTATAATAGTGGCAGGTTTGGTGAACATCCGTCCCTCCCTGGTCTACAAAATCCACTTAGACGGAGACGCGCGAGACGCGACGCGACATCCACCGTAGCTTAACGCGTCGCCCCTAGTGGACCCATTAATGATACCCACCTAGTGCATACGTCCGCTTAAATGCATACACTTCTCTAAGTGAATATCACAGTGCAAACTTCGGCCTAACGGCATCATTAGCTCCCATTCGCCGGGACATGCATTGAAGGAAATTAATTTCGAAAATCGCAAAAAAAAAAGCCATTGAGCTGGGGCAATGACACAAGACGACCACGAGCCGCGGGGAGCAGCCCGCGGGCCCCCGCCAGCAGCTCAAGTGTACGCGAAATTCGAAGAAACGTCATTAGAGCCCGAGGAGCACCAGGACCACCCCGATAGAGATACCGTCACTATCCCCGTCCATGCCCATCACCATCCCAACGCCGACGGCGACGGCGACGGCGAGGCCCAGCAGAACGACGACGCCCCGCCGCGGCCCAGCATCATGGAGGGTTTCGAATCGATCACGCCGGACGAGTTCCTCCGCGTGTACAAGGTGCCGTGCGCGCGCGAGGGGTTCATGACGGGGATCGGGGTGGGCGCCGTGGTCGGCACGGGCCGATATATCATCGGAGGTAGGTTGCCTACTTACTTACTTCCATACTTAGACATACACGCACCCATACATACATATACACCTATACATACACACATGCATACATACATACCACGCACAATCCTATTCCGGGTTCGCAACACGACAGATAGTTCCACTCGCATGATAATAGATAGGCAAGGCTAACGTCGAGCCACCTCGCTCCTCGCAGGACGGATACCGAGGGCGGCGAACTGGGGCTTCGGGGCCTTCCTCGTGGGCAGCATCGTGCAGTGGGAGATATGCCGAGCCAAGCGGATGAAGGAGCGCGCAGCCATGGCGCGCGTGGTCGAGGTCATGGATCGCAAGCAGGCGGAGAAGAAGGCCGAGGCCGCGAGGTTAAAGCAGCAGCAGGAGGAGGCCGAAGAACGGGCCAGGCAGGAGGCTGCTGCCGCGAAGAAGGGCTGGTTTAGGTTTTGGTGAGCCAGCCTTTGTAAAAAGATGATACAGAGGTAGCACCCCCTCCCCCCATGGACTAACTAACTGCCGTCTTATACTCGGGAGAGATGAGATGTTTGGGTATGTTGTCTTGTCTTGTCCATATGCTAAAAGCTCTAAATGTATATATATTCTGCAATGCCTACTGCTAAAATTACTGTTGACCGAGTCGGGTCGCAAGTGATGCTATCCCCTCGACTTGATAGCCTGAAACAGAAAAAAAAAAAAAAAAAAAAGGCGTCCCGTGATGTAGGCTCCCTTGATATCTAAATCCGTGCCGTGCTCGCCGAACGCCGTCTTGTCCCCGCGTTACCGAATCCGTCATATAAACGCCATAGTTCGCAAAAATAGTAGATATCTAGGAATCGTATCCGTATTGGCAGGATGCACACGCCAAGGGCTAGGATATGCATCAAGTTGTAACCATAGTGTTAGGGTCGGCATCCGAGAAATGGACTCGCACGATAGAGTGCTTCTTTTCCAAACCAGCGGCTCCACCGTGTTCTCGACGACGCTGGTTCCTCTTCTCCCTGGCCTCGCTCTCCTCGCGCTTCTTATACTCGGCCAGCTGCTGTCTCCGTTTTTGAGCCCGCGCGTAGGCTATTGCCGGTGTAGGCTTGAAGCCAATGCCGTTGATACCGGTGCCATCGTCATCTTTGTCCTCCGGGTCATAGACTGTGATTTCGTCCTCGTGCCAGGTCAGCGCAGCACGAATTGGGTCGACAATATCAGGGCCTTCCTCTCCTGAATTCTCGGCCGTCTTGCGCTTCGATAATACGGGAGGCGTCCCGGCACGCTTGCGACTGCGAGATTTGGAATCCGAGAGCCGATTGATGGATGGATATGACTTCTGTAAGCGACCAGTTCCTCCACTCTTGGCTGTCCGCGCGACGGCAGGATCTACGGTTGTTTCTAACCCAGGGTGACCGTGGCCGTCCTGATCGATCTGAAGGGGTACTGGGGACACAGCGGCAATGGCGCTCGTTTCTCCATGCATACCGACACCAATATCCTGGTGGGTTCCGTCGTGGGGGAATTTGGTACGCTTGCGCGTGGAGTTGTCATCATCGTCAATCTGCATATCCCGACCTGCATCGAAGTCGAAAATGGCCAGGTCTGGCGAGAACCCCGGATCCCGAGTGTCGTGTTCGTGGCCACAAACTTGGCTAGTGACGTTGGCATTGTTGTTGCTGGTGCTATCCTGGCAGCCCTGGCAGCCCCGGCAACGGTGAGGATTTACCCCGCCCCCACCTTCAAGGGGTCTTTCAAGACCCTCAATTGCCAGATCCTTGAACTTCTGCGCAACCTTGCTTCGAGGACTGCTGCTTCCATCCTCGAAATAGACATCCTCCGGGTTTGCAACTGGTTGAAGAAGGCTCGGAGATTGAAAGGAGAAGACGGCGTTGCTCAGATTGGACTTGCTCGGGGAGGCATCGGAGGCGAAGAAGCGCTGCTCGTTTATCACATCGTCGCGCTTTCGCTTAGGTGTTAATTTTGGTGACGACGACTCAGCCATGAGAGTGGTGATGGATGTCGGACTAGAGATGGATGATAGCAAGGTAACTACGTAACTAACTGTAGTCCCGAAGAATCAGACTTGCAGAGCCATCTGTGAGCAACGCAACGGATATGGTATATGTCGACGTTTTCGTGTTCATTCGGATCAATGCTCTTGAATTTCCAAAATTCGGTTGAATGAGGTGGCCGGCTTCGAGGCAAGGCAATTGGCTCGCAGGTTGTGGATTCAAGAAGTATGCATATGTGTATATGCTGCGTGTGTGCCAGCGCAGGCAAAAGAGACAGCCCACCTTATAACTTACCTAATGTATGTAGGTGCCAGGTAGGTAGCTACTGTATATGACCTCACCTATATGTACCTACCTAGTCACCTGTGCATATGCAACCTTTGTAACCAGCCCGTACCTTAGGTACCGGCAGCATACATCCGCTTAGGTACTGGTACATCTATTAGATAATAAAGTTAATTACCTAAGGCTGCTAGGTCCGACCTTCCACCTATGTATTCACCTTCCAACTTTGTCTCTAGCTTGATGTCATTTCAGTCGGAACATCTGTACGAATACATGTACCAAGATAGGGGGGGAGTTTTACGTAATCCAACTCTATTAGTATGTATTCTCTTAGCTCTTACGGTCAGGAACCAATCGTCCCAACTAATACATGTATACAACATCATCCATGTCATCACTATATGTATTCAATAAATTCGATCTTGTACGGAGCATTGAATACTGTCTCCGCGAATAACCACAAATCAATTAATTCCCTAACCGAGCAATTCAGGACCAATGAAGCCAGAGACGGTTTAATACGAGTAAACACTGTCAACTCTAAACTCGACATTTTCCACACACCATCGTCTACCCACGATCACGGTAATACATACGTAAAGCTTGAATCACCATGAATCCGATGTCTGGATATGCCTGCTCAGTGCGGTGCAACTCGTTCTAGACCGAGAGTTACCCCGCCAAGCAACCCCGCCATCTAATACTACGTATCTTATGATGTTCTACCATGATCAGGGTATCTCCCTATTCTATGCTACTGCCTACAACACCAGTCGACTCTCATATAGCCTGAATCCCTTCGCTAAGAAATTACTGCTCACTTGACTGAACTCATTATCGTCTCAACATCACGCAATCTAGTATCTGACGAGTAGGTATATATATATATATATATCGTGTCCTGCTCTGTCCGTCCCTCTTCATATGTTTCGAACGTAGCCACATACCTAACCTAGCTATCTACCATCTCGCTCTCCAAGCAGAGTACCTGACATATATAACACAACAGCACCGCTCCCAACGGACACTGCATAAGCACTACCTACCAGTATCATCCCCACCATGACGGACGAGATCTCCTTCCTGCCCCTCGGCGCCATCATCCAGTCCTTCACCATCGGGGGCGTCAACATCGTCCAGGGCTTCCCGACCCAGGAGCTCTACGTGGCGCACAACTCCCCCTACTTCGGCGAGACCATCGGCCGCGTCGCCAACCGCATCTCGAACGCGCAGCTCGCCTCGCTCAACGGCCGCTCCTACAGCCTCGCCGCGAACAACGGGACGAACTGCCTGCACGGTGGCCTCGAGGGCTGGGGCAAGAAGATATGGGACGGCCCGAAGCCCGTGGGCGTGCGTAAGATCCCGGGCCTCGAGGGCGAGTTCCGCGGCGGCGAGACCGTCGAGTTCGTGCTGCGCAGCAAGGACGGGGAGGAGGGGTTCCCGGGCGAGGTCGTCGCGAAGGTGTTCTACACGGTCGGCAAGCTCGTCGAGCGCGGAAAGGAGGTCACGGTCCTGGGCATAGAGTACGAGGCGGAGCTCGTGGGCGGCGCCGACGAGACCGTCATCAACATGACGAACCATTCGTCTGTCTCCCCTCCCCCCTTTTCCCCAACTATATAGGCTACGCGCAAGCGGCATGACGCTAACGCATTCATCCACGCAGGTACTTCAACCTGACGGGCGGACCGACCATCGAGGGCACGGTAGTGCAACTCTGCACATCCGCCGACCTGCCCAAGGGCGCCGACGGCATCCCGACCGGCAACCCAAAGACCTACACCGCGCTCGCGACTAACAAGCCGTTCACGCTCGGCGCCTCGGAGCCGAAATTCGACAACTGCTTCGTGGTCGACCCGGCCGCGTCCCCCAGCGCCGTGCCGATAGACACGCGGGGCCGGCCGCTGACCAAGCTCGCCTCGGCCCACCACCCGGCCAGCGGGATCCACCTCGAGGTCCTGAGCACGGAGCCGGCGTTCCAGTTCTACACGGGCGACGGCGTCGACGTGCCCGCGGTCGCCGGCCTGCCGGCGCGCGGGCCCCGGGCCGCCTTCTGCGTCGAGCCGAGCCGCTTCGTCAACGCCTGCAATGTCGAGGACTGGAAGAGCCAGATGCTGCTCAAGAAGGGCGAGAAGTACGGCCTTCGCATCGTGTACAAAGGCTGGAAAGAGTAGAGAGAGTATTGTGTGGCAGCTAGCATCTTATACCTATGTAGCAGCAACAAAAGGGGTATCCTATCCTATCTACCCATGTATCCTTCCCGGCCATCTTCCTGTAGCCTCGCAACTTCGTACGTACACACAAAATATATCATAATTAATCCAACGCTCGATCGCTCAACCATTTACACGTGCGCATGCATGCGTTATTCATCCTCGACCTCCACCTCCACCTCCTCGCTCGCCAGCGGCGGAGGCGGAAGAGGAGGAGGAGGGGCCCTAGCCTCCTGCTTCCGCCACAGCGCCGCCAGGAACTCGCTCGTGCTCGCCTCCTCGACGCCCTTGTCCTCGCGCTTGCGCAGGAAGCGCGGGAATCGCAGGCTCAGGCCGCGGTCGGGGCTGACGAGCCCGAGCGCCGCCGTGTACGTCGGCGACAGCGTGACGTCGGCGAAGGCGACCTCCCAGACCTCCTGGGGCTCGAACCAGACGTCGGGCGGGGGGCCGGCGTACTCGACGAAGCTGGGCTGGGCCGTCCCGCGCACGTTCCGGTACCTGCGATCTTTCCGGGCGTTGTGCTCCTCGTCGTCGTCATCGTCATGATCACCGTTATCGTTATCGTTGCCGTCCGGGTCCGCGCCGTCGCCGGACCCGTCGTCGTAGAAGCGCCGGTTCGCCTTGTAGAAGGCGTCGGTGAACCCGGACATGCACTTGCAGACGGCGGCGAGGGAGCCCGTGGCCTCGTCGCGCACCGCCAGCAGGATCGGCGACCACCACCGGGCCTTGCGGCCCTGGCCGTGCCAGGCCGCCACGGGCACCAGGTCCAGCGTGTCGAAGGAGCTGCTGTAGTCCTTCTTGACCTTGAGCCACGAGTCGAGGCGCCGGTCCGGCTCGTACGTCGCGAGCAGCGGTTTGCGGCGCGACGACGGTTTCTTCTCTCCGTCGTCGTCTTTCGCCGTTGCTTTGGCTTTCCCTTTCCCCTTGCCTTTGCCTTTGCTTTTGGGCTGGAGGATAGTCGGGGTCTCGCGCCCTGGCTCAGGCTCGGGAATTGCGGCTGTCTGTTCTATAACTTCGCCAGCTTCGGTGGGCATTTGAAGGTTCGGGAGGTTGTCGAGGATCTTCACCATGATGCCCTCGCACTTGCTGTCGGTCGCCTGCTTGAAGAACTGCAGCACCGCCTCGGAGTCCTGGGAGGTAGCGTCGAGGCTCTGAACCCAAGTAAAGTGATGCGGGATCTCTACGAAGAGCGATCGCAGCAGCGACCGCCGCTCTCGGAACGGTCGATCGAGCAGCGGCTGCCCGTTGAGGTACATGAGGTCGAAGGCGAACAAGCAGACGTCGATGGTGATGCTGCCGATGGCGACGTCCTTCCGGGCACGGTTCGTCAGGGTTTGGAAGTTTTTCAACTCGCCCGTCTGCCGATCCACGGCGACCACCTCCCCCTCCATGATGAAACTATCGACGCCCTCGCCGCGAATTTTCGGGACAAGTTCGACCAGGTCCGGGTACTTGTCGGTCATGACCTCCAGGTGCCGGGAGAAGATCGACACCTTGCCTTTCTCGTCGCAGTGAACCTGGGCTCGCTGGCCGTCGTATTTGAATTCGCAGGCGAAGTCTCTGCCTTGCAGCTTCGTGAGCATCTCTGATAGGTCTCTAGTGATGCTACCCAGCATCGGCCGTAAGGGGATATGTAGCGTTAAGCCGCACCTTATCAGCAGCTCATCGCAGACGCCAATCTCAAGCATCACAGGTATCAGATCGTTGTAATTAGGACGCCTGGCAAAGCACGCTTTTACGATCTCCTCGGCCCTACTCCACACCTCGGTGAGGTCCTCCTTCTTCAATCGTCTAAGCTCCTCAATGGACCTCAAAGGGAAGTCCGCACCGGGCGGTCGCGAAAGCAGGAATGCGCGTGAGAGGGCTATGAGCATCGTCGTCTTGACTGCGCCAATGCGGAGGTGTTGACACAGGGTACGGACCACATAGCGACTCTCCTCGCCACCGCGGGCATCCTGAAGTAAGCGGTCGACGATTCCCTGCTTGACTTCCCCGCTGCCTTGCCCCTGGCTGTTGGCCACCTTGACGAGGGATTGGTACACGTCCTTGATGGTCAGCGGCTTGGGCTTTCGCAGCGTGAAGCTCTGTTTCTTCTTCGCCTCGAAAGCGACATCACCCGCGTCGCCATGCTTGTCGTAGATTGCCTTGAGAGATCGGCTGTCTAGGCCACACACTTTCTTCAGTGCTTTTGAGATAGCCGAGCCTCCCAGTCCAAGTTCTAGGGAGATATAGGGAGGTGAGATCGAGTTCGTAGCTAACCAGACCTATCAAGTAATCAGCACGCTGTCCGAGTGAACAAAAATGTGAGTGCAACTCACAGCAGGAAGTAAGCTTTCAGGGTCGCCTTCTATGAGGACACGGAGGCAGTTGACCAAGGTATCGACGATCTTGATGCGACTTGTCGTACCGTTAACAAGTATGAAGCAACGCGTGAGGAGTGCGTATGATGCATTCCCACCATCGCTTTCCCATTGCTTTTTAAGTTGGGGCACATATTTAGCAGGGTCAAACATTAGCGGGCTCTCGTCGAACGGTATGGATTCCGATAGTGAGTCGACGGATGCTGCCACCGACTGCAGTGACAGTGTGCCCTGACCTTTATACCCGAGATTTGCGGAGGGGTGCTTCTGAGGCCTCGGAGAGCTATCAACAGTTTCATCGGCGCTGTTGAGATCTTGCGATTCGGAAACAGTTGTCGGTAGGGGTCCGGATTTTTCACTTTCTGGCTCCCGGTTCCACTCCGCTTGGAGCTTCCGAGCCAGCTCCTCATCCGTCAATTCGCGGTCCCGAGCCGGAACAGAACTACTTGACTGGCTGTCGTCTTGCGGCTTACCAGCAGAAGAATTTTGTTTCTGCTTCGAGAAGAAATATTCCAGACCTTTAGGCGGCAAGGTCGATGATTTCGAGTCATTGTTTAGCTTTCGCTTCTTCTTTGCCGGACTAGACATCATGTAGCCATAAGCCTCTGCAGAGCCTATAATGAACGGCTCGGTTCATCCAAATTACAACAACAGTCCACGAGTCGGTATTGAGTGTGGCTTTAGCCAATTCAGTCGCGTGCATGTTTCGCTGCTTTGTGGTGAGACAGGTTGATGATGTCGTGGTTATGTCAGCAAATGTATTTCATCTGGTTGCAGCCTACGGAGTATTCAATTATCCATCATATGCACGCTAAGGCCGTTAAGCGTTTAATAGGTAATGGACATGCCACGCGCAATTCATCTAACTTCATCTCGTACATATTATGAATCGCCAATACCATCAACAACAGAAAAGGGAGTTATGGTCTTACGAACTAACTTATTGAAAACATCACCAAAAGCCATGTTGTCAACACCTACCGTGGTTTCTTATAAGGATCTGCATACTCGCAACACATCCACACAGAGAAGACAATAACCCGGACTAAGTCCAAAATTACGCTGCTTTATTTACTTTCACCTTCATCTCGGGGGTCCATTACTGACTTCATTATCCCGCTTATCAAGGTACTTGGTGAGTAATGAACTGCTGTGGAAATATCAATATTAAGCAACAACTTGGTGCCTTGAAATAATAATAAGCATCTCTCAAGTCTTGCCAACTTCACTGAGCAACATCTCGGGCATGGCCTTTCAACCCACTAATATTAAAATACCACATCTATATGAGTACGACACCAGGATGACTATGTCAGGCCGAACCACGTCATGTCGAGCTCCGGATGCACAGGCACAGTATGGCCCACACCCCGAGCAGAGTATCCGACCAACTTAGTGCCATCGCCGTACACGATCTGAGTGTAGCCACTCTGCGGCGTGTCGGTGACGTTCTTCGTGAATTCGACGCCCAGGAGAGCCGACCACTCCTTCAACTGCTCGGCGAGGTTCTCGTAATGGACGAAGTTGTCAGCCTCTCCGTGCAATGTCTGCATGCGGGGGTACGAGCCACTGAAGCCCGGATACATCGCCTTGGCCAGTTCCGCCCATTCCTCCGGGGTGTGTATGTTCTGTCCATTGGCACAAGTTTGGTCCGCGCTGATCGGGCTGGACCCAGGCGATCCGGCGAGACACCCTGCTGCAACGCCGGAGTAGCATGATCCGGCGGCGAATACATCGGGGTAGACAGCCAGAAGCACGTTAGTCACTGCAAACTACAATTAGTATATCACATTTTCAAGTCCCCTCGATTTTTCAAACCAAGATCAGTTGAAGCGACGTATTACGTACTCATGCAACCAGATGACGATCCCGTAGCGTAGACTTTGGTTGGGTCGGCGTTGTACTTCGTGATCAAGTACTTCACCATATTAACCAAGCCAGTGCTATCGCCTCCTCCATTGTTGGTGAGGGTCGCATCCGACGCGACATCCTACATCACTCAGTCAGACTTCCGTCATCTTATACGGGTGGATTGGGGTTTGAGTTAATTTACCCAGCAGTTGCTATCTTTGTTAGTGGTCGGGTAAATGACAATAAAACCACCTGCGTCAGCATATGTATCGTAGTTTGCCATTTGATAATACGCCGCGCCCGTTCCACCACAGTAATGCAGCTGCTCATGTTGTCAGTATTTGCCCTAGACACAAGCCTAAGAATGAATAGGTAACTCTAATACCGCTACCACAATGGCTGGATTCTCAGCTAGCGTAGAAGGGAGGTAAACAGCCATCTGTAGATTGGTTGGGTTCTCGCCCCAGTCTGCGACTTGTGTCAAAGCTGCATAGCTCTGCGAAGACAGGAATAGGGCTGCTAAGCTGCTGAACAACATGGTCGGATGCATGGCAAAATCGGGTGAGAAAGAAACCAAATTCCCTACACGGAATACCGGTGTACTATACAAGGCTGTCCTAGCGTCGAGGACACACCATTATATACTTATTCCCACTTGAGGATTATAACCCCAGGAGCCGATCACCAGTCCCGACCAATCTATTTAGGTGATTCGGGACCGATACTACTACGACTCGGCTAAACTACATCACGAATCAGCAAAGTTTGCGGGGCTCGATGTAACCTGCGATATAGAGATTATCCAATGGACCAAAACAGTCTCAATTCATCGGGACCAGGGAGGTTCATGCTCAAATGAAGCTCCCAACAGCCGCATACACCGGTAGTGGACGGTAACCAATTAGAAATCTCCGGCTAGAGCCGATATAGTCGAAGCTTTTGCGTAGCCGTTGAAATGCAACAAGCAACAATAGCTGTATCAGATAGATGCCAAGTCTTAGGGACCCCCGAGGGAGGCTCAACTATATATTGACGAACGGTCTGATCTTCGAATCATGTTAATTACTTGGACGAAACTTCATTTATCTACCAAGTCAAGTTTTAAGAATTATTCAATTCTAATATCGAAATATATTGGACGAAAACAGTTCACAAATAATGTCTGTGACATTGTTTGGGATGGAACAGATATCGAAAGGATGGGGAATGTTTAGTTTGCAGAGTAGCATGAATGTCAGGAGCAAAACTGCAAGTATTTATACTCGAATTGCCCATCCTGGAAATGCTTCCTGTTGAAAGGGGGAAAAGTTCGGACTCACGATGCGACCATCACCGCGTACCATTTCAACGGTTCTCAGCCACTTTGGCAAACTTCTACCTTGTGCATAAGCGCGCGCTACGCCTGTTACATACCTAACCACTTCCAAATCCAAATCCACAAAGCCAAACGATAACCATTAACCCTTCCATTTTATCTCCCTACACAGAAAGCTCTTCCAGAATGTCATACAACTTGAACTAAAGTCATCCAGTTCAATCACCCGTCCACAATGGCGGACCATGCCCCCAACATTCGGGTGCTTCACGCAAGTGTTGATCCAGGAGACGACGAAAGCGAGTTCCGAGTCCTTGTTGACAACAAATTCGTCAAATACATTACCATCGATGCTGGTCTGTATGACTACGATGACATATACTTCGAGCCTGCTCTGCTCTCCCTACTACCACCTCTGCCACCTGGCGATTGGAACAAGGGCCGTATCTCCCGGTGTCTCGAGACCGGAACCCCCCACTTTTCCGCCGTCTCGAAGGAGCATCTCCCGGGAATCACGACGACCTGGCATCCCACTCGGGTCGACCACCTAGAGCTTCGTGAGGTGCAAAAGCTACGCTCTAACGTGTACGAGGTCGCCTGTCCCGGCTTCAGCTCTACCGTTGTCGCGAAACTCGCGCGGTTCGAGTGGGAGGTGCCTCAGCTGGAAGCGGAGACGACGGCGTACGAGTGGATAGAGGGCCAACAGGTCGGTCCGGGTTTTCTCGGCCGTCTGACCGAGGAAGGCAGGGTTATCGGGTTCCTCATGGCCCGCGTCGCCAACTGCCGCCACGCCACGCCCGAGGACTTGCCCCTGTGCCGCCCGGTTTTGTCGAAACTGCACAAGTTGGGGATCAAGCACGGGGACACCAATAAGCATAACTTTCTTATTCATGACGGGAAGGCAACTCTCATCGATTTCGATATTGCCTCGAGGCCGGCCAGCGATGATGAGCTGGAAGCCGAGCTTCACAAACTGCCGGACCAGTTACGAGATACGTCTGGGAGAGGAGGCACAATCGTTGAAAGTAATCCACGTTAAGGTTCTTGACGCATCTTGCCGGATGGTCGGTCATCGAGCCGGATTACGTATTCTGTTTTGGTTTGTCCTGACACGTACCATGTACAATAGTTGGACTTGCCCGCCACTGGCTTGTGTCTGCAAGCGCCTGTGGATGATTCCCGTCCGGCGAGTCGCAGACTTGAAAGCGGCCTGCTCCCATCGGGGACCTCTGCAGTTGGATTACAAAATGAAATTCTTATATAAATGTTTTCATAACAAACTAAAAATATAAACTTAGTTCACATATATACATTATCTTTATTTACTGTAATTAAGTATGTAACTTTATATGCAATAATAATATCAGGAATTAATGTGTGCCGTTTTTCTCCTCCGCCATAGTTTCAACTACATGTATCATTCTTTATATCCCTTATACGGAGTAAGTATAGATGCTTACAATACTCAAACTCACAATACGTAATATTGATAATAAACGCAAATAAGTATTCTAACAGATGAGAGCTTGTCGCAAACTTGTTTCCGCCCTCCTTTAGCTTATAGACTTCAATTAGCGAACTACTCACTAAGGTATTGATTGGCAACGATGTCAAAACCAACAAAAAACAATTTATACCTGCAGTCTTACGGTTGCACAAATCCCTTGTTTAATATTAATTATGGCACATCCATCAGATCTCACCACTAACAGCTCTTATAGTAAATGCTGACTGTGCTCCCCCAGCTGAAACTTATAAAATACTACTTGAGCCACCCTCAAACTCATCGGACGAAGGAGGCAAGGTATTAATAACACCTACATGCGACACCATCTTACCACCCTATTTCCTAATCTCTTCGCTATACACATCCGCTCCCACAACACAATGCCCAAACTTAGCGAAATCTCCTACTCGCGCGACGGCACCATCGCCGCCGTCCGCGACTACTACCATTTCTTGACCAAGATGTACCTACCCGACTCAGCCATCCTCGAACCGCCAACAGACGGCTGGCCCAGTATCACAGAGGACAGCATGCGCACCCTGGGCAAGACCGACGAGGTCGTCGCGCTGCTGCGCCACCTCCCGTACATCGTCGAGCCCTCCGACGACAAGTACCGCATGCAGGGGGCGCCGTGGGCCTACTTCGTCGACTGGCACTGCGGGCGCCTCGGCCAGGAGCTGCGCGCGGGGGACCGAGAGGCCGTCAAGATCCAGAGCGAGGGGCGCGTGTGGGACGAGGTGCCCGCGCACGTCGTCGGTCTCACGGTCGGCGGCGCCACCGATGTCTTCTTCCTGCTCGACACGCAGCTCGGCATCGTGCACTGGCTGGACTGCCCCGAAGGGGTGAAACGGGCGCCGCCGGCGCGCGCCCTCGTCGAGGTCGAGTGGGATGAGGTCGTGCCCGAGAACGAGGTCGAGTGGCGTGAGGACTGCGCCACGTGGTCCGTGGAGGACTTCTTCGAGGTGCTGAAGGGGGAGTTTCGGGCCCTGCGCGCCGTGCCGATTAATGAGAGGACGGTGTATGACTCGTACACGACGTTTACGGAGGATAGGCAGGGGGTGGTTCCGTTGGTGCAGGGGGTTTTCCGGGAGCATGGGTGGCCGGATCTAGAGGTGTATGATAAGGAGAAGTGCTTGAAAGCTGTGCAGAAGGCACTGGAAGAGCACTATTACGATGAATCTGACAAAGCCCGTATGTAGTCACGACTAATTTCCTAGAGAATACCTAGAATTGCGACTTGTAACCATGAGGCGATGGACTTTACTTGGAAGTAGAGTGCTTAGTGAGAACCCAGCGTACACATCAAGTGTAGGTGCTTTATAAAGTATAAATAAGACAGCGCAAAGGGATGAAATATTATGTCCATTTGTGCGTGGATCATAGTGGCTTCAGTCGTTCCGAATAAACTAGACTATGATTTGGAAGAAGCAGTAAGAATATTCAAGCGCACTAAATGATAACTCTAGATGCTGGAAAGTCTTTACATTAACCAAGAAAAGAGCGCACGAGGTTCGGTTGTGCTGTTTAAATTGATAAACTGATAGTCTAATATATACGAATGAGAAGCCTGCTACGGTCTACAATTATGCCAAACTCAGATCATATCCCATCATTCCACGTAACACCCTTCTTAATTCTCTTCCAAATTCCAAGCATCCCTAAATCTTCACCTCATTGCTAATTGCTGACGGTCACATTGCCATTGTCACCGACACCACTACCAAGTTCAAGCATATCCAGGTCACGCTTGGCACCGTTCGTTCCCTGCACGTACTTGGCGGTGTAGTCGTAAGGGGGTTTTTGCCCCTTATAGAAGGTGTCGAAGGTGAGAAGCGTGAACCCAGGGTCCTTGGGCGCGATCTTCTTTGGCCAGCATGGGTTGTCCCACAAACCGTCGTCCTTGGCCGTCTGGTCATGCTCCCAGTGCGCGATCGTGAATTCGGGTTTGTGTGCAACCGTTATGCCGACGGTGTACTCCGTTGAGGCTGCGAGGAGAGGCGAGACATTAGCATTGTGATCAAGCCCGGGGCTTTCTAATAAGAAGGTAGACTACGAAAGCGTGGGGAGGGGGGGATAAATAGGTAAGAAAAGACTTACTAGGCGCCTTGACAGCCCGCGTCAATCCAAAATTTTGGTTGTGCGCGGCATTCCATAGCCCATTGTCATCGAGAGCCTTGATCGGCGTCTTGAAGCAGATTTGCGTCCACATACTCGCGGCACCCCCATTCTGGCTGCCGGGCAACCACCTTACGCTCTGGCCAGTCGTGTCAACACCTGCCCTCGTGAAGGCGGTGTCGGTGTTTCTCAGGAGGTACACGGGCGGGTACTCATCGACCTGGCACGCCTGATGCGCCCGGTAGTTCTCGTCCTTCCAGCCGTCGCCGCTGTGCTGGATATTCCAGACGCCCGTGGCCCCGGCGTTGATACGGCTGCGGGTCTTAGTCGCGGCCTCCTGCGGGCAGGTCAGGGTCGACCAGGCCTGGTGCTCGCGGATCGCGCTGCTGTAGTGGTAGCAGGCCTGCGACCATCTCTTCGAGCAAGTGGCCTGGACTTGCGTTGCTTGGGCGTTGGCGGCGTAGGAAAGCGAGGTGATGATGTACTTGTGCGTCGTGGTCGCGCCGTTGTTGCACTCTATTGACTGCACGCCGTTGGTGCCGACCTTCTTAGGATTCTTGACGTTGGCGCGCTTGAGGTCGCATTGGGCGGTCGGCGTTGGCGTGGCCGTGTGGCTTGTCATACTGGCTTTTGGACCGCCGGTGCTCTTGCTACTCTTATCCGGGGTTTTTGTGGGTTTATCCGGGGTTTCGGTAGGCTTAGCCGGAGTCTTGGTAGGCTTATCCGGGGTTTTGGTAGGCTTGGGGTTGTCCTTCTTGGTCGTCGGGTCGGGCACCTTCTTGCAGTCGGCCTTGTTCTTTTTCTTGCAGCCGATGCTGACGCCGAAGCTGTCCGGAGCTACGACTAGGGAGTTCCATAAGTCGAAGTTCCAGTCGGGCACGCCGCATGCGTCGCCGATCCAGTTGTCGAAGAAATCAGCCGCCTGGAGACCGTTCTCCACAAACGACTTGGCGCCCTCGACTGCCGACTTGGCGCCGTTAAGTTCCGCTCCGCCCGGGACGAAGTCAATGCCTATCTCAACGATTGTTTTGAAGGCGCTGAGCATGGCGACACAGATGATGTTGTCCAGCATCTGCAGGCCCTCTGCTACAACGTTGAAAATATCGGTAGCAACGGCCTCTACGGTCGGGTTGTCGCACTTACAACGAGCGGGCACCCAGAGGTACCCCTCGTCATCCTTCTCGACGGTACTCGGATCGATCTTACTCATGTCCGTGTCTTTATAGGTGCTAAGATCGCACTTTAAAGACAAGAGTTAGAGTATGTTTTAACTTAGCGTTGGCTTACCTATTTAGAAATCATGACTCTAGGGGAACCGCACAAGGGGCAAAGCGGTCAACGTACCTCAGAATACCCATGACCGCCGTTGTTCTCACAGTACTTGATACATGGTTGTAGTCCTTTAGCCCAGTTAGGCCTCCTGTCCGCATAGTAGTACATGCACAAGCCGGACTGCTCGTAAGAAGCCTCGATCTCTGAGTAGCTATTTTGTCGCTGTAGAAGGGCGGACCTGGCCTCCGGCTTCATGACGCGAGCCCCTGAGGGAACAATGCTGTGCAACAGCAAAAGCGAAGTAGTCAACTTCATTGCAAAGAAGCGTTGCTAGAAAGAGTACGTAATGATATGCTCTCCTGGTATTAAATAAGGTTTGGATATATTTCCTAGCTATATTGTTTGGAGTGAGCTATGGGAATATAGATTGGAACTTGATCCATTAGGCTTCCGGCCTCTTATATATTATTTTTCTCTCATACGAAGACTTCTCTCCTGAACGTTCATTCCAACCTAACCTCAGCCGTCCCTCTATAAAAAGAATATGCCGTGAGCCTCGCAGGAATTCATTGTGCTACATGAGTTCAGCCGACGCTGTGGCTATAGAGTCACGATCTAATGTAAGCGGAGAAGTCGCACATAATTGACTATGGGTGATCTTCTCATGTAAACGCATGCAGGTACAGAAGAAGTCAGCTTGGGCGATGTGGAAGGTATGGTTACACAACATAATAATCATTGAAATTGCTCATTGTTATTCTGGGAAATACTCAGGTCTCACGTCTTTAGACAAAAATAATTTTGGATCCTGCAAGGTGTATTGAGGGAATGGCGGTGTCGAGATCAGAGCATCATCAATACCTACCAAGGCTTAAAGGGATGTGGTTTTGGATGTTATTAGATGTTAAGGTAGTCCTGAGGTCAGACTAGCTATAAACTTTCTAGAATTGGACGAATATCATTTCAATACTCTGGTAGATCATGCTTGCTTGAGAATGATGACCACTTATACGAATGCCGCCCAAGTAATCGGGTTTTAAGCTGATGGAGAGGCCGAAAGACATTCAAGGAGCCAACAGGGTAAGCTCATTAATATGTAGTGTGTAGCAGAACTATCAAACAGAAGTTAATAGAGATAGGCTTAACTAAATAGAGCTATGAATCGACTAAGCAAAAGCTAATACATGCGCTGTGTAGAGAACAGTTAACTGCAGTTAACCCGGGTCTCAAAATAATCTGGTCTTGAAGAGCTCTATACCAAGGAAGCGAAATCGCTATACAATATTACAAACAGGCTAGATAGTTTTAACACTATTATCTCATTATTGCTACAAATGTTAAGTCGAGGTTGAATATCGCTTCCAATCTTCTAATAACAAGTAATCTCCATATTAATATCCCATATCGAGACCTCTAGATGATTCAAATATCAATAAAACGACTGCACAAATTAGAGAAATCCCTTTTCTCTCATTTCCTCTCTTCCCCTCACCTCGAACACAGATAGGTATCCAACTTTGAGTTGCGGAGCATTGACGAATAACGGACATCATCTTAGTCTTGAAATAATGAGTAAATAGTAGAAATTCCGCCAATTCTATTCTCTTTTCGTCTTACCACTTAGGACCATACCATCAGGTATGCTAGCCGTCTATTAGAAAAACGTAGGTATTGCAACCTATAATACTATATATATAACCTCCGCTGCGTTCCCCATTTATGAGGTAAGCCCAGCGCTAAACGACGGGCTCGAGATAGAGCTCATCAGTAAGATTTCCCCCTGTCGCTGATGCCTACTTATACAAAATGGTTGGCTAAGTAATCAGGAAACCCCGATAAACCTGGCCAAGTTATGCATGCCATTAGGTGGTGCGTAGATGTCACATACACTCAAAGTTTAATCAGGGGTTTTAGCATCCAGTATATATGAACTTAGCTTTAGCAGGTCCAACTAAGCTCAATCAACTTCAACTCCGACCATTGTTGATCATTTAACGGTAGAAACAGTCACAGACAGGCCAGTTAGTTTCAAACTTAGTAAGAACAAATAGCAACGTTACATAGATGTCTACAACATGCATGAGCTTAACTCAATCAGTCCAGAGATACATATATCTCTGATGCCAAGCCCTGGAGTCGCCGACTTACCTCAGCAAATATACTTCTGAACGCATTCCAGTTTCCTGGTATAGAGAATGAAGAAGACTTGAAGGCCCAACGCACAAACCCAAATAATAGGGTTTTCAGTTAGCCTCCTATTTCAAGAATAACCCTATAAGTTGTTAGGCTCAAACTAGAAAACCATCCACTCATAGTCCTTGATAAGGCGGGTAGCAAGTGTATAAAGGCGAGTGAGAGCAGATGGTATTTCTAATTAAGTAATACTACTCACCAAAAAAGGGTGTCGCAAATTGTTGCACTTCGGTGCTGCCCGTATAAGCCTGTATCACATTTATCGCAGCTGAATGTTTGTGATGTCACGGGGCGTGTAATCACGCGGGAAGGCAATCTATTCTAAGCACTTTGTATCTCCATACAGCCGCAATTTAGAACAGAGTACTATAACACTAACCCCGTTTCTTTTAACCAAGCGGCTCACCAGGCTATTCTAAAGATGAATAAGCCGAGTTGGTTTAGGTTTCACCCGAGTGACATTATTGGTCTTGCTATCAGAATCCCCAAGACTGATGCCTTCTTCAATATTGCACCCAGGGGAGACTTCAACAGATCCAGAATATGTGGGAAATCATCATGTAGAGTACAACACTCTCCAACAGGGCCTTGTCAAAGCGCACTCGATAACCAAGTAGGTATGGTGCGATATCATTTTGGGAAGGGCACTAAAATATGCATCCAAATGTTAACGGCAGCTGGTACCAACACAATGGTTGATTTTTTGGCCCGTTGGAATTTCGAGATCGCCGATGACAATGTTGTGATTCAGCGTATTCATCGAATGAAATAATTAATCCATTTTATTTGATTTGACTTGACTCGAATGGGTGTTATCGATATTGGAGTCAAGTTAAGTATAAGGCTAATGTTGATTTAATAGCAATAGAGTGACATGTGAAATATATCCCAAGTAAATCTCCATATCCCAGCTTAAACATGGAAGTCCCTTTCTATGTCCCATGCAGGTGAGTGCAACGTACGCAAGCCGGAGTGCTACTCTGATGTGACTATTTTACGAGCCATATCGATATGCCTATACCGGAATGATCCTCGAGGCAGCTCTCATGTGCCCTACTTTGCCTATATTGGAAGGCCCAAATAGGTTCAGCCTGAGGAAGCTTCCTGGGGTTTCCCGTGCTGTCCTCTCGAGTCGTTTGCACTGAACCCAATCCACGTATTGGGGCCCAAGTTCTCTGCATGAGAAGTTGATCTCGCGCTTATCCTGTGAAATAAGAAGACAACTGATGGCATGATCGCCGACTAATGTACACGCGTGTAACCCAGCTCCGAGCAACATACCGCTAGTTCTTGCCTCTCTCTGGTGGGAAGTTGCTAATCCAACTAGCCATCCACCCGCTTCCTGGACCCTCAAGTTAACATAATTTCTGCCGTCATACTATACACTTCTCTGTGCCGACGTGATTGTGTAGGCCTTGCGACTTGTCCTCGATCCTTAACCGGTAATGGTCGTCTGATCTTCGAATACTTTCTCCTCATCTATTGTGCTGCGGACCGGTGGCCTGTTGTAAGGATATCTATCGAAGAACGTGAGTGCGGAGAATATGATAATCTGCTCATTCTTGGTAGGTTTGAGGTCTCCGGGTGTTATCATTTTTCATCTGCTACTTTTGAGTATCATCATATAATCTAATGAGCCTTGTAGCGAACAGGTAATAAAATCGTAGAGGCCCGTTTCTATCAAGTTATAGCACGAAGTTTTCCTACAAAAAAGCAAGGCCAGGCTTACAAGGTAGAATTAAGAGGCATCATAACCAAAGAGTATGCATTTTAGTACAGGCCACCTGCTCATGTATTCTATGTTGTGACCCAGACCATCTTCTAAACGACAGCCTCGCCGTCGGCCTGGCTTGTAGGTTGACTCCTATTACTAGATCTTTAGCATGTTATTTAATAGGTGAAGTCCTTAGGAATCCTAAATTTACATGATATTATTACGATTCTTGGAAGTTAAATTCCACGTCAGTGTCTAGCAAAGAAGCGAGCCGTACAAGTCTAAGGGTCTTAACCCAACGTCTGAATGGATGTTCGTATCTATAGAGGTACACTGAGCAAGATGTAGTGTTGATTCCCATGCCTATATATCACGAGCTAAATGAGTGTGGGCAAGCTTGGGCGTTGTGGGATGTATTCAGAGGTTACTCGAAGCTGAACAAAGACGACGATGAACTGTAGATCCTCGACGGGACGGGGTAAACACGGCTAAAGTACTATTAGAACTATACCTCTCTTCAAACCTATAATAAGACCAACTACTAACAGACCCGGTGAATCCAATCGTCTGTTCGAGTTGACAAAGATTTACAGGGCACAATTATTTCCCTTCTCCTCCAATCAACAGGAGCATAAAGCTGGCTTTCTTTAATTCGCACAACACTAACCTCTGCTCGAACTTGCAGAAGCCCAACTTCTTGTTCTAGTAAGTTGATAAAATAAAGAGGCTTCGATTACTAGGTCAGGCATAAGTATCAACCGTGACAGACACGGTGGTATGCCATTAATCAATGACCCGTCAACCAACAATTACATGTCTCAAAGTACTCTAATGCTGTTCTCAGAGTTTAAAACGATAGCTAAGTATACGCTGCTAATCGCGACCTCAAGTTCTCTGCCCAGAACAACTCAGCCCACGCTTCAGGCAATCATGGTGATGGAGTCAGGTACCCCTTATTAATAACGTTCATTTCAGATTTGGCTAGTTCCTAGATAGGTAATCTAGAGGAACATGACTGTCGCTGGGGTCATGATTTCGTATTCCTCAACAGCGCCATCGGAAAATGGACATGTCTAGACGTAAGAATACCAAATATGTTATTCAGCTCAAGCGGTCAACCTGGTAGAGACATCGTCCGGTATACACAAGACAACACGTGAAGGAAGAGGAAAGACAGGACATACGGTTATTCATTCAGTAGCCGTCGTAAATCCTCTTGACAGTTCCTGCGTCATCAGTGGCCTCGACGACTTAACAGCTAGCTACATGAGGATAAGATCGGCAACGTGAGTCCATGCTACCTAGTTCCCTTCTCGGCTTTCACCTCCTTTTGCGCCTGGGCATTGATCTGGATCGCCTCCTTCAGCTTGGCCACGACCTCGGGCTGGCCGCCGAACGCGGTCGTGAGCTTCTCGTCCAACTCCTTTTCCGTGGCGACGAGGTTCTTGGCGCCGCGTCTGCCGCTCCGCGCCGCATTGATCAGGGTGCCCCACCGCTGCGTGAAGGCGTAGATGCTCTGGCGCAGCAGCTCGTCCAGCTTCTCGTTCGCGTCCTGCTCCGCCTGCTGGGTCTTGTTTCTGGCCGCCGCGGGCTTCCCGTTCACGTTTTGGGCGGTGCTAGCCGTCGAAGACCACAGCCCGAGCGAGAGCGAACCGCCGAGAACGCCGCGGAATAGTCCCAGCCAGTTTTGCGGGCTGAGGGCGTCCCAGATCTGGCCGAAGTGCTGCATTGCGGCGGGCTGGGACCTGACGTCGCCGATCTCGAGCGATACTAGCCCGTTCTTGAGGATAAGGAGGTTCTTGATCATGAACAGGTCGGGGTCTGGATCGGGGTTAGCTGCTTTGCTGGATTTCAGCTGACCCTCGGCACGCTGGAGGGCCAAAATTGTCTCGTCAACAATCCGAAAGACCACGGGACTTGACTGTTGCTATACAAAAGATTAGTCGCAATTGTTTGCCAGGCAGAATACCAATAGTACTCACACTTCGCTCCTTTGGCATAGACTGGTCGTACATGACCAGCAGCTCAAGAGCCCGTTTCGTAATTGGGTAGGCGTTGGATGATGCAATGCCATTTACAACAGGCACAATCTTAAGAGATTCAGCTGATATAGGAGCTTTCGATATGGATTTAGCCACCTCGGCTCCAAAACAGTTATCGGCAAAGGGCCAAAGATGCTCAATCAGTAACCGAACGGTTAGATCGTGACAATGGATCGAGTATTGTGTCTCCTCCTCATCGTATTCCAGAAGGTACTCGTTTGCGATCCATCCGAGAAGGTTGCAGATTGTTTGAAGCTCACTGGTCTGCAGAACTGACTGCAAAGTCGTTGCGATTGGAGTCACATTCGCGGCATTGACCAGTGCCTTCTGCTGACTCTTCAAGGCTGCATAAGCAGACTGAATATCCGCATTGTACTGCGGCTCGATTGAGAAGACCTTCGCAAATAAACTGGCTTCATTAAAGGATCTTTCGTAACATTGCTTGATGAAGTTGCGACACGCCGTTTCCACATTGACTTCTTTGGTCTCTTTTCTGAAGACATCAAGGTCATGCTGGGCTACGGGGCGCAAATCTCGATCCCTCAGGTCCGAATAAGACGAGAAGATGCTCACAGCAGTGTTGGAATAATAGTCAAAGCTCTGTCCAGGAATTGGTCTCCCCAGCTGATCATAACAGCTACGGATAACGCGCTGAACATTCGCAATCAACCCGTCAGCCTCGAGCATCATTTCTTCAGATCGGCCGTAAGCGAGGGCATGTCTCGCAGATTCAGACTGCGTGGCTGCGATCTGTTTCGAGACTTCGGCGGATATTCGGTTGAGGTGGTTTGTGAAGCCAACCTCGAGCAGATGAAGAGCCTTCGTGAGCAAAGACTGATACCTTGCCAGATACGACTCTGCATCTCGATAATCAGGCTAACACGGACTTAGTCATAATCGCAAGGGCACAAACTGTAATAAGGGACATACATGTTTTACCATGAAGGCTATACAAGCATCCAAGTTGACCAGGATCTCTCCGAAGTCCTCATGGTTAACAAGTCGACTAGCACCAGGCGCATTTAGCCGCCTCGTAACACCGTCAAGATACTCATAGTAATGTAGGTCCGTCCCCACTTCGTCAGCCAACTTTTGCAGCCTTCTTTCCTCTGATAGAAGATCATCGCATTGAGCCTTGAACATGGAGGTTCGAGCATCAACGGCACGGAACGAATCGGCCAGGGAGGTTAGGAGACCTAGCGCACTATTCGCATCGGTGATTAATCTGTCGAGATGACGTTCGGTCATCTTCAGCTGGTCTCGGTAGAGTCTATGATCTTGTCAGCGACCGCATTGTCGCTAGCTTCAGCAGAGCGCGGCATACAAATACTCGTGCTGACTGGCCTCGAGCAATTCATCGTCGGGGCACTCCAACTGCGGTGACTTTCGCCGTCGAACGGCCACTTCGGGCTTTTCCACCATCAAAGCGTCCAAATTCCTTTCCCTCGTCTTCTTCCGCCTCTTCTTATCTTTGGCCAGCTGTGCTCGAACAACATGATAGAAGTCGGAATAGGACTTGGCCCTTCGAGTAAGAGTCGGTTCGGGCGGCCCAATTGGTGTTTCAGGCTCTTCCAACAGCTTTTCTAAAGGCTCCACGGCATCGGGCTGGTTGTTATCCTAGGCACGCTGTTAACAACAACTCCAGACACAGTGGGAAAAACGGAGATCGTGAAACGCACATTGGGCTGTTGAAGCAGGGATCCCCTTCTCCTGTGGCCTGAGGTCTGTGATGTAGACGGGTTTCTCTTATGGGTGTGTTCCGGCACAAAGCTGTACCAAGAATCTTCGTACATGTTTAGTTATCTCAATTTGGAGGACCAGATGTCAGAATCTGGTCCAGCTCGTTATCGTTAACAGTAGCATTAATTTATGCCGGTAACCGGCAAGAAACGTCAGTGGGCAATGTGGCCCAAAGCTAGTCGGGATCTGGATTTATCCGTTATCCGAGTGGGAGCAGGGATAACCTAGTAAATTTTGGCGGGCCGTCGTCTCCCCACCCGGAGCCTCAGGTGTCAGATATCGTCCATCTGTCTATGCGGGGTTTCACTCAATGTATCTACGATGTACGTACATACATACGGTTAGGTACAGCTGTACATTGTACATACATGCACTGGAATGGGATGTACCTTCTGAGTTGAACCCTCCAGCCCTACAATTTGGAAGCACGGACCAGCTATGTCGAGTTCTTCGGATAAGACGTGATTGATTTATTTCGCTTCGTCCTGATTGGTCGATTGCAAGACCTTTCTACACCCTCCCTACAACAGAGATAAGGCTTGTTGCTTCGACTCGACACCATCCATTCTCAGTTCATCCGAAAATGGTCGAGGGGTAATCGATTATACAACAATCCCGGAGCTTCCGTCAAAGAATCCCAGCGAGTCAACTTTTATATCTCAATCATGACGCCTCATCGAATTGCTTTGCGCCAGGTGCCTCTACTATGCCGTTCCATCCAGCGCAAGAATGCCATAGTGCGCCAATTTCCCAGATATATCCGTGCATCAAGGGAGCGTATACCTACACAGGGAATTGAGCGTGGGCCCGAACGTAGACGGGGACGCGCCGGAAGATGGCTCGGTGGAATTGTGGTAGCTCTAGCAGCAGGAGGTGCAGTCTTGCTATATCCATCGATGAAAAAGGAGGAGCAGAAGCCACGAGAAGCAGCAATCGAATACGAAAAAGTACGACCGCAAGTAGAGTCCAAGGAAGACAACCGAGATTTGATTAGTAGTCAACATTTCCAAGTGAAAAAGAGCTGGGAACACCCGGGTGTCTATGCGTGGGGTTCCAATTCCGGCCGAGTGGCTGCGCCCGACTCGACCGACAATGTTGTTAAGACGCCACGAAGGATACCGTACTTCGATGGGCAGTTATTACGGGATCTCAAGCTCGATCGAGAGTTTGGCGCCGCTGTAACGGAAAATGGCGACTTGGTCCAATGGGGTGTCGCCTTCTCTGAAGCTAATCCGATGCCGGCACCAACGCTCAAAGGCAAGGACCTTGTCAAAATTGGTATCTCACGAGACCGCAT
Source organism: Xylariaceae sp. FL0662B (assembly GCA_022376535.1). NCBI lineage: Eukaryota > Fungi > Ascomycota > Sordariomycetes > Xylariales > Xylariaceae > Xylariaceae sp. FL0662B. The sequence goes on from JAJJKD010000083.1 coordinate 86,072, forward strand.
AATCGGTCTCAGCAGGAATGGAACCGTCTATTCCTTACCGGTGGCCAGATCTGATCAGACGTCGGGCGAAAAGCCTAAACAGGCATCATGGTTCTCCTTGTGGTCAAGTTCAGACCCTATCAATTATCGACGGCTAACACCTCAAAACCTCGGATGGGGTGAAAGCATCACCGACATAGCCAGTGGTCTAGAGCACACCCTCCTCCTTACGTCCAAGGGGCGTGTTTTTTCCGCCGCCTCCAGCACGTCCGACTTTCCATCCAAGGGCCAGTTGGGCATTCCGGGCCTTACCTGGGCTACTCGGCCAAAGGGACCGTATGATCAGCCCCACGAGATTCTCGACTTGAAGGGATTCAAGATCGCAAAGGTTGCTGCTGGTGACTACCATTCTCTAGCCCTTGATAGCGATGGTCACGTCTTCGTCTTCGGTGACAACACCTCCGGTCAGCTCGGATTCGAGGTCGAACCCGAAATTCCCTTTATCAGCGCACCCGTCCCGCTGCCGTTCAGCAAGATTTACCGCGGCTCCGGTCTGCAGCCACGGGTTACGTCTATTGCCGCCGGCGGGGCGAACTCGTTTTTCACCGTAGAGGCTAAGCGAATTGCTAGGCCGAGGGAAGACCCGAGCACCATTCAAGACCTAGGCCGAGTCACGGCCGATACCTGGGCCTGCGGTTCCGGCATCTGGGGCAGTCTGGGCACGGGCAGGTGGACACATGTTTCGCTTGGCCCGTCCAAGATCAAATCACTCTCGGGGCTGTACGAATGGGACGAGGACTCGGCATCGGTAGTCCCAATTCGCCTAGCGCGCTTGAGTGCGGGAAGCACACACTCGGCTGCGGTGATGGACAACCTGACTGCGGTCGATGTGACCGACGCCGGCTCACCCAACGATACGAATTACGGCGCAGACATTGTGTTCTGGGGCGGAAACGAGTTCTACCAGCTCGGCACCGGGAAGCGGAACAACCTGGCCGTACCCACGTACATCCAACCGCTAGATGGCGGACAGGGAGACGCAGAGAAGGGGCGACAAGGCGAGGAGTATAGGTTCCAAATCACCCCCCGGGCCAAGGTCAGGCTGGGCGAGGACGGCAAGGGAAGAAAAGTCAGTGTAGAACAACGGGTGGAGTGCGGCCGTTTCGTGACAGCGGTTTACTCCGCGACCTGAGTGGAAAAAAATTTGGGGTTTCTCAAGCTTGTCTTTGGATCTATGTGTACAATTAATTTGTTCAACAGCGGAAAAGGATGGACTCGGCTCGCGGATTGTAGGCTACACATAAGCCCCTAACGATTATGGATCTATGTACGATACCCACCACTTCTTAATCCGTTCGCTCCGTGTATTAGACATAGGTCATCGTGATATCCCGTTGCTTCTCTAAATGCGGGCGAAGTTTCATGCTGCTTCATCTTTAGGTTAGCACCCATGATTATATCTTACCGGTGGTGGGCCGTTGCCAAACGTAAAATTGGCGGAACCCAATACGGTTCTCAGTTCTAGCACTTGATACGTATGACACAGCCTCCTTTGACTTTATTCTGTACTATACAATCTTGATATATATACTCTTCGTTCAGTTACCACATATGATTCTAGTGTCTACCTATCTAGCGAACCTAGATTACCATAGAAAATACAACGTTACACATTTATCTATTTAAGATAATCATCTTACTTTATTATTAGAGAAATGAGTTTTTCTAATCTCATAATTCAATTAGTATAATCTTATAACGTCGAGAAAGGAAAGTGCACTGCACGGATATTGAATTGAGCTAGATCATCGAGAAGTTACTGACTGGCTCTGTCGTAACCTAGAAAGAATTTCGCTGAAACTTAAAGGAAAAGGAATTAGAAATCATTGCTACCTCGATATATCAATAAACTTAGCAACGCCAAAGCTAGCCTGCTCGGCTCTTTAACATTCTTTTATAGAGGAATAGAAACTTAATTGGGCGTGGTATATGGTCGAATCTTTGATCAAATCCGTGGGTCCCCTTTTTGTTCTGAAGTGCAACGGTAAGTAAAGGCAACGAAACTTTGGCACGGAAATCAGACAGAAACTTCCAATCGCTCAAAGATATAAAGATTTTAATGCATAAGCCTATGATATTCAGACTTGTCGAGAATCGACCCTTCATGTGAGAGATGATCGGAAGACCTCAGGGGCACACATTGTGTATGACCCCCGATGTGATTCCTGTTATGGTTTACTAAACTACTTATAAACCATACTAAGTAATAACTTGAGATGCAATAGCATGTCTACAGCCAGGTTATCACGAGAGCCGGGTCAATTAGGTACATGCTATTCTCCCCATCCCCCAATATTCTCGTACTACTTCAAGATCATCATATTGATCACTTTATATAATTCCCCGACGTCGTAGTGTGAAAGAACCTCGGCGAAGACCTTTCCACTTTGGACAGTGGTGAAGTATTGTAATGTGAAACCCAACAGGTCTGGAAGTTGCAAAGCTGACAGAGTGTCAGTACCTATCTTCAACATCCACGGTAGTCCTAAGGGTGATGAAGGTTTCCTAGAAGTATACATGCCCTCTCTCTAGACATGGATGAACTAGCGTATGCTAGCATGCTATTGACGCCGGCGGCGGCAGGGTCCATTAATAGCGGCCTTCATATGCAATTGTTCCTGAGCTAACAGTTAGACCGTGAGTTGCTATGAGGCTATTTTGTGGGCCAAAGTGGATGGAAGCCAGACTGCCAGATGAATTCACGCAGTGCTTGAACTTGGATGTATGCGATAGTAAGAAGCTTCTCTAGTATGAGTGAAAACTAGGACAGCCCAAGACAGACGGAAACGACAAGCAGGAATTGGTTCCTGGCGATCAGAGAGTTATGTTTCAAACACAGTGTAATTATATTGGACCCCTTTTCAGTTTCCCAACTCCTCTGGACGGGTATTTTCGGGAATGGCTACCCAACCTACATATTGGAAGATCATTGTTCGCAACGCTGTTTATTCACGATCAAGACTACGGACTTCAGCGATGTATACCCTTGATGTTCATCATCTGGATTCATCCGGACACAATCACATTATCTACCACCCACTCTACTGCTATTTAACCTAGAAACTAAAGTGTGCAGTTTAATCGGTATTTAATTGCAGATTGGACATTGTTGTCACCCACTTCGTCATATGTAAGAGTGAAAGAGCTGTTACAGATTGTCATAGAGCTTGCCGGAATCGGATTGCGAGCAAGGGCCTAGACTGTTCGGACTCGACCACTTCCGTTAATAAGACACGTGTATTGCACATACAATAAAAGTTTCGATTCCCCTCTGATTTCGCGATCCTGGCTATCTTAGCGATTAGGACCCATCATCCAATCGTGTCACATGGTCCGAAAGCAAGCAAGGCTGACTTATTACAGGCAGCTCTCGGAATTCTAACGAGTCGAAGGACAAAATTCGGGCAGGCAAGCTGACAAGATAGATAGATCGTAGATAGATAAATACTGCGTAAAAGGAAATGAATACCTATCATTACAGAATAACAATCGTGATGTTGCATCGCGGAGGCGGAAATGGTCAGTCACATGGAATGACGCCGGTACTGTAGAGGTTTGCCTCGATAGAATATTCTATCGATTTGTGGCAGCGGATCGATGGGCTGATGGCAGACGGAGACGTCAAGTCCTGAGCAACTGGCAGCAGAAGAATTGAAACGCACAAACCACTGACGGATCCGTACACTTTACATATTGGAAAGGACCCACTTACTGTCTTCTCCGTACCAATCAGAGGCCTATTTGTTCGCTGCATCGACGATGCGCTCCTAGACCCACCCTCCTTGACTCCACTTGTCGTACGAGGTCACGTCAACGCAGCTAGGTACCAAGACTTTGAGCCACACTAATTTCAGCTGAAAACCCGATCCCTCGATGACAGGTATTTCGTACTCAGGACATCAAGTTTGCCCGATTCTCTCGTACAAAGGACTGTATGTCATTTTTGATAAACTCACCCAGACCGTTGAAGCGCCACTCCCGAGAATAGAGGAAGAAAAGCGTAATAGCCCGCTCGGATTCGTCCGAAGACCTCTTATTCCCACGCCGTGACACGGGCGGTTCTGGCCCCTGTCCCAACAAGGTTTAGCGAGGACCCTGGATCGGCATCGATGCAAAGTCTGTACCTCGATCCCCAAGAACTCTCCACTAACTTAGAGATCGAGCCACGATCACTGCACACTGCCCGAGAGAAGGCATACTGACATACCATGATACCACGTACACATACGTAACGGTTATGTGTATGTATGTAGGGCATACATAGGCGAAAATACTTGGGAACAGAAGGGCCATCAATGAAAAATTCCTTGTTTCTCTGGCCACGCTTAATAAGCTTGTCCGATGCCTCCCAGTCATAATTCGGATGGGCTGATGAGGGAGAATATCACAAATCTCGATGCGATTGGGGGCATCTGTCGATGTTGCTAATCTCTCGATACTTCTATTCCGCATCGTCGGGGGGGGGGGGGGGGGGGGGCTGTGACCGTTTTATCTCCTTTTAATACTACATACATAGAATGCGCCGCACCTACCTAACCTGCTAACTTGAAGGATCTATTACATACATCACATACATACATCCATTACGTGCGGACTCTTATTTTTTATTTTTATTTTATTTTATTTTTTATTAACAACGGACAACCCATCCAGCCACCCACCCACACACATCAACACCACATCCACGCTTCCACAACCATACATCCACTTCCACACTCACATCTACATCTGCATCCACGTCCACATCCACATTCACATACTTTACGCATACTTTACGCACACATACGTATAGTTTATATACGGACATATATATTACGGTAATACCTTTGAAGCTATTCATGCTTCCGTCCCCACCTACCTAATAATACCGAAAAAGACGGACCCTTGCCCCAAGGATTACTCGCAACAACCGCTATTAATTCTGCCGAGGAATTATCGTGACCTCCGTTTACTTGACCTTTCCCGATTCGTCGCACCAGCCAATTCTACATATATCCATACACACATAGCATTCTATCCAGCCTCAATCTAGACGCACCAGGCTACCATCAAAACATAAAGTGTTAGGTATGACGTCGCATTGTTAGTTTTTTTAGGAGTCACCCCCTTGAAATACAATACATAATACCAGGGGGACCCACGCACTCCAACTACATTATCGCGGGCCTTTCTGTCTTCCACCCTTCCACCACATTCCACATTCAATCTCCGGTTGAAACATAGAGTCAAAATGTCCATTTGTATGTTGGAGATCATGAGGCGATTTCTATCTTCCTAAATCCAAAGCAAACCTCCACACGACTGCGACAAGCACATCGAAATCGTTTCTGATCGGCGCACTAACTGGTGATGAAATTAGAACAAGCAATACTTTCGGCGGCAACGTCACCGAAATCCCTCTGTACAATGAGTAACTGAGGGACGCTATACGAATTATATATCAGTACACGAGGATATTATTCGATGCAACACAATCATGCCGGACCCGAAGAACGCCCCTGCTAGCTCCGAGCCCCCGCCTCAGATCACCTACAATAACCCGAGAAGGACATCGCCCGAAAACTCGATTACCCTCCGACATCATCGTCTAGCTGGAGATGGGTCCAAACATCGCTCGCCGGCGCCTGTTCCGGCGGCCACGTCCAAGCCGTCACGAAGAAATTCATCCGGAGGAAGTAATGAGACCGGACTGAGCGATGCGAAGAGATGGTTCGACCTCTCGAACCAGAATGCCATGGGCAATATGGACACGACTGCCATGGACGTGGACCCTCCGTTCTTCCAGAAAGAATCAGACTCTTCCAACGAAGAAGCGGCCAAATACGCAGTGCCGTCACAGAGTCCGGCCTACCGATTCGTTCAAAGTCGTACCCCAGGCCTTCGCCCCAAGTTCACGCAGAGCAGCAGTGCCGACGATTATCGCAGCGTCATCGACGACTTAACAGTCGAGAACAAGCGTCTGAGGGAGGAGTTGAAGAAGTATAGGCAAATGGGCCCCGACTCTCTACGGAAGGACAAACTCTTCGAAGTCAAGGTACACGGTCTTCCGAGCAGGAAGAAGCGAGAACTAGAAGCGGCGCTGAGAGACTTTACGACAAGCCTCGAAGGTTCAAGTACTGCTTCCCCGAGCCGCAAGAAATCATCGAACAAGTCAAAAAACAACCATTTCCCGACCTCGAAGCATGCTTCATCATCGTCGGGATCTAATTCACGACCCGTCGATTCTGCGTATGCATCTATGTCAAACGGCCCTGACTCGTCGGTACCGTCACTACCCGGCCAGGCCCATGCTGCACGCCAACGGAACAAACAGAACATTGAGAACTATCTACGAGATATCCCCGAGCGCCTGTGGCCGCGGTCCAGCATCATGACGGAGAAGGAGAAGAAGCAACTCGTGGTCAAGAGACTGGAGCAACTGTTCACGGGTAAAATGGGTAATCAGTCCGAGCAAGTTCATCTGCCTCTAGTGCCTGAGCCAATTATGGAAGACATGGAGATGCAGGGACCAGGCAGTAGGTCCGCTCCGCCAAACAGAACAGCACGAGAAGCTCGAATCCGACCACGGGAGTCGGGACGAACGAGTCACAGCCAATCACGTGATAACATCTCTCCGTCAAATTCGAACTCGAACGGTGATCAGGTAGATTCCAGAGATAATGGCAACGGCAGCGGAAGCGGCAGCGGGCGAGGTTGCGGCCGGGGTGGTAGTGGGAGCAATACAACGTCACCTCCAACAATAATGCCACCTCCAGAGCAGAGACCCACACGACCACACGACTTGGACCCCGATCGAAGGCAGGTACCCTCGGACAATATGAATTATATACGTCACCTGGGATTGGTTGCACCAGAAGCGCAGCAACATTATTCTGCAAAGGATGTATCGCCCGATGCGGAAGGTTGGGTGTACCTCAATCTGCTGTGCAATCTGGCGCAGCTGCACATACTGAACGTGACCTCCGACTTCGTTCGAAACGCGGTGTCGGAGAAGAGTACCAAATTCCAGCTGTCGCCTGATGGACGCAAAATCCGCTGGCGCGGTGGAGCCGAAGGAACAAGGTTCAGCAGTGACAGCAGCGGTAGCGATTCGCAGCGCAACCAATCAGGCGACGACACGGACGGATCTAACAAGCAGGACCAAAGAAAGAAGCAGAAGACGCAGGCGTCGGGAAATGACGTCAATGCACATAAACCTTCAAAATTTGGACCTTGGCTGCAGGACTCGAATTCCTCGGAGAGTTTCCACTATAAGCCGCTTTTTGTGCATCAACAGACGTCGTCCTCGGATGAACAGCCATCTCTAGGTGACGAGACTGGCTCGTCGTACGGCCCACCCGAGGAGAGCAATTTGGGCATGAATTCTCGATGGGGCCAAAGTGGTGTGTCGGGAGTTTCACAGCGTAAGCGACGGCGCGATGGTGCTATCATCTACTACAGTGGGGCTCCCTTCTGCACGGACCTCTCGGGGGATTTTGTATCGGGGGAATTTGGCGAGGCTTCTCCCGACACCTATGATATGACCTCATCCGGCGGTCAAGCCACGCGTGGCCCAGTTAGCCTTGGTCTTGACCGTCCGCAATTCAGCCGCTCTACGTCAGGATCGTCGATTCCCTTCAGGCCTCTCACCGCACCCAAGTCAGCCGTTGATGTCAATCACAACGATGATGATCTCGATCCCCCAGAACTCACATCGGGTGAAACTGACGATGACATCGAAGCGGATTTCCCATGGTCCAATGACAGCCAGCAATCGGCACCTTTGGTAAACCTCGAGGCCAGCGGGTTAGGAGGCACATATCCGGAAGATCACTTCGTCGTTACCATCACAACGCGACGTCCAAAGCATGTGGACTCCGACGGCGGCAGTAGCAGTTGCAACAACAGCAGTAGCAGCAGTAACAACGGCAGCTCTGACGATGAGGGGTTGCCGGCGCGACCGCGGGTTCTCGAGCGCCCGAGTCACGAGACGACGGATTCGAAAACGACAACCGAGTCGGTAGTTGGTGGGCTAGCACACATGACAACCGGCTCGCCAATGCCACTGCATGTTTCGTATACGGATGCCAGACCGCGTACAGTTGAGATCGAGTACGTATCCAGCAAGGTCCGTAGACTCCCGCCCGTGCCACTGCCACCACCTGCATTCTACTTCCCGTCCTGCGACTCCGACCTCGATGAGGACGAGAGCAGCGGCGACGACGATGACGACGACGACGATTTTTCGCACAGCTTGATTAGCCGACAGGCTATCCTGGAGGATGATCCGACCTCTGATGTTGAATTGTCCGGAAATGACGAAGAAGATGAACATTCAGACGATGCCCTCGGATACCATGCCAGCGGCAGTATATCCCCTGAGAATATCGAGGAGATGGATGACGTGAGCGAACTTGGACGAGGTCGTGGCAGGAAGATGTTGGGCTTGTCGAAAATTACCACCGGGAGCTCGGCCGCGACCGCCGGCGGACCCGCCAGTGGATTTAACAGCAGTACGAGTATGGAAGATGTGTGAAGACGATTTGAGCGTCAACGTTATTACGATGCTTTTGGCGCATTTTCGCCTGCCTTTATGTTTGTGGAGTTATGCGGTTATACCAATATAACCAAGGCCATCCTAGGTATTTCCAGGGGGCTTTCTGGCGATTTGCCTGGGAATTAGCGGGTGAAATCAGCCAGCGTGGATATTGGAATTTTTTTGTTTTTGTTTTTTACTTTTCTTTTTTCTGGTCTCCGAAACGGATCTACAGTCTAAGGTACATTGGGCGGCGTTCGAGAAGAAGCGAATCATAGCGACGACGGCCATGTCCTTATGATAGAGCCTTTCATGAATTGTGTCGTGTTGTAATAAAGAAATAAAAAAGAGACAAAAAAGAAAGAAGAGAGATGATTTAATATACCCTAGGTTAGAGAGAGAGATAATTGACTTTCCGATGGTTCTACTCTGTCTGCTTTGCTTTATTTGTGATATTTGCATATGTGGATAGTGCTGGATATTAAGTTGCTAATCTTCTGGAGAGGTTGGTCTAACGGTAAATATGGTTCTTAGAGAAAAAAGGGGAGGGGGGTTTCGCTTACCTCTCTATGTGCAGGTACTGAACTTATCGGCTTAATTTGGAGAATCCAGGCTAAGGCATCGCAACTTATTTTTATGTAAGGTTACTTAGTTGTTAGGAGTCTTCTGTGATGAGCTTCGTTTCTTTCTACGTAACACAACAATAAGTCTTAAGGAACGGCTTGAAGTTCTAATTAGATTAGGTCTCGGTAACCTTGAGTTCAAGGAGATATATCTAAATACATATCTGTATAAGTATATTGTCAACATCAACGAATCAACGCATATAGAGATATCTGTCTGGTCATTAGTGCTCTGATACTTGCTACATGCTACCTACTGTCCACAAGGTATAAGATACGAGAGTGGGCGACGGAAGATACATGTACACAATATTACCTAACCGAGGTACACGACTTAAATCCCAGGGTTAATAGGCGCTCCAGATACACATACTCACTCACACATGGACGACGGGCACCTGGCCTGCTGCACGTAGTATCTGAGTATTGAACAGGAGAGGTAGGCGAAACCGCTGATCTTTGGGGTGGTGATGCTTATTATTTGTTCGATGATAGATCGCATGATGTAATGTATCACAGCAAGATGGACAACTTGCCGAACGGAAGTGGCCACCTATTACTCAACAAACGACCTTAGTTATATTGCATATTTGATGCTTCTGAATTGGGTAACTTTCTTGTAGCTACATTCTGATACCTATTGTTTTTATTAATACTCGGCCATCGAGACATTCCAGGCACTCCGAGTCACGGGGTCTTGGGTTGTACCTAGGAGGCGACACATGATATAATATACTGCGATGCCATGCGTGATTCGCCTATCATCGAGATAACCGACATAATGCTAATATCTAACAACCTCCAGAAGCAAAAAGAGCTGAAACGAGGCAGAGTATTTGCTAGGGATCTTGGTGCATCGCTGATTAGTAGTAAAGGGTTATGTTTGAATAAAGAACTTTCTTTTCTAGCGATGGACAGAGGTAGTAGATGGACAAGTCGGAACAATATTCAATATCCCCCTTTCATCTGATATAAATACCCAGACTTATAATTAAATCTGAGGGGCCGTTTTCGGATACGATAGAGCATTCCTAGTATTTGCCATGATCGAGAATTCAAAGGACGAGTGGTAAGTATTAGATAGTCATGAGGATGAGAAGAAGAGAAAGGGCTCTAAGTAAGCCTATCGGGAGCAATGTTTAGTAAGACCATATTCGGATTCTACTCCTTTAGTAGCCTAGTCGGTAATATCTAAGGCACTGTGTGGCTATTCGATCATATACCCTCGTGTAGGCGCACTCAACGTAGCCCCTGCGTATAATACATCATAGGTGATAATTGAACTAGGAGAAGCGTAGCGGCTGCCGGCCTGCAATGATGGAGATGAAGTCTGCTGGGACGATAATTTAGGTAATATCCTCTATGTAGTTACTCTAATTGAATCCAGGTATTGCCTCCCACAGCCCGCTTTGCTACTCTGTGTTAGGGCTGGCATGACATACTTATATATAGAGAGATTCAACATGGGGAAGTCATCAGAGTAACAGACCTGACCTCTTGAAGTAACTTGTAGACATGGTGTAACTACAATATGTTGGTAACAATCGAAGGGAGGTTCATTTAATTCTGCAATTAGGCATTGAACTATATGATAACAATACATATAGTCGAAAATCTTCTGCTCTAGGACTCCCGTATTAGAAAAACTGCTTTTCTTTTAGGATTCACTCTAAGAGGCAAAATAGTGATAAATAAACAGGGTTGAAAATTTAGTTAGTTAGTTTAGTTAGGGTGTTAACTAAAACTAACTATAGTTTTTATAGTTAAAAACTAATTAAATTATAGTTTTTATAAGTGCTAATTAAAACTAATTATAGTTAGTTTAATTAATTATTAAAACTAAACGGCTATTAAATTTTCCGAAAATATATATAGCTTTATTATATATATAGCTAATATATAGCTAATATATAGCTAATATGTTGAATGGCTTAACTGCCATAAGGTATATGATCGTACGTAATGGCAATTACTGTATGTGTAATAAGGAGTAGTAATAGGGTATTGTATTGATCTCTATCTCCTATTATGAAAAGGGCAAAAGTGAAGGGATTATCGTGCGATAGATATATGGAATCTTAGCACTAGGCTAGATTAGTTAGCCCTAATCCCACGTGTGAGCCATACGTATAAGCCTCACATGCGGCACGACTGAATATTATTCCAACATAATATATAGTTAATATATAGCTAATATATAGCTGGTATATAGCTAATATAATATATAAGGTATAAGGGTAAAGTGGTATATATTAAAAAGATGGAGATTTTATATTTAATTATAGCTTATAGCTACACTTAAATATAAGATTTTATTATTTAATCTTTTATTTAATTTAAGCTATACCTTTAATATATACACCTCCTTTAATGCTTTATATTATAATATATAGCTAATATATATAGCTTTATAATATATATATATATATATATATTTTAATAATTTAGTTATTAAGCTAATTAACTAAATTAATTATAGTTTTTAAAAATGTTAACTAATACTAATTATAGTTTTTAAAAGTGTTAATTAAAATTAACTAATTAAAAAACTAATTAAATTAACTTAAATATTAAGAACTAAATTTTTAACCCTATAAATAAATAATATGACTTTATTTCCCCGTGTTAACCGAAGTCTATTAATAATATAAAGTGCTCTATCACCCCTAAAAACAGCAGAAGCCTGCTTTTAAATACCTGGGGTATTTCCATGGAATTAAACATAGATATATAAACTTATAACCCCCCGTTTTCGTCAGGTTTTATTAATCAGATTGCGTATGCAATAAGTCAAGTTAAGTCAAGGAATTCCTTAACTTGTTATATACGCTATGCTTGGGGTCTTATATCTATATTAAACGCAAGAAAACATCCTTATAATCCCTGGAAGATAACCATGCTATATGTAGAGTAGGCGCCAATCGGCTAGTGCAATAAGAATGTATTCGGTTCGGTATAGGTACGAACTCCCATCATACTTACCCAAGTACTTCGTTATGTAGAGTGTACTTCAGATGTGTAGAACCCTGGAGGCCAATTCAAGCCACCGGATGGCTCCGGCGCATCTGCCCCACCTTGAGCTAGCGTGAACTGCCCCGCACAACTATCCGCAATGCTCTCTACAACTATCAAGAATTTACATATTTTCTGATTAGACCAACAACGACATAACCATCATCATCTGCTTTTGTTCGCACTCTACTAAAGAGTAGCGTCCAGACTCTATCACACCTTAACCCCCCTCCCCTCTCCACATTTCATACGGTCTTTGCTGCGGTGTTGTATATCTCCCTCTCCCAATGCCAGCTTAAGGCGTTTTCCAGTCTGCCTGTAACGGCCGAGCATTCGACGTACCTACTGATCTACCTTGGACTCTGATATCCTGCGACGCTTCGTACCGCCCAACATGTCAGCTAAGGGCAAAGAGCCTGCAACCCAGTATGATCGATCTCTATGCGGCGACACCACTTTTACAACCCGCTAACCAAACGGTCCTGTGATATAGGAAGGATTCGGCACCTACGAACCCGAGGGGCATTCCTTTCGCGCCCTTTGTCGATAAAGTCGAGGATTATGTCTCGTCTAGGGAAGAGGTCGAATCCACCTTGCGCAGCTTCCAGGAGATGATCTCGTACGTTCCTCTGTCTCTCCACCCATGTAATAGGGCGCATACACACAGGCGCAGACTATCCCGGGAACCCTGTCGCCCAACCATCTTGGTGGAGCTTTCAACCAGGTTTTCCTCTACAGATTGCTGATACCGGGATTTTGAGATAGGAAATACCAATTTATGGAGCTGAATCTTCAACGAAGGGTTTCTGGGCTTAAGGATAAGATGCCTGACATACAGAAGACTTTGGACACAGTTCGCTTTCTAAAAACGAGAACGGTATGCTACTCCGAGCTCAACAGACGGGATCATGTCTGACTCAAATGACGCTGCAGGGGGAATCAGATCCGATCGAGACCACGTTCGAGCTCAACGATACCCTGTTTGCTAAAGCGTCGATACCACCCACGGACGAGGTCTATCTCTGGTTAGGGGTATGTCGAAGAGTATCCCGTTCGTGACAACGGTAGCTGAGAATGATACTATAGGCAAATGTCATGTTGTCTTATCCCATTGACGAGGCGCAAGAACTCCTCACGTCGAAACTAGCAGCGGCGAAGCAGAGCTACGCCAATTGCGAAGAAGACTTGGATTTCCTAAGAGAACAGATCACGGTAAGAGTTCCCATAATTGATACCTGGTAACAAAATTGCTAACTCTGGTTAAGACTATGGAAGTAGCGATAGCAAGGGTGTATAATTGGGATGTCGTCCAGAAACGCAAAGAAAAAGCAGAGGAAGAGAGCAAAGGAAAAGGGACAAAAGAAGATAATGATCAGCCCAACGGATGAGAGGCTACATACAGACAGTTGGACTGACCTGACTGAATAAACAAGGTCAGGATTGGACGCAAAAACAATAGAGCTGCTTATCATATAGCAGGCCGTATTCCCATGCTCAATCCACGAGAGGGGTGCAGCAACGATATGAACGAGCGGTGGCCCTCGTTATGTATATACCCCGGCTGTCCGGCTATGGAGATGACGATGGTTCGTATAAGTGAAATTAATCGTAGTGGGATCTTCTGACGTAACCGTGTTTCGTGCCTGACCACGAATTAGCCTACCTAGGTACCAAGTCGAGACCATTATTATAATATTTCACTGTGAAATATGTAGAGCTGGTCCATCATGGCGTTGCCTTTTGGGATCTTGATCTTGACCATACCGACCAACTGATTTCGTCCGTCAGGAAGGAGAAAAATAAGACCGGGGTGGTCTTGATAAGGAGGCGGTAAGGTTAGGTTGAGATGGCGGAAGTATCTTGGTTGGGGAAGACCCTGGATTATGTAATAAAGAGGGAGCCGCTGGCAGGTGAGCAAAAGCGTCATTTGGTCGGTTCAATTGGTGCATTTTAGGGGGGGTCAGCGGTCTTGAACCGCTGCCTGCCGGCCACCAATGTCCAATGACGAACCCGAACCAAGGCATGCTTTAACACCCGCACGCCGCCACTTTTTTTTCTCTTATACTGCGTATTAACCGTCAATACGTACATTAGCGGGTACGTATTTTGTCGAGGGTGGGTCAACCCGGTCGCCCTAAACAACTAACCTGGCAAGTGGACAACGAGGCTAACCTAACAACAACAACTCCCTCCTTTGACCCTATAAATTTCAATATCCCCATACAACAAATAGTATTCTTGGCCTCTTCTTTACTACTACTGTTGCTGCTACTACTACTAACCCCTTTCAACTTCCGATTGTTTGCCTCTGCACTTGGGCAACCAACTCGCAACCCCTCTTCAAAGTCGACCGCTCTCCCTTTCCTAGAATTCGACCCAAACATCCACACCGAAATGGCGGACACGAAGCAGAGCGGGTCCATGACCTTGGATCCCAAATACGACAACTATGATTATCCCACCACTGCTCCCGTCGCCAGGAGTGGCCATCCCGGACACCTGACCGAAGCCCAACAAGCCCAGGTCCATCAGCTGCGTATGATGCTCGAGTCCGAAGGGTACACTAAGCGATTGGATACTCTGACGTTGGTGCGTAGCCTGTTCTACTCCTCAGGGCGTACTGCACCGGCCATGCTAACTATGTTACTTGAAACCAACAGTTGCGTTTCCTGCGAGCCCGGAAGTTCGATGTCAACCTGTCCAAGAAAATGTAAGCTTACGGAGCCGCATTGGAAAAACCCAATACAGTTGACCCATTGGCTGACTCCGTGATAAGGTTCGTCGACTGCGAAAAATGGCGGGAGACTATCTTGTACGCTGGGCAACCCCTCAAGATCGACGGCCGTTCTATCAAACTCGATGAGGAGGTGAGCCAATGGGACAAGGACGGCTCCTTCAAGAAGAAGGTGTCAAAGTGGTACCCCCAGTACTACCACAAGACGGACAAGGTGCGTGAAAAATGAGACTATTATAGGCTGGACATCCATCTGCCTTCTGTTCTAAGCAGCCTTGATCTTCGTCACTAACATGCGTCACTCAACAGGACGGACGGCCGGTCTACATCGAGCAGCTCGGCAAGATTGACATCCCCGCCATGAAGCAGGAAGGCATCGAGTACGAGCACATGCTCACCAACCTGGCGGTCGAGTACGAGAAGATGGCGGACCCACGGCTGCCGGCCTGCTCGCGTAAGTCTGGCCACCTCCTCGAGACCTCGTGCACCATCATGGACTTCAACGGGGTGGGCTTCGGCAACGCGCGGCAGGTGTTCGGCTATATACAGGAGGCGTCGGGCATGAGCCAGAACTACTACCCGGAGCGTCTGGGCCGCATGTACCTGATCAACACGAGCTGGCTGTTCACGGGCGTCTGGCGCATGGTGCGGCCCCTGCTCGACCCCGTCACCGTCGAGAAGATCCACGTCCTCGGCGGCAACTACCAGAAGGAGCTGCTGAGCCAGATCCCCGCCGAAAACCTGCCCAAGGAGTTTGGCGGCACCTGCGAGTGCGAGGGCGGCTGCGAGTTCAGCAACAGCGGCCCCTGGTGCGAGCCCGAGTTTTACCGTCCTGCCTGGTGGGAGAAGGCCGACGACGCGACGATCGAGAACAAGCCGACCGAGGTCGACGCCGACGCGGAGAAGGCCGGTGCTGCCGCACCGCAAGTGGATGGAGAGGAGGCCAAGGTGGCTGCTCCGGTCGCTGCCTGAGAAATGTCAAGATACAAGTACTAGCGAGTCATTGGTTCCCAAAAACGGTAGAGAATACGGGCAATATACTGTAGAGTGATGCTGGGCCGATGGAGCGAGTAGCGGTTGTTCCGGTCAAGGGCACACAAGCGACGACAAGAGGCGCGGAGAACATGCATCTAGACGAGCCTTAATGTCCTGGAATATCATATCTCCTACAAAGTTTTTTCTCACTTACCTGTAGACAGACGGACGGACGGACGAATGGCACACAGGTATAGCCGGCCCTTGCCAACATCGGACTCAAAAAGACGGTATTACACTTGCGTTCTCGCTCACTCGCTTGCTCGCTCACTCGTGTAATCTACCTATCACGTATACCTATAGACTTCGATCTCCCGGCTATAAACTGCAGAGTTTCGTACGTGCCTTTTGTGTATGACCTAGGCCAACAAGAGTGGCTTTATCATCTATCACATATTATTAGAAACATTTGTCCACCCGTGTATGTGCGTACATGTACTACGCCGCGGCACTACATGCATTCCGGGGCTGCTGCAGGGGCCGCCCCACCGCCCTCCGAAGTGACAGTAAAGGGGCACGGAAAGGACTCGATACCTTATTATATTATCTCTGGGGTGGTGGAAGTAGGTAGTTAGCTGCTTATGTAGGTATTATCGCGAGTGGGACATGCTCGAATCGTAGACACCACCACCACCACCACTACTACTACCTCGTAGTAATTATCTATCTATCACCCAGACGCAGCCGATCAATCGATCGGGCAGTGTGCACTCAGCACAAGCAATCAAGTATCGACGACCTGATTGATGATGATGATGATGATGATGATGATGATGATGATGATGATGATGATGATGATGATGATGATGATGACCCACAACACTCACTCACCCACCACACAAGCACACACGGAACCCAACACCAGCCGGCATCAACAACAACAACATCAACGAGAAACCGCCTCCTCACCGCTCCGTAACCACGTACTCGCCCGCGCCCCTCGCCCGCTCCATCCGCGCCACCACGGCCGGCATCTGGCGGCCGAGCCGGCCGAGCCCGTGCACAGCGCCGTCGTAGGCGGCTTCGACGTCCTGCTGGCGGTCCAGCGGCTCGATCATCATTTCCTTCTTTCCTTCCCCTTTCTCTTTGCCCGTTCCCTTTTCTCCCCCTTTCTCTTTGCCCCTCGTTTCCATATCCATATCCATCCCCTGACCTTGCGCCTCGGGAGCAGCAGCAGCAGCAGACTCTCCATCGGCATGGGCACTGGCGCGGGCATTAACAACCGCCAACGCCTCCTCGTCCTCCCGGACCCCGCGGCGCGCGGCCTCGGCCCACGATGCGGCGGCCGCGGCGGGCACCCCGCGCTTCAGCGCCGCGATGTCGCGGAGCAGGTCCTCCTCGTCGCGGGTGAGCTCCTCGACGCGCGCGCGCTTGCGCGCGTCGAAGGGCTCGTAAATCTCCTCTGCCTCTGGTGGGTTGCCGGAGGTGGTATTGGTATTGGAGGAGGAAGAGGAGAAGAAGTGCGAGGGGTCGACGGGCAGGCCGTTGATGCTGAGGTTCGGCGAGGCGAGCGTGAAGGTCTTGGTTATGTACTATGAGAGAGGTAGGAAAGGGGTTGGTTAGTTAGTTGGTTATCTGGTAGTTGGTAGTTGATTGGTTGGTTGGTGGAAAAGGGGGGGGGGGGGGAAGGGAAAGGGGGACACCGGGTGTGGATTAAACGGGGAAGAGGTGGGATGGGTGAAAAGGTATAAATAATAAATAGGGGAATTCAATTGATAATTAAATGAGAATAGAGAAACAACAAGAAAAATGAAATAAAATAATAATAGCAAAAAGGATAGGCGGTGCAAAAACATACAACACCGGGGATTCGCTGGTCGTCACCGACCCAACTACTAATACGGCGGTACCAGGCTTATCTAGGGCAGAGCGGACGGGATGCCGAGTTTTCCTGGTCCTATGGTCGTATGTACTAGTCGGTAGTCTTTTTTCAACCTATAACATCGACTCCGGTGCCTGCTGCCTCTCTTTTTCCCGGGGAAACGCCGTGCGCAGGTGTTATGTATTATTGGTGATGGAGACGATGGAGACGATGGAAACAAGGGTGGGAAACCGGAAAGAAGAAAAGGGGGAAAAAAAGGAATTAAAAATACTCACTTCTTCTACCAGCTCCTCTATCCGCGTCCGCAGCTCATCTTCGTCGTGCGCACCCTCCACGGGCGGGAATGCCTCGTCGATCCTTGCCGCCGCGGCGCGTCGCACGTTGGCCACCAGGTACGAGAAGTCCTCGGACGCCTGGAGCTCGATTTTGCGATGCGCTGCATCCATGTCGATGCGGTTCCTGTTTGATTATAAAAAAACCAGGTGTAAATGCGTGCTTCCCTCTCTTCCTCCTTGAATGGATGAGATAGTTGTTAATACGAGATGATTGGGGATTTGCCGGCGCGTACTGTTCTGGCTGTTACTAGAGACTTGATGCTTGAATATGTTTACTCATTAAGATGCTACAGCTGATTACCTAAGGTTGTTGACTTCTGGTGGGGCAGATTGGGCTTATCGCATTGCTGCATAATTGCATGTCCCCTCGCTGAGGTGGTACGTAAGTACTTACCGTCATGTCGAGAATTGAGACAGCCACAACACATTGTCACAGGTTGAATTTAGTTAATCGTTTCTTCTCCAGTCAATCGAGTTTCTTTTGTAACTGAATATAGTTGCTTTATATATTACGCTTCATAATCGTTAATAATTCTACGTGGCTACTCTCCCAAACAATGAAACTCCCTTTTGGGATTCGAATAGTGTTTGATGAGATTTGTCAATACTATGTTAAATGAGCGGAACTATCAACCGTTTATAATTACAACACGGTTCCATCCAACTGGATGTGACTTCATCATTTCATCCTACCCCTCTGCGTGGGATCCAAACAGATAATCATCCCACCTGAGGGGTTATCTGGTTACGGTACAAGAAGTTGTCCGCTGAAGAGCAAGCATTACAGGCAAACAAAGACGTAAAGAAACACCAATTAGAAGGCCTGAACAAATGAAAGCCGCCATCGTCAAGCCGTATCAAACAGTCTCGTGCGGAATATCAGTCTGTAAATCAGGTATGTAAGGGGCATATTAACTAGGGCTCTCGTGATATATACCTTATAATACCGTGATGAAAAAAAGGATGTGAACATGTAAATATAGCTGGAGATGTTTATGCCTATCGCTGGGATACTTGTACGGCATTGAGACAGCCCGCACCAAAGTATCTTCACTGCGTAATGGCCTATAACATGCGTTCAGGCAGCTACTGCACCCAAATCGGTGCTTAGTTAGTCACCAGTAATTTCAGGCAACTTTTCTAATCCGCTGTGTTGAGCTGTCTGTAGAATTGTGTACGTTGTGGTTCGATTTAGAAAGAGCGTATGAACCGGACAATGTCATCACCAGCGACTCGAAAGTTAGGGAGACAAACCGAAAATGTACCATGATAGAAGCCCCTGCAAATCAACGAAGATAGAATAGGTTACTGCGCCGTCCAATCGAATCGGGCTGAAAATTCAGATGAGCGGGATAATACAGGCTAGGTGTTGTATCGTCTTCAAACTGGAGATAGAAATATACCAAATTCGTTAAAAAGTACTACAAGAAGTGTCTAGATTTTGGAGTGACCTGCTCCATACATTCCAAAACCAAGGCCGGTGTCCCATGTAGACCTGTAGACCTCAAGAACTCCAAGATCTTTGCTACACTGAGTCAACGTAAATAATGCCGGAAATATGTTGCCAAGATATTGCATCAGTGAGCCTCCCCGATCTCTACTGAAAGGCAGAAACGAACGCGCAAGCTGATAAATATAAACAGCTCCCCCGATAAACAACCAACACAACCATTACCAGCATGAACCCATGCGTTTTTATCGAATGCTCAGATGAGTGATGACTGCAAGGCTGCGGCTCAGTTTTCTGAACCCGGATCCGTCACGTAACATTGATCATGTCTTCTCGCTACCAAATTATTGAGATACTGTCCTTTCTCTTAAGGTATATACGGCCAATCATGCTCTATTGTATTGTAGATACCTAGAACCAACTTTCATTGAGTAGTTCGTTACCCAAAGGCAACTACAACTGTCAAAACTGTTGAAAGTCCCTTGAGGACAACTGACCCAGAATATCTAACTGCCATGTGTTCCTAGCAACGCACAGTACAGGTACATGCAAGAGCATGTCAGTCTTTTCATCCCTGACGCTCTGGATCCTTGAAGCCTACCCTTGTGATCTACTTCGCAGAGCAGTTGGAGGTCGTTCCCGATATATCTTCACATCATGTCTAACGCCGACTAGCTGTTAGCTCTCGCCAAGCTATACCACAAGTAGAATACTCTAGAAATGCGGCTCAATGTTGCTTCAATTTTCGACCTTGTCTCTGCCCGTGAGGCGAAGATATGTGTTAGATGCTGCAACATTGAAGGAATACAATACCAACATATAAGCAAGCACGTGAAGCCCTAACCCCTGTGAGTATCCAACACGAACAATAAAAGAACAATGAAGGCATCATCATGACCATCTCTAGTGCTGTCATCGCCACCAACGCACACTGAAAACCGGATGAGTGTGACGCAGAAACTTAACTATACCCCGTCGACTCCGAAAAAGGCCAACTTAACTGTTCTATGCTTGGCTATCACATCACCAACTCACGCAGTCATGCGTTCATTCAACCTAACCAGGACTACAATGTTGGTTCCTGAAGAAACGAGAGACGATAATAAAAGCACTATAAGAAGGTGCTGCTCCCCATGAAGCTTGAGGCTCGACATCCTCATACCTCAAGACATCTACCTCCAAGCGCCCAAAATCACTCTCTCCTATCCAAGAGTAAGCGGCTTATTGCGCTCAGAAAGAAACGATCCTCGAACTAAAAGTCCACAGAGATAATCACTGATCCGCGAAACTTAACCCATCACTCGTTCGACATGTCTGACGAACCTGTCCCTCCGCCGCCTCCAACCCCTCCGCCCCGACCGGGACCCTTGGGCCCTCCGCCGCAGCCTAATCCGCAGCCGCCACCCTCTCCACCTCATACTCCTTAGCCCTGGGTGAAGAAGTAATGATGGCGGTAGCATCTCTTGTCTCCTAGTAGAGGTCGTCGGTGATGCTGGGTCATCCTACGGGTGGGTATGGTTATCACGCGGAAATTAAGGGGGAGGATGCTCATGAAGGAGAAAGCAACTATTGCGATGTATCGCCCAGTCACTCATCTCGGATAGATTTAGGAGCATTATTCAGGCATATCGGCAAATTTGTTTGGATGCGTTGGTCTGTTAGAATTTTTCCTTTCGTTTCTTGGCCAAGTGGCGTTTAGGCTTGGAGGGAGTTCAGGGATTTTCTCTTTTCTATTATCTTGTCTACGGGTTTGGGGGCGTAAAGGCAAATCGGGTTTACGATGTTTCTGTGTCGTTTCTCGGCTTTTGTTAGTGGACTATACGGCGTTCCGCGGTGATTTCTCTGATGAAAAGAGGTAGCTTAAAATCTCTTTAATAAAAATAAAATAGAGGAGCTGCTGCCGCTAAAACCGACCAATGAGCCTGAGAGGCAAATAGGCCATCAAGACATCTAATTCCCATTGATTATCAGGACTGATATGTGATAGTAGAAGAAAATTGCAAAGACAACTCAGAATATTGATATCTTCTTCAGGGTTTGTTCCCTAGCAGACAGCTGTTTAACACATACAATGACTTAACGGGAAGTGTTCATAATTAGCTGTGTATCTCATTGTAACTGAAGACATGTAACTTATATTAAACTTACAATATTTTGTTGATTGTTTCAGAGCTTGCGGTGAAATATAGTTTTGTATATTGGCGTTTACAACACCGGATGCATAGCTTGCCAAGCCTGCGTTACTTGCTTTTAAACGCACAGGTGGGTGAATCTGTTAACTCATCTCGAAATTCCTTTTAATATTGGTATTGTTTGAACACCCTTCCCCCCTGGAACTCTTCTCAGGCACTTCTGTGGATTTTTCAGCGATCAAACTTGGCTCAAGAAGTAGGCTTTCGAGGCTTCAAATGCTATGAAATCTCATAAAAGACAATTGAGGGAAGTAGAGTTAAAACATGGAGGTAATAAGAGAATGGCTTACGGTATAGCAACAACTATCTTGCCGTTTAGTTATGATGAATTTGTTAACGTCCGTAAGGACGTAAAAAGCTATCTACCGCTGATATCTACCTGCCAGTATCTACACAGCTTGCTTTTTACGCCAACGTATCCATGACGTATAGGACGACTGGAGTACCGAAGCAGAGCCAGTTGCCGTTTAGTTAAAATTCACCGACATCCATTATATGAACATCGTGTCAAACGACATGGTATTAGATAAATTTCTCCAGCAGCTCAACCGCTCTCTGGAAGTTTCGATGAATTGTTCATTGCTGGCGTTTATGGGTGATAGCAGGCGCCTGAGTAGGGTAGTCCTGGAGTTGATGTGCGTGACCCAGTAAGAAGTCGGAGACAATCGAATTGATTGTGTATTTCTTGTGAAGTCAGCCATGATGTTAATGCGATTGACAGGCATAGAACGGACAGGTCGGGGTTTTGGGTTGGATCGTGAGTATAAGTGGGAGTGTAGTTTAAACCACCTTTCTACGCTTCCAAAGTATATTATGAAGCCGATTCGTGTCTGCTGTGCCGAACTTCAAATCTAGTCACACCCCCACCGGTAGGTCTTCGACGTCCAAACATTGCCGAGACGTTGACGCCGTTGACCTTGCTAGGCATAACATACTCCCCAGGAGATGCGTGGCGAGTACTGTCATGATAAGAACTGGAAGCTTTCCGCATTCGAAGCCAAATTCCAAGTCGTGTTAGTTCCGATCGAAGGAAACCAGGCTATGTTGTCCCCTTGCCCTTCTCCAGCAAGTATATCTCAACCACCTCAGCCTCCTCGCCCAGTTTTGGTAACGGGATGGACTTGAGGATGAGGTAACGCCACCCGTCTGCCGCCAATAATCCAAAAAGAGCCTGTTCGGAAGAATGACGCGGTTTCGTTGCTAATATGACCGAGGATGTCGCACTTGTTTCGGTTCCACCGTGTTGGGGTTTGGCAGCGTGTAGGGCACTGAGTGTCCCGACGAGCGCCGGCAACGAATCGACGTTATACGTGCAATCGCTGAGGACGACGAAATCCCACGGGCGAGAAGAGACAAGAGGTCCGAAGCGGCCGTGTCTCCCCTCGTCCCAGTCGAGGTTCTCGTACTGCAGCATCAGTACGCCTGGGGCGTACCCGCTCGCTCGCTCGCCGACCAGCGCCTTCTCCGCCTCCCGAATATTCGACCTCGCGCGTTCTTCCGCCTCGGGCAGATCCGTCAACAACACACTAGCCGCTTTCAGTTCCCGGCCCTGGACCGCGGCCGCCTGCCGGAGAATGCCCGCCGTGCTGATCCCGAGGACGCCGACGCCGGTGCCGAGCTCGAGGACGGCGACGCTGTCGCTGCGGATGGGCAGGATGTCGCGGATTACGTTGTGAGCGCGGCACGAGTCGGCCAGGAAGCAGGACGTCACGACGCCGGCGTCCCAGACGTGACGTGCGATGCTCTCGCCGATGTCTTCATCCAGGGTCAGATCGAGGGCGTCGCCGGGCTGCGAACCGGTATCGAGCCGGAGCCTGCGAACCGATACGGGCGAACAGATCTCTCCCACCATGTTCACGCTCGCGGGCATGATGAGGCCCTGGTTCGCGGGCGATCCCTCGGCAACGGTCCACGGGAGGACATCGCTGCTTGTTAGAAAACCTAGCGGTTGCGACTGGGTCGCTGGGTGTATCTTTACGATGCAGGTGATAGGCTCTCTTATCAGGTTTGGCTTCACGGGGGCCTTGATGTCCAGGACTCGCATGCCGGCCGACCATCGAGCTGGTCGGTCGATGGGGAGGAGAATGGACTCGCCCCTGAGGTCATCAGCGGTGACGACCAACTCAACGGGCTCACCCGGGCAGAGAAACGAGTCGCCCAGGTCGGTGGTGATGGTGATGAGGAGTGATAGGAGCGGCCGGCAGGCGTCGAATGAATTGAACCTGGCGGGACGTAGTAGGCGGATGTAATGCATGCCTATTTGACGCTGAATGCCAGAGACTATATAATTAATCCTGTCCTTATTAGAAATAAATGATTATATCTTAGTGTATGTAACGACGTTAAGGTTGCAATTAATTCAACGTAATCCACGCGGTGATTAATATTATATTAATAGATTAACTTTTTAATCCGTTAATTCATTTATACCCTTTTTATTAATGTAATTAACGTTTATTTTAAAGCTTTATAAATTAATTAAATTAATTAATTAATTAATTAATTATAAATATTTAAGTTATATATTAACTTAATTTAATTAATACGCTTTTTTAAAAAATATAATAACTTAATATAAAAAAGAAAAAATTTTATTTAAAAAAATACCTTTTTTAATAACTTTATTTTTTTAAAAAATTATTACGTGGTTTTAAAAGTTAAAGTAATTTAAAGAGTTTTATAAAATCCTTAAAGTATTTAAAATTTATAATATTTTAAAAATTAAAATATAATATAAATAACTATAATATAATGATAATAAAGCTATAAAATATTAAATAGTATTAATAAAGTAAAATAAAATAATTAAAAATATCCCTTTTTTTAAAAGTATAAAAAATTAAAAAACTTATATATAGTATTAAATAATAATCCTAATAATTAAGAAAAGTTATATAATAAAAATGTAACGGTTATATACTGTAATATATATATAAGTGGTTAAGTATAGCTAATAGGGACCTATATTTAAGACTAATAACTGAAGAGGAGAGATTCCTTTTTAATAAATTAATTATTATAAGGGCTTATAATAGGTAACTGGCTAGCTAGCCGTATAAGGTAAGGTGGGAAGCCCTATAGTTATAACTATACCCCCTCCCGGATGAGAATTAACCCCGATTTGCCTGGGATATAAATATATATACCCCGATCCTATTTAAAATATATACTATTTATTATTTATAACGGACCTAAATCGAACCCTTTATAGTATATACGCTTACTATTTAAGGCTTACTTTAATAAGTTATAATAAGCTAATAAGATATTAACTAAATATAGCGGCCCTTTATTAACTATTTTAATAAAGGTAATAATTAGCTTAAATAAATTAATTAAATAGACCTAATTAATAGACTGGTTTTAAGGCCGTATCGGTGGTATTTCGAAGGTATTTCGAACCTAATACGTATTTAACTTTAATTAGCTAATATAATAGGCTATTTATATTAGGCCTAACGACTACCGCTATTAGTATTAGGTTAATTAAATACCTATTACATAGTCCTAGGACTTTAATTAAAGCAGAGGAGTCCTAGGGGTTAATATAGTCCGGGGAGTCTTATAGTATCCTTAGAATATATTGTAATTTATAACATTTTAAGGAGTAAAGTATAGTATAAATAACTACGATATAATAATAGTAAAATTATAGAATATTAAATAATATTAGTATAGTAAAATAAAATAATTAAAAATGTCCCCCCTTTTTAAAGAGTATAAAGGACTAAAGGACTTATATACGGTTTTTAGGCTTTAGTTTTAATAATTAAATAGAGTTATATAATATATGCCCCTTTATAAAAAAAAGGTTTTTATATTTTCGTAGATACGGAATAAATTAAAAAAAAAGATTAGCGTAAATTTATTCGTAGTACGTAAATAGTTTAGCGCAGTATTTATAATTTAACCGAATATTTCGATTCCTTATTATTTTATATAATATTCTTTTAATATTAATATTTCCTAATAATGCTTTAAGTCTTATCGAAAATTTATAATTAAAAGTTTATATTAATTTTAACGGTAGGAATCCCGATTAATAAAAAAAAACGCAATATTTCCATTTCCGAATATACCTAATAAAAATTTATTAACGTTAGTTTATTAATATAAACGTTTAAATAAAGCTAGTTTATTATTTTATATTATAGCTACATTTTTTATATAGTTTATTTATTTTTTACTAATAAAGATAACTTTTTTTATTATTTAATTATAAATATAGATATAATTTAATTAACCGTTCCGGGTATTTAATTTATTAAATTAATAAATAACGTCGGGGTTTCTTCGAATATATAAAATCGAAAAAATACATATATTACCTAGTTTAAAATTTATATAAATAAAGGTAATAGCTACTATAATTATTTATAGGCCGGTATTATTAGTAAATCCGATCAGTTAAAATATTTAGATTTTTTTAAAAACTTCTATTAATTAGCAAACAGCTTTTAAAACCCGAATACTATTTAATATTATTAATCCGGTATAATAATACCGACCTAAATTATTACCTTTTTTAACTATTAAATTAATAAAGTCAAATTTAATAAAACTATTTATAATAAATAAGGTATAGGAATTAACTAAATTAAGCGATAATTATAAACTATTTAAAGAAATATTACCGGTAATTTTATTAAAACTTTAATTAGGAATAAAGCGATTATTATTTAAGGAAATTAGGCCTAATCTTTTAAGTAAAAAGGTTTATTAAATATTAATAGATTATTAAAACTAAAATATTAAAATTTAATTTCTAATAATTAAAGCTTTTCCTTTTAATCGTAAATAAGAAAAAGTTTTCGGAAGCTTTTTAAAAGCTTCCTTTATTAGTTTTTAACTTTAATAATTATTAAAATAACTACTATTAATATTAAATATTAGGTTTATATATTTTTCGATATCCTTATAGCTTATACCTTTAGCCTAATTAATAACTTTACCGCTATTAACTAATCTTTAGTTATTAAAGGATTTAAAGTAGGCAATTAAAACTATATATTAAAGATTTTTTAAAATACTTTCGATTATATTTAATTAAATATATTATAAGGTATTTAAGAACTTTTATAATTTATAAGAAGCGAATAAAGTTCGGCTAAATTAAAATATAATAATTATATAAAAAATAAAATAAATATTAATAATATAAAAATTAAGGTAATAATATTCGAAATATTCGGATATATATTTTAATTAAAATAGAAATTTATAGTAAATATTTCCGAATAAATAATTAAATGCCGAAATAAAATTATAAATAAATAAAACCGCCGATTAAAACTTTAATAGCTATAATTAAAAGAAGGTATTAGGTTAGAAAAAAAAGTAAATATTATAAGTATTAAGTAAATATTAACAAAAATAAAATAATAAATAATAATATAAAATAATACCTAATATTTAATATTATAATGTAATATTAAAAGTATATATTTAAATATTATAAGGTTTATAATATTAATTATTAAAAATAAAGTTAAATAAAAATAATTATTAAAAGCTATTAATATAATTTATATAATTATTATTAAATAAAAAAAGATTATAGAAGGGAAAAAAATTATATATATAACCCGGTTAGAGGAAATTTTTTTATAAATAATTCGGTAAATAATAGTTCCTAATATACCTACCTTAATTAATAGGGAATAGTTTAAAATATTTCCTTTTTCGGAATAAATCGAAATTAAAAAAAATAAATAGGTTAAATTATTTAATATAATAAAAAAAAAGGGTATAAAACAAAATATAGTTAGCCTATTATATATTAGCTATTTAAATTATTTAAAGTAGCTATTTATTAATAAAAAAAAAGGCGTATTATTTAATTTATTTTTTATAAAATAAAATATTAAATATAAAAAAAAGGGAATAAAAGGTAATTAATTAAAAATAAAATAATAAAAATCCTTTAGTAATTTAAAATAAGTATAATAGGTTAATTATTTTAAACTTTATAGTTTAATTTTGCGGATTTTTTTTAAACTATTAGCTATAATTACCTTTTCTTTTAAGCCTTCCTTTATATATTTCCTACTATTTATAAGGTTTTTATACCTTTATTTTATTACGATTTAAGGGGTTAAAAAAATAACGGGGTTATTTTTAACCTTTTTTTTATAGCCTATTTCGATTTCCCCTTTTAAATATTATTAATATTTATACTAACGGTTTATAAAGCTATTAAAAAGCTTTAATAAAATACTATAAATACTAATAAAGTTCGGGTATATTTCCTAATTATTTATCGCATTTATTTAAAAGGTCGTTTATTAATTTTTTTAAATTTTATTATAAATACTACTTATTATAAACTATATTAAAGCTTTTCTACTATATAAAATATTTTACGCGTCTTTTTATAACTTTTTTATTTAATAGTTTTTCGACCTTAAAATAATCGTATAAATTTTTAAATAGTAATTTATCTTTTTCGATTTTTATTATTAAATCTTTTTTCTATAATATAAAGTTTTTATTAAAAGGGTCGCTTTTTAGTACTATTATTTTTTCGAAATAAATTACCGAAATTACCGAATATATATTTTATATTTTATTTAAATCTAATTTATAAGCTAATAAGTTTATTTTTTTTTTAATTTAAAACGGTTTTATAAATTTTAATATTATTTTCCTATTAGGTTAATATATTAATTTATATTTTCAATATAGCCGGATTTTTATCTAATTTTTTTTTAAAAATTTTAACGGAATATATTATCGGTTATACCTTATAATTATAATATATATCGTAAGCGATTTTATAATTTATATAATTTTATAATATATTTCCCTAAAGGCTATATTTTTTTTTTAATTTATTAAAAAACTTTTAAAATATATATTATTTCCGATTAAAAACTTATTAAAACTATACCCTATAACCTTTAAGGTCCGATTATTAAATATAACTATTAATAAAAAAACCGCTTTAATTTAAAAGCGATCCGGATATAAATATATTTAATATTTAAAAATTATTTAAACGGTTTAATTCTTTTTTTCGAATAGCTTATCGGTTTAAAGATAATAAACTATAAAATATTTAAATTTAATATTTAAGCTTTCCTATAATCTTTTTTAAAAATCTTAAATAAATTTAATATCCCGATTATTAATAATAGTTTTAAAAATGCCTTAATTATTTAATAATAGCTGCCGAATTATTATTTAGCCTTAATTTTTACTATTATAGGAAAAGTATCCGGATATAATTTAACTAACTTTCGATATTTTATATATAATAGTTATAAAGGCGTTATATTTCGGATAATTTACGATAAATTATATTATATGTTTTATAAATATTTATAATATTATCGTTATTAAATTAAAAGTAACTATATAAAATAGATTTAAAGGTATTTTAATTAATATTAATTAGTTATTCGGTAATTTCCGAAAGATTCGGATATAGTTATAATTTAAATAGTTAACTATATATATTTAAATTTACTTTTATATATAAATAAAATAATAATATATAATAAACTTTTCCTAAATAGCCTAAATTTTTTAATAAAATTTTTAATTATAGTATTTTTCGAAAATATCCTTTTTATAATTTAAGGAAATATATAGTTAATTTAAAAATATTTTATTTTTAAAATATAATAATTTATTAATTAATAATTTAAACGCGCCGTTTTCTATTAATTTCCCTTATTTTTCTTTAGCTTTTAAATATAAAAAAATTCGCTTTTAAAATATATAATTAAAATCTTTATATCTTTTTTAAATTTATTCCTTTAAATCGGCGTTTATATTTAATATTAACGTAAAAAATATCTTATTTAAAATATTAATTTCGGGACTTTCTTTAAAAATAAAGCCCGGAAATTATAATAATATATCGGGAACTATATTTAACTTTTTTAAAATATATTTAATATTTAATTCGAATTATTTTAAAAAAATAAAAATTAATTATAACTTATAATTAACTTTAATAATATTTTAAATTTTTAAAAAAGACCGGTTTATAACCCTTTTAATAGCTAAATAATTAATTAATATAATTATAGGAAAACATTTTATTAATTTTATATAAACTTTTAATTTTTTATAACCTTAAATTAAATAAACTATTTTTAATTCGGTAAATTAATAACTCTTTTTTATTATATTTATATATTTATTAAGGTATAAAATAAACTTTATTACCGGAAATGAAATATTACTATAGCCGTTTTAAAAATAACCTTTTTAAAAATAAAATATAATTATTCCGAATTTATTTTTAAAAATATCGAATTATATAAATAACTACCGATCCGGGTTAAAATAAATAAAGGTTATTTTATTTAATAATATTCCCTTTACGTTTTTAAAAAAAGCTAATTCTTTATTTAAAAAATTAAATCCTATAGCTTTTATATAAACCTTATATTTTTATTTATTTTCGATATACCCCTTTTTTTAACTAATCCTTAATAAACGAATTTTTAAACCTTTAAAAAGTAATATATAAATTATATATTTCTTAATAAAATAATAAAACTAACCGGCTAATTCGATTTAATATTTTAAATTATTTAATTTTTTTAATATTTATATAGCTATTATTGCTTTTAGCTTTTTTTCGGCAATATTTAAACCTAATTTATTAATTTTAAATCTTAATAATTAAATTAATAGGTAATTTATAAAGGACTTTTCGGTAAATAAAGCTAACCCGATTTAAAAAAACTTTATAAATAATTAATTAAAATATATAGCATATTTTTTAACAGAATCGGAATAAATAATTATATTATCTATATAAGCCGTTATAAAATCTTTAAATTTCTGGAAAATATTATCGATTTATTACTATATATAAAAAGGTAAATTTTTAAATCCTATTAGTATTACTTTAAGTATTTTTAAATTTTAATAGTTAATTATAATAAATAAATATTAATAATTTTTATATATTAAAAATTAATAAAAAAACTTAATAGCGTTTATTATTAAAATAAATTTCTTTTTATAAAGTCGTTAAATAATATTGCTTTAATAAAATAATAAATATATATTAAAAATAATAATTTTATTAATACCTTATAGGTTTAAAACTATTTATTTTTTATATTTTTTACCGGTTATATACTATATTATAAAATAAAAAGCAATAAAAAGGATTAAACTTTTAATCTTAAATATATATAAAGTCCGATATAAATTCCCGAAAGTTTTATCGATTACCTCTTTTTTTTATATATTTTAAAAATATAATTTAAAGGTTATTTTCCTTTTATATTAATTAAAAACTAGTTTTATTTTTATTTAATTATTTTTCGGTATTTCGACAATTCTACTATTTTTTTATATATTAAAATACTTTTTAACTATTTTTTAAAAAACATTTACTACGTCTTTATTTTTTATATAAATATAAATGCCTTTTACTATAATTTATTTTTTAACGTTTAGGGTTTTTTCCGTATATAGTTTTAATAAAGGTTTTTTATTATAATCGTTATTAGTAAAAATATTAAAAACTTTATTTATATTTTTAATATATATTAAGTTTTTTAAGTTAACGTTCGGAAAGAAATTATAAACTTTATAAATATAAAATAAATCGGTAAAGGTATATTTTTATTATTTCGGAATTTCTAAAGTTAATTAAGTTTTTATTATTATAATAATATCCGAAAATGTTTAACGGAATTAGGTAATTTAAAATATAGTTTTAAAATTATTATTATAATTAATTTATTTAAATTTATTATTTAAAAATTAATTCCTAACCTTATTATTATTAATAATGATAAAGAATTAAAGATGTGTGTGAAAAGATGATGTATTAATGGATGAAAAAAGATGGAGAGAAATCTCCACCTTGCAGCTTCTTAAG
Organism: Xylariaceae sp. FL0662B; assembly: GCA_022376535.1. NCBI lineage: Eukaryota > Fungi > Ascomycota > Sordariomycetes > Xylariales > Xylariaceae > Xylariaceae sp. FL0662B. The sequence goes on from JAJJKD010000083.1 coordinate 117,682, forward strand.
GAAGCTGCATGCTTATCTAATCTATTGGTGTCACCCACACAACCCAGTGTGGTCCGTGCACATCCCCATGTAACAATGTATCAAATAATATAATATAATATATTATTAAAAGGTTTAAAACCTATAATACTATTACGGGAAATTTATTAAAATTTACCGATTAAAGATTTAAATATTTCCCGGCTATCGTTAATAATTTTTTTAATTTCGAATTTCTTTATTTTATTAGTTTTCGCTTTATCCGGTATATATATTAAAGGTTTAATTTATAATAATAAACGCATTTTCGGAATAAAAATCTTTTTAATTTTATTTCTTATAGATTTATTAAAAAAAATATTATTTTAAAAATAATATAACTAACTTTTTTATACTTTATACCGCTAATTTTTCGGCCTTTTAATCGATTTTTAAGAATTAATAAAAAATATCCCGGTATATTTTTACGTTTATTAAAATACTTAATATAGTTTACTATATTAATAATATCTATAATAATAATTAGTTCTAATTTTTAGTTCCGGATTAAATATATTTTATTAAATATATTATTATATATTATAACCTTTTTAAATTTATTAAAAATACCGTTTTAAATACCGTTAATATTTAAAATAAAATATAATTAAAAGTTTATAAGGTTTTTAATTAATATAATTAAAACCTATATATTATTTTAAAAAAATATATAAATCGTTTTTATAATTTTTATTTTTAATATAGGCCTTTTTTTTTATATAAAAATTAGCCTTAATTTTAGCCTTTTAATATTTTCCTATATAGATTTTTTTAATATTAATAAATATATCTATATTATATTAATAAATAAAACTTATTTTTAAAAAGCCGCCCGTTTTAAGTTTAAATAATATTCGTATTTTAAAAGTTAAATTAACTCTAATAGTTTTACCGTTTAATTTAACTAAATATTTAAAAACTTTTATAGTTATTTTTTTTAACTATACCGGAATATTAATAAGTTCTATTAAGATAATATATTTATCCCTAATTCGGATATTATAATAATAAAATAGGAATTTTTTATTAATAATTTATAATCCGTAACCCGAATTTATATATATTAATTTTTATATTTAATTCTTTATATAAATAAATATTTATAAATAAAAATAGCCGGAAAATTTAAATAAGCCTTAATTTATTAAAATAAGTTTTAAATCTAAAATAAACGGTTTTAAAATTATTAAAAATCCTATTCCGTAATATTTAATATAGCTTTATAAAGTTTTTTAAAACTTTTCGTAAAGCTATTTTTCCTTTTAAATGTTAAATTCGATATTATAATTATAATATTTATCGATAATAAATTCTATAAAATAAATACTATTATTATTAATATTATTATAGTCGGTATAATTATCCTTATATTTAATTAGGTAATTAATTTCCGATTTATAGGATAAATTTTCGATATTATTATTATAAACCTAATATATTTTCTATATAGGTTTTTTATTTTAATTTTTCGAACTATTAAGTATTATAAAAAATAGAGTATTTTTTTTAATCGTTTAATTTTCCTATTTTATATAAGGGTAAAAACTTTTATAATATAAAGGAATATTTTTAAAAAATTCGCTAAACTTTACGGATTTTTTTTTACTTCCTATTATTTAATTAATATTAAAAAAATTTTTAGTTTATTATTAATTATTAAACTATTAATTTTTATTATAAAACCGATAGTTTTATAAAATCTATAATCGGTTTAACTTTAATACTTTTCGATTATTATTCCTTAAAACTAATTTATACTAATCCTTTATATATTTATTTATTAATTTTATTAATTTATTAAAAATATTTAAATTATAATTAAAACTAAATAATATTATTTAAAATTTAATATTAATAAGGTCTTTTACCTTTATAAAAATCTCCTTTTCTTAAATATCCGCGGCGTTATTTAATATTTTAAGATTTATAGCCTATATTTAAAGCTTTATTATACTTATAATAAATAGGTTATATTTTAAAAAGTTAAATTACCTATATATAACGTTTTTAAAAATTCCAAAGCGTTTTTTTAGGGCTTTTTCGAATTTAATAAAATTAATAGCCTTATATATCGATTAAATTTCGGTTTCCGGCAATTTACCGGCCTATTATAAAGCTATTTCGTTTTTAAAATATTAATCGAAATTAGCTAATATAATTTTATAGTATTTTTTTAATTATTTAATTTATATTTTAAAATAAAATAATTATAAGGTATAGTACCTTTAAATAACGTTTTTAAATTTAGATTTATTAAAAAAATCCAGCTTTTAGCGGTAATCTTTTGGTTCGAAATATTTAAATTATTTAACCTTAAACTTTTAATTAATTTTAAAAAATAGCGTAGCGTTTTTTCTATTAAAAATACCTTTATTAACTTAATAGCCGTCCTATATAAAGCTAAAAAGATAATTAATAATCTCCTTATATTGTTATTATAATTCCCTAAATATTACTATAATATTTTAATTTATAATTACTATATAATTAAATATTATATTAACCTATTTAAATAGGTTATTTTAACCTTTAAAAAAGGCAATATATCCGCTAAATTAACCTCCGCTTTATTATCCGGATTCGGCCGATAATTTTATTAATTAAGCCCCTTTAAATATAATTTAACCTTTTAAAAAACCTTCCGGAAATTAAATTAACTATTTAAACCTACTATTTTCCGATATAGTTATATTAAAAGTCGATAGTAATAATAATAAAGGCTTTTCGATTTTAAATAGGTTATAATAATAAAACTGCCCGGTTTATATAATATTTTATACGTCTATATTAAATTATAAAAGACTAAATTTCGGAAATGCCTTAAATTTAATTATAAAAACCTTATTAATATTTTTAATAATCCCTTAAAACTTAAAAGCCTTTTAATAATCGGCTAATAAAATATTAAAATTTTTTTAACCCTTTAGTTCTTATTCCTTTCCTAATTCCTTTTAAAATTTATAAACTATAATAAAATAATATTAATTACTAAAAGCCGTATAAAAATCTTCGACTAAATTAATATAAATTAAATTATTAAAAACGTTAAATATAAATTATCGGAATTATTTAAATAAATATATTCCTTTTATAATATCCTCGTTTTTTTATTTTAAATATTCTTATAAAATTATAATAAAATCTATAACGTAATTTTTTATAATAACGGTATCCTAACTATAAATTTCCTTAATATTAAACTATCTTTTAATAATATTTTTATAATAATAAAAAATCTTATAGGGTTTTTCTTTCGAAATAATTTTATTATTATAAGCTTTGAAATAACGTCGAAATATAGTAATTTCGTACATTTCGGTCTTTTTTCTAAATTTAAGGCGTCGTTTATATAACTTTATTAATCGTTAAATTAAAACGGCTAATAACAGAAACGGTTAGGGTATATATTTTATAAAATAGGGATAGGAATTTTTATACGGTAATAGGTTTAATTAAATAAACTTTATCGACTATTATATCATTTAATAAAAAAAATATAATAATAGGTTTAATTAAATAAACTTTATCGACTATTATATTACGGCTAAAAAGGTTATTAAACTTTTAATAGGTATTATTATTTATTACATAATTTTAAAACTTTAGCTAAGGTAAAAAAGTCTTAAAAGTTAATATAATCCGGGAAATCTTATAATATCCCTAAAATATATTATAATTTATAATATTTTAAAAAATAAAATATAGTATAAATAATTATAATATAATAATAATAAAGCTATAAAATATTAAATAGTATTAATATAATAAAATAGAATAATTAAAAATGTCCCCCCTTTTTAAAAAGTACGAAAAACTAAAGGACTTATATATAGCTTTTAAGCTTTAGTCCTAGTAATTAAGCAGAGCTATGTAATAATACCTAGCCTTATTATTAACTAACGGATTAGTTATATTAGCTAACGGATTAGCTTTATTAGCCACGGGATAACTAATGGACGGATTAATTAACGGGCCTTATTAACTATAAGATAACCTTATTATATTAGGCAAGAAATAATAAACCTAATTACCTATACCGGTAACGGTTTATTAACGGATTAACGGATAAACTAACTAATTAGCTATATTAGTTAATTAATTAACGGATAACGGGACGATTTCGGGGTATATCCGAATAAATAATAAACCGGTACCGATATATTACCGATACTATATAAATAACCGATATTACCGATAATATATTAAGGGTATTACTATATATATAACTGGCTATATTAGTTATAAACGACTAATTATTTAAAGCAATACGTATTTATTAGCTTAAATTGCCTATTAAAAAAACCCTATAGGAATAAAAACTAATAAAATATCCTTTATATTATTAATTACGTAATAATCCCGGATTAATGCCGGGATAAAGGCAATTTACCCCCGAAATAGGTATAAATAACTACTATTAATAAATAAAAAAAAATTACGCTATTAATAAGGCCCCCTATAATTTATTAATTATTTTATGATTATTTCTTTTTTTTAAAGCATTTTAATTTCTAATAGGTTTTATTACTATATATATAATACGGCATTACTTTATTTTTTTTATTTTTTTATGTACTATTTATTAACGGGGTTAATAAGGTGGTATTTCGAACTATTTACGGTATATTTAAACTTTTTATTAGCTATAGTGGTTTAAGGGATTAGGGTATATTAATAAAAAAGCTATAAAAAGATAATATATCGGCCTTATTATTAATATAAGGGGTTTCGGCTTTAGCGTTTTAAGGGGTAATTAGGTCCTTTAGTTCCCAGTATTTTATAGTTACGGCTACTATACCCTTATAGGTATTAAAGAAGGTAAATAGCTATAATTTTAACTTATTTTATAGTAGTTCCGATAGCTTTATAAAATAATAATAGGCGTTATATATTTACGATTTATATTTATTATTCTGATTTTTTAGGGACTAAAAATAGTTATTAAAGTTTTTAAGGTATTAAATAAAGCGTTAGCTGGCTTATTTTAATAGTTTAGCAATAGCTATTTTATAATAGCCGGCGTTCTTAATAAGTATATTGGTTTATTATAAAAACGCCTTTTAATTGCTTTCGATTTATATTACCTCTATAGGGTTTTTAGTATAAAGGCGTTAGACTTTTCTATTTTATAATAGGCGGTATTAAGAGTCCATTTTTAATATTATAAGGTTAATATACCGGTAAGGTTAGCGATATTTTTTTAAGGTACTATTAAATGCCTATTAAAGGTTTATTAGCTATTTATTTCGCTAGTAATACGTAAATTTTAACGTAAAAATACTAATAGATTTATTTAAATTAACATTATAATCGGGTTCCAAATCCGATCCGTTATTATTTCGGTAACATTTTTATAATAAAATAGATAACGTATTATTTATTTGCGATTATAATTTATAATATCGGTATTAAAAATTAGCTATTTATTATAACCATTATACTTATATTTTTATTTATTAAATAGCCTTTATTATAAGGGCTTAAACAGTTATTTAACCCGTAAAAATTAACGGGTCCTAAGACAATTCGGGGGTATTTCGGACTACTTCCAACAGCGTTTCGCCGACATAGCTAACGGAAAATATAAACATAGATATATCGGATAACTATAATATAACAATATAGCTATAAGTAACCCGGGAAAAGTTATTAAAATTGTAATAATTATATACTATAATATATATATAAGTGGTTAGGTATAGTTAATAGGGACTTATATTTAAGACTAATAACTAAAAAGGAAAGATTCCTTTTTAATAAACTAACTGCTATAAGGGCTTATAATAAATAACTGGCTGGCTAGCTATATAAGGTAAGGTAGGAAGCCCTATAGTTATAAAAAATTTAAAATATCCGGTTTATTATTTATTTATTATTATTTATTTTAATTATTAAATAAGCTTTAATACGTACGTATTAAAGTTATAATAAATTATTATAGTTTTATATTATAAATTTATTATTATAATATTAAAAGGTAAAATGTATAAATAATAATAATAAAGGTTTAAGTTATTATTATTAAAGTCCCGTAGGTTATATAATATAATTATATAATTATATTAACTTAATTTAAATTAAACTACTATAAATTAATTATAGTAATTTAATATTAAGTATTTTTTATTTTTATTATTAAAAACGCGTTTTTTAGCTTTAAATTTATTTCTTTTTTTTTTATATATATAACCCGATTTATTAAAATTAACTTTTTAAAAGCTAAATTCGGGTTTTTTATAAATATATTTAATAAATTATTTCTATTATTTATTTATTTAATTTTTAAGATTTTTTATCGTTTATATAACTTTTAAAATAATATTATATTAATTTTTAACCTTTTTTAATATCATTTTTAACTTAATTAAATATTTATATAATAATTTCGAATTTATATAAATAATTATAAATATTTATAATAATTTAAAAATATCGGTAATGTTAATATAACTTTAATATATACGTATATACGCTTAATAAAGTAACTATATGATACGCGTAGCTAGGAGGGGTGTGTGCAATCACCAGATAGATTAGATAAGCAGGGATCTGCATAAATAGTATGCAGATCCCACCAGAGGATTTCTTCTCTCTCTCTCTATCTTCATCTTTTAATAATACATTCATTCTCACCCTGAACTCACGTATCACTATATTTATAATTACCTTTAAAGGAAAGAGAAATTTTCCTTTTTATATAGCTAAAAGCTGTGGTTATATACCTAGTTTAATTAGCTAAATAAATATGCGAATTATTATTTTAATATTAGTAGCTTTTTATTTTATAATAGCTGTTTATGCGAATAGCTTTTTTTATATATAATAGTTTATTATATATATAAAAGTTTAATTAACCTTTTAATATATAACCGTATAATAATCGGTACGTTAATTCCTTTTTTCTTTATAATATATATAAATGCCTTAATAAATATACGATAAATTAAATTAAAATAATCCTTTATTTATTTATTAAACTAATTATTATATTATTGTAATATAATATTTATATTTATTATTTTATATAATTTTATAAGCCGTTATATAAAGTATATATTAATATGCTTTTTTAATAGCTTTATATAAAAGTTAATAAGTACGTTTTAAAGGGTTAAGTCGGTATATTATTATTAGGTAATTAATAATATAGAACTACTTTTTATTATTTTTTTATATATAGGGGGTTATTTATATATAGATTTATATATAAATAGGGGTTTTAATAGGGATTAAAATATTCCGGAAAGTAGTTTTAATAAAGGTTATATTATAATAGTCGTATAAATAAGGGTTTAATATAAATTCGAGGCTATACGGTAAAAAGCCGGTAATAAATTTATATAAAAGTAAAAGGTTAATCTTATATAAAGTTAAAAGATGTTTATATATACGGGAGTTTATAATGTTATACGGGTATATATAAAGGATTATTAAAATATTAATCCCGTATAGTATATTTTATTAATATAATTTTTTAGCCTTTTATTTTAATAAAAAGGTATTATTATATTAAAAGTAATATATATAGCTTTTCGGTATTATATAACTAGTATAAATAAATAACGAATTATAAAAAAAACATTACCTTTATGCGATTATATATAAAAAAATAGCTAATAAATAGCTTAATAAAAAATAAAAAGTATAAAACCCGAAATATACCCGGTATAAGGGTAGTTAAACCTTTTTTTTCGTATAAACATAAAAAAAATAGTTAAATAATAGCTTAAACGGCTTAAAAGGCTTAAAAGGTAGCCGTATTATATTATATAGCTAAAGTTAAAAAGGCTAAAGTTTAAAAGTTAAAGGCTTAAAAGGATATAGCTTTAAAAAAGGTATTATATAATTAAAATAAAAAAAGGGATAAAGATTTTAAAATCGGAAATTTAAAAAATAATAAAAGATTTAAATAATATCGGATTTAAATAAATAAAAAAAGGCTTAAATGCTTTTATATATTATTTAAAGCTATTAATACCGGGTAGGGTAAAAGATTTAAAAAATTAAAAGCTTTTAAAGGAAAGGTATTTTAAATATTTATATAATACTTAAAAGGTAGAAAATAATGACCGTTTTATATTATACAGGTTTAATTAATAGAATAATTATTAATAAAGGTTTATATAGCTTTTTATTAATAAAGTAACCGTTAATAAAGGGAATTTATATAGCTAATAATTAATAAAGGGTAAATAATCGCTTAACTATAATTTATACGACTTATTATTAAAAAAGTAAATAGCTATTTAAATAAAATATATATAGCCGGTTATTAATAGGGATAAATAATTATTAATAAAACGTTATACGGCCGGTTTTTTAATAAAAAACCGCTAATAAAGGTTTATAAAATTAGTTATTAATATATAGGTAACTATTTAGGTAAAATTTATATAGCCGGTTATTAATATAAGTAAATAATTATTTAGTTATTTAAATAAAGTACGTACGACCTATTATTAATAATAAATAGCCGTTTAAATAAAGGTTTATATAGCTTATTATTAATAATAAATAATCGCTTAATTATTTAAATAAAATGCGTACGATTTATTATTAATAAATGGGTAATTATTTAAATAAAGTATATATAGCCGGTTATTAATAAATTTATACCCGTAAACTTTATAAATAACTTTATTATTATATATTTAACGGGCGGAAATATAAAAAACTTTTATGTTTATAAGATTTTATAAATAATTTATTAATTAAGCTTAGTTAACTTTAAATGTATAAATTTTTTTTTAAAAAAAAGTCCGTATATATATATTTATAAATTTTATAAATAACTTTATTATTATATATTAATACGCGGTATATAATAATTATATACTTATAGATTTTATAAATAACTTATACCGTATAGCTAATTAAGCCATTATATAAGTACTTTTATACTTATAAATTTTATAAATAACTGGTTATTTAATTAATTTATATTAAGTTATAATATTAATTAATATTAGTATAACTTCGATATATATATATATATATATATATATATATCTGCTTAATAAAGTAATTATATTTATAATTACCTTTATACTTATATGATTTTATAAACGGCTTATTAATTAAGCAAGCTTAATTGATTTTAATTATATAAAATCCCTTTAAAAAAAAGAGATCCGTATAAATATACCCGTAAACTTTACGGATAACTTCGCGCGATAATTATTTTAATGAAATAATTACCGTATATATACACTTATAAATTTTATAAATAACTTGCCTTTATATATTTAATAAGCGGATATATAATAATTATATACCTATTGATTTTATAAACGACTTATTACTATATATTTAGTTAATTTATATTAAATTATAATATTAATTAATATTAATATAACTTTAATATATATATATATATGCCCGGTAAGGTAATTATATTTATAATTACCTTTAAAAAGAAAAAAACTCTCCTTTTTACACAGCTAAAAGCCGCGGCTATAAACCTAATTTAATTAATTAAATAAACATACGAATTATTATTTTAATAAGTAATTTAATTTATTATTATATTAAATATAATAATATTATCGAAATTTAAAATTATATTATATCATTTATTTATTAATATTCTTTTAATAACTTTTTTATATTTAATTAAATTTTCATAAATTATATCATTATAAATTTTAAAATTTATATTTAATCGATTTTTAATTATTAATATAATAATAAATCCTAATGAAAAATTTAAATCTTTATTATTTATAAATAATTTATTAATAAAAATAATATTACGTGGTTTTAGGACTTTAGCTGAAGTAAAAAAGTCCTAAGGGTTAGTATAATCCGGGGAGCCTTATAGAATCCCTAAAATATACTGTAGTTTATAACATTTTAAGGATTAAAATGCAATATAGATAACTATAATATAATAATAGCGAGGCTATAAAATATTAAATAGTATTAGTATAGTAAAATAAAATAATTAAAGATATCCCTTTCCTTTAAAAAGTATAAAAGATTAAAAGACTTATATACAGCCTTAAGCTTTAGTCCTAATAATTAAGCAGAGCTATATAACGTATGTAAAATCGAAAAAATATACTATTAATTTAATTTAAAGTTTATATAAATAAAAGTAATAGCTATATTACCTTTATATACCTTAATAAAATTATAAAGGCTATAAATAGTATATAGTATATATATTTACGTATATATCCAGTATTTTAATATTAAATACTATATAATTTTAAATTTTCTTTTTAATATACCGAATATTTATTTAACGATTACTTTTAATTTTAAATGCCGGAAATTATATAATTGCTTTTAATTTTACAGCTTATTAATAGCCAGCTTTTATTTTTAAAAATAATATTTAATCCTATAAAATAAAATAAAGATTTTTCTATTATTACTAAAGCTAGCGTTTTTAAGTAAAATCTACTATTTAATATATGGAATTTTTTAACTAAAGCGTTTAATAATAACCGATTATTATATATCGATCTTTTATTTTAGCTAATATATAATTAAAATCTATTAAATTTTCCTACTATAAATATATTTTAAAAGATTTATTTTTTTCGATTTTATTACCGGTTAGCTTTATTATATAATATAAATATATAGATATATATACTATTTATAATACCGATAGCCTTATTAAAAGTATATAATTTCGGATTTAATTTAACCTTTTTAATAATATAATTATTATCCGGTTATTATATAAATGTTTAAAATAATTAAACCATTTAAAATAAGGTATATTAAATAATCCTTAATACAGTATTTTAGCTAATTTTAAATAAATAAACAGCGTTTTTTTATAATTTATTAAAAGCTATTATTTATAAAAATACTATTAATCTTTATTTAATTATAATATATTTAGTTAATTTATAATAATTCGTATAATTTTTAAGCTATTTTAATAACTCCTGAAATATTGCTTTATTTATTTAAAAGAAATACCTAAACCTCGTTTTAAAACTATTAAATATCTTTTTAATTATTCGCTAGCTTTAATTAAGATTATCGGTATACTTTAAATAAAAACTATTCCTCGATTTTATTAAAAGACATTAACGTTATTAATCTTTATATATATAATATATTATAGCTATTATAACTATTATAAATATTAAACGTCGATTTATATATATATATTTTAAATATGTTTTTTTATAAACTTAAAATAGTTATAATTAAATATATATAAATATATTTATTAATTAAAATTATTTTTAACTTAATATAGTTTATTTTTAAAAAAGCAGGCTAAAAATCGGGTTTTTAGCTAACTTTTTATATTAATTTTTAAGTAACTATATTATTTTTTTATTAATTTTTAATAAAAATATTACCGGTATATATAAAAATTCATAATTATTTATATAACTTATATAATTATTAAGCTAGCTTTATATAATAATATAATAAGTTAAAATTATTATTAAATTAGGTATAAACCGGACTAATTAACGTTTTAAATTAAAGTTTAAATAATGCTAGCTTAATAATTATCCAGCCTATTAATTTATTAATTTAAACTTAAATTATAAAAGTAATATAATTTTAAAAAATATTATTTATAATAATTTTTCCTTTAATTAAAATAATATATTATTTTATTATAAATTTTAATAGTAAAGTATCGATAAAAAAACCGACTTTTAGTCGGGTCGAAAATGCCTTTAAAGTTATATATATATATAGAAAAGGGTTTAATATGGGCCCTTGCAGGCCTATAGAACCACTTATTACAACCTTACTTCGTTCGTGAGAGCTTCCTGGTTCTTCCATTTTCAATACAGCTCCCGTTGCCATCATTCTCAATCCCTTGGCGCAACATAACAGAACCTTATCGGTTATCTTATTCTTGGATAATCAAGTAAAGTACGGGATTGTATTGGCCTACAGCATCCCGTCGTTGTGCTTATAGACCAGAGTTGACTTGCCGGCAGGCTTGAATAACTGCTACCGAAAGTCAGAAGAAGCAAGCTAGACAACCTAAACGACTCATCAAATTGTGCCAGTATTCTTGTGCTGAACCTTTAAGGGAATGAGGCTGCCACTATCTCCTTCCGTGAACGCGTGGGCCCCGGATGAACCGTATTGTAATTTGCCGTTATTGTCGTCTAGCAAAGGATAGGCCGACTTTCTACTCCGTCTAGCCTGCTCTGCCCGCAGAGAGTATCGTAGTAAGCTGGCGAACGAAGGAACACACGCCACTATGATTACTGTAGTGAGCTCGCCTAGACTTGAAAGAGAATACGATGTTAGCGTTGCTCAAAAGAGAAGACATTGGGTGGCCTTACCCCCATGAGCCGACGGACTCCATCACGTGGGTGAAATCTTGAGCGACCGTCAATTTGGCACTGTGATAAAGGCGTATGATACTAGCGATGCACGCGCTGATTTGTAGTGTTAGTATGCTGCCCTAATCGTACCATTTCGTCAAGAATCTACGGGCGGAAAAGGGGAGTACACGTACAAGATGCCGACAGCGAAGACAGCTGTCACTCCGACCTTCGTTTTCCACGGCATTTGTAGCCGGGAAATGGAAACTGACGGCAATATAAGAATTGTGATGTCGGAAACTACGTTGATTGCGCCCGCGGCGACGATATCGGCGTTTGTGTCTATACAACGACCCTCTAAATTTGGATTCCTTATTTTTTTCTCGTGGCATACACGCAAAAATAAAAGTCGTATCGGTGGCAACATAAAACAAAAGGTTCGCCCAGATAAGTGTCCAAACAGACTTGTAGGCAAGGGTACCTTGACGATGGGTGAAAAAGATCGTCTCTATTTGTCGGAGAACAGCGTATTTGGCACAGAACATATTTGGTCCGTATATGATTTCGGAGATGTTAGCATACTGGAATCGTCGCCAATATTAGCGGCAGATCCCGCCGAAAGATCGAACGGTTCGATGTAACAGCGCGTGCAGAAGTACTCACCCAGAGCATATTTCCCATGCCAGAGACGGTCACATACCACTGGTGCTGCCCCTGGCCGTAGTAGTTACAAACCAAGTGCAGGGCAACGAAAACAGCAAACAGGATCTATTATTCAATTAGTTCTAATTGTGAGAAGACCATTGTATAAGAGTACGTCCTGCGTACACCCGAAACTAACAGAGCAACTGGCGACGTATTAACGTTGGTTAATCGTTTTTTCTAGTTAGACCACCCACCGTCGCTCAAGTCGAACTGCTTTGCTATAACCAGCCGTACATAATATCGTGCCGCAATGAAAACGATGCCGCGAAATAAGCAAAGTGTGCCTATTCCAATCTTCGTTGGCTCTAGCCTGTACATCACGTCAAAATTAGGCGTTATGCCTTTAGTGGGTTCGAGAGTAGGCGCGCTGAGGTCCATGTTACTATTCGTCAGTTGTTGAACGGGAACTTGGAACGCTTAGAAAAGAATAGAGATGGATAGGACAAAACGGAATAGGCTTCTTAGTTGAATTTAGTGAACCGAGGCTGAATTGAGGCTTGAGTTAGTGGTAGGAGACGTGTGTGCCGCCCAGTTTGGCTTAGGTACGTCATCTATTAGTCCCAAGCCCTCCCGTGTTGCCAAATGTTCTTAGTACGAGATAAACTGAGTTAAGATGTTGCGTAGCTTCATCAGCGGATGGTGGATAGAGCTATGTTCATATTCATGTTCAAGAACCCTCCCCCCTCCCCCCCTTGAAGATCTTAAAATAGGTACCCGGATAGGTCTTTGGATCATATATCGCCGAGGTGGCTTTATAGTGCTCGGCTTTGTGGGTGGGCTCAGACTACCGATGAATTTGTAACACAGTAGATTAAATCTGATTTGCAGAAACACGCAGTTGGTGTAGCCGTAGACAGATTAGTGCTAACGTTTTGATTCATGTATCCATGCGATTTCTGTTGTATATGTTTCTTTTGTTAGGCGAAACAATGGCTGTGCCTCGATACCACAGTCGTCCTATGCGCCATATGGCTTCAAGAAACTTTTATTTTATATGCCTAGAGGTAGACAGACAGATAGCTTCTTATGTCCTTCGGATGTAAACGAATTTATCGGCACCTGTCTGTCTTATATTTTGCAGATTTAGATTAGAATAAATACCTACCTCAAGATCCTTCCAGCGGACATGTCTCACGACGCCACCGTGCTACGAGCGCCTTTCCACTCTAATGCTTGCTGATTGTGCATATATACCGCATGATGACTCGCCTTTCCCTGCTGAACTCTTGCAACAGATATCTATGTAATGTGAAACTTGTTTCTGTCGTGCGTGATTGGGCGAGGAAAGAATGAGAAACAAGCTGCGAGTGGCCGCGGTATGTAGCTTCTGCAGGTCTATCAACGTGGAGGTGCTTTGAAATTAGTTTCTTGAGTCCAAGGGCACCCTGATTGACTCGCACGGAGAAGAGATGATTCGAAGGCACTTGAAACTAGCATAGGCGATGACATTGGATATCTCTGTATTTCACCCTAAGTTGATTCCTTACAGTTGATATTGGCATGGATGGGGGCATACATATAGGAAGAACGGAATGAAGATCGATCGTTCGGATCGTACGAGTAGTGGCTTATAGTTCTACCATAGGTGAAGGTTTCGTTCTATGAGCTTGAATGTTCTCCATTTTGAAGGGTCCATTAACCTAATCTATATACTTATACAGGCATATTTAGACCTACATCCAATTAGAGGTAGGAAATACAGACTGACCATCCAGAAATTCCAAATTCGAACTGTTATTTTGTCGGATTCAACCGTGCGAAAAGCAAAACTCCTTTGCGCAACCGTAAAGGCCAAGGGCGTACTGACAATGTACCCAAGCCAGCCACATCTCCAAAAATAGGGACAGAAGACCCCCCACATACTCATAGATCCCACGATGATCCAACGAGCGGGACCATCGCCAATCTGAAGCGGCAGTGACTTGCGGTGTCAGGTGACCTAGCCCCACATACCTAGGTCACCTAGAGGGGCACCTCGCCCCCGGCATCTCTTCCTCCTCTCCTTTCCTCATACATACACACACTAGTCACGCACTTAGCAGATAGCTTCGCCTAGAGGAATACAGGCCCTTGAGCCATTCTTTCTATACGCAGCCGTTGGCACCGCGTATCTAGTTCATTGTGTCCCGTTATATGCGGCATATTTGTGCATCACCTGCTTGATCATACATATCTTGTATATGGACGGTACTGAGTACAACAGCAGCTACAACCAAAAGCCACCTCTCTAGGTCGCCGAATACTACCGCGTCGAAGCTTATCTCGTGATTCAAAGCGATCTCGAGTGCGCCAACTCCAAAGCAAGTAAATCCTAGGGCATTAATCAGGTTTCGGACGAGTCCATTGTTGTCAGCGCCTCCCATATTATTATACCAGAATCCTAAGTTAATTAGAAACAACTTTACTTTGATTTAGTCATGCGATCTTACCAAGTACGACGAGAGTAAGGCTTGGCTGGAGCCCCCCTATTTTCAAACTTGCAAAAACGGCGACGTGATAATAGAAAATCATGTTGTATTTAGCTTGTCTAGCAGACCATCGCTGAGAGGGCATCGTCCGCCATGGCTTATTTAGTTTGTCTTCCATAATTGCTAATGGGTGACGCTGGTTGTTAATGGTAAACGGAAGTAGATTGATCCAGATCCAAAATATAGTAAGCGGCACTCTGGATAAGACGTCAGCCTCCGTGAGTTGGGTATCAGCTAAGCCTCCGAATTTTGACTGTGTTCTCGAGAGTGCTGTGAGAACCCCAAATGCCGTTTCCGGAAATATGATGGTTTTGAGATCGCTATATGTAAAGAGCCATATTGAAAATATGTAGCCAGAAAATACATGAAGCACCTGCTTCCACGTACTTATCGCAGTCGACCAGAAGACTCTTAGCTGTAGACTGCGTAGCATGTCTCCAATCTCGAAACAAATAGTAGAGTATAATATTGTCAATAGCACTAACACGTTGAATATGAGTGAAATGAAATAAAGGAAAGCAACCAACTGAGCTTTCATTTCGATTGTTGGTCCATTATCATTATATATGTAGATTCTTAACGATAACTACCTATAGAGAGTCACTTGGACGCGAAGAGGAGAGCTATGTCTTAGGTCCTTTATGATCAACCCATGGCCGCGTGGTGATTAGATCTAAGGGACCTCAATGAGCTAAGCGCTATGGGTTGGGAAACTCCGAATGTCTTACACAGCGGCAATATGAAGCCACGATGCTACTTACCAAGACATTGGTTTCAGTGATACATAATATTAGGTTCCCGCTTGGACGGCTCCATACTCTAAATGAACGTATCCGACCAGGGGCTTTCAGCGGTGTGTAACACTCACCGTAGAATTGGCCAAAAACATCATAACGATTCCACGTGGGATAGACGGACCACGAGAATATATCAGGTAATCATATCTAAGCGCAGCAGCTTTTTCTGCTATTTACCTAAGTCCTAGAAAGGCTGACTGTTACATGATAGTTCCTTGGGATAAGTCAAACACCCCCCCTTGAAAATAACCGTTTCGACGGACACACGTGTAAATGAAACCTATCGAGGATTGTATAGTTCACAGCGATGAGTCACCCAAGGTTAAGAGGGCTGAACCGTAAATATAGCTTTCCGGGCATTGCTGTGAATGCATCTTGAAGCTCATCTATAAACCGGCCTCCCTTATCTTCACCTTGGCTTAGCGTGAATTCGAAGTTCGAGACGATCATAGCAGCGACAATGCGAACTTCCATCAAGCCTAGTTGCTTCCCAGGACAGGAATGTCGCCCTATCGCTACATGAGAAATGGCTTTACAGTAATGGAAGTGAGATTTTGCATTTAACAGACCTATTCCGAAGGCATTAAATGCTCAGGCATCCTTCACCATGTTGGGTTTCATGGTCCATCTTTCCGGAACGAATTCGTGTGGCTTTTCAAATGCCGATTCCACTATCCGTAACAACCGAGTTAGCTGTGTTTTTTCTTCTTTTATAATTATTCGAGTAAGAGCTTGAGAATAAAAAGAATCGTATTAGCTTATGTCTTCTAATCGACCATCTCGGTGCAACTCTCACTGTTTGAGGCGGTATCCATCTTCCATTAATCATCACACCATTCTCAACTGTCTGCCGAATTTCCCCTTTTGGCAATACCGGATAGACTCTTAGACATTCATTTATGCACCCATTCAGTATGGGTAGCCGCTCCAATGCACCCGCACTTAACCTGGGCTGCATATCTTCGTTGTCTTCTTTGACGATCATCGTAGATGCGACTTCTTTACGTAAGTCATCCTGCAGCGTAAGCCGCTGAGAAAGCTCATACAGAAGTATAGTCAATGTATGTGCTGTTGTATGACTACCCGCAACGATGATAGCGAATGCATCCCCATATAACGCCAAACCCTCAGTCAAATGGTCGTGACCACTATTTCTAGCTCTATGCACGAAATGACTGAATACATCGGTACCCATCTCTCTTTCACTCTGCAGTAGCCGCACATCGCACACTTCGGCTGCCCAACTTAGGGCCCGGTTCCATTTCTGAGGAATCAGAGGAATGTAGGGGGAAAGAGATAATTACGTATAGATGGCCCAGCCAAGATACTGGAGTGAAGAAGCGAAGCATAGACATCCCCTGGGTCATTATAGAAGGGGCATCATGCGAGTCGCTGCCAGACGTAAGATCCGGAATTGGGGAAAAAGAACGCCTAAATGATAATAGGTCCCCCATGGCATCAAATGAGAAGTGGTATAACCACGCAGTAATGTTGATCGGGCTCTTCGCGGCGGAACGAATCTGGCGAATGAGAAGCTCTGCGAATTAAAAAAAAGCGAGACTCTTTGTCGGTGAGGTCTTCCAGGCGTATAAGAATTTTAATAGGATGCATGGGATAGACAGACTTACAGGTAGAGGAGAGCTTGAGTGCGTCATCCCATGCCTTACGGTGCTGTGTATACCCATCCTTGACACGAATTGAATTTAACGCCTCAAAAGGCATCAACATGTCGTACCATGCTGACTTTATACATGGCGTCCCTCAGCCCCCTATGACCTGAAGGGCGTCTGGAGTGATAATCATGAGCTCCTGGGGACCTATGTTTTTGATCAGCGAGTATAGGGACATGGGGTACTACATTTTCTGACGACGCCGGCAAGTATTCCGTATTTCTAGTATAGATGGGCTTGAATCATCTCTTAGCCAAGATAAGCGTAAGGGGCTGGTTGAGTCACTTCCGGAGATATACTTCCATGGTGTAATGACCCCGTATGTTTCCAGCTGCTGAAGAAAAACGAAGTTGCTCAATGAGATAATAGCCTATCAGTTCGTATGAAATTGTCATATTTCTGCTTTAGTCCGTCAAGAAATAGGTAGTTTGGTATTGTGAACATGTAGTACCAGTGCCACAGCTTTGATACAGCAGCTAAGAATGGTCCTTTAAAGTGCCTTAACGGGTGTTCAAATACCCTGTAAACGAATATGCTGTCAAATAATTGATCCAAAAAAGCGCAATTCATGAGGACGACCGCATTTGTAACGTTGAAGTTGCTTCTGTCAGATCCATTGCTGGTTTCGTGGTCATTCGCCAACGAGAGAACAATAGTGACGGACGTTGTGATAAGAAGCCAGAGCCGCAAATAAACCCCGGCCTTTAGATAATGCTCGCCGTGGATGAAGTACAGCCTGTGGCAGAGAATCCCCAAAACACTGAGAGTTAGTAAACCGCGCGCACATGTCACGAACAACAAAGCGTGGGGGATAGTTTCTAAAGGCCCGCGTGCCACGATAATCGACGTGAGAGAGGCAAGAATTGATACCAGCGATTTCAGAAGAATGTGAGCTAATAGATCATGAGGTATAGGATAATTCTGTCGTGAAAATTGTAGTGAGAAGATCTCCTATTAAATGTATTAAATGCAACTAGCCTGGCCCATGACCATCTCCTCGTCTTTTCATCCCGAGCATAGTTTACAGAAAACCAGAACCCTAGTTCAATCATGGGTCCAATACCCGTGTCTCAAGCCCGTGGACCCCAATGAGAGAAGCTGGCGCGTGTGCCAGAGAGTCAAGTCGTACCGCTCTTGGTCCTCAGCACTGGTATACCTAATGAGGTAGCGTGTAGAAGGATTTATGCAAGGGGGGACTGTGTCCGATGGCCGGTGAGATTCACTACTGTAATGTGAGTTTATATATCAGTGCATTCAACAAAAGGCTGACGGCGTTTCTCTAGGATGGTGGCGGCTGATACCCCTCAACCAGGCGTTAACGCATCAATGTCTTGTTTTACAAGGAGGAGGGCGCGGTGGTTGATAAGCTGTGGGAAGACGGTGTTATTAGGTTATGGATGAGAACGGAAGAGATAAATGTTCCAACATGTTTCACAGCATAAGTATACAGCGCTAAACGCCTCCAACCTTTCCGCGGCGGGTTAACAAAGGAAGAACTCAAGATGAATCAATGATAATTCCTCTTTACCCCCTAACCCCGCTTCACATATGATTTTCGAGACGGTGCGGTTCTATATCAATTTCTATCGTGTGTGAAGCATCTTCAGCCAGCATTCATACCAGTAAATTGTACCATGGCGTCTAGTGGAAGACCCGCCTACGGTCGTAGACTGTTGCCTTCGGTTCTCGACGAGCTTAGTGAAGCTCAGCCGGATAGAATTTACGCTGCTGTACCCAAGTCAACAGATGTCACTGAGGGATTCCGCGACATCACCATAGCGGATATCGCTCGATGTGTGAATTTTATGGCTGGGTGGATCGAAGATAGCTTTGGCCGGAGTGACACATTCGAGACCATTAGCTATATTGGCATATCGGATCTTCGGGGCGCCATCATATTCTATGCCGCCGTTAAAAGAGGGTACAAGGTTGGCGACATCTATTTTCCACCGTATGCAAAACGAACTAATGTTTACCTATCATGGAAGCTTTTTCCTCCGTCACCGCGCAATCCACCCTCGATTAATGTATCCTTGATGAACGATGCAAAAAGTACAAAGCTTCTCTATGCCTCCGAAATCAGTCCCTTGGTCAAAAAGCTTCCAGAACTATCTGCTCACGCAGAGGTAATTCCCACGTTTAACGAGATGATGAACAGTAGCCCGGATCCTTATGCGTTCTCGAAAACGTTTGACGAGGCCCGTAACGAACCAGCAGCGGTACTGCAGTCATCTGGCTCAACTGGTAAGACTCGTTGACTCGGTATCAAGCATATAACAAGGGGGTATGTTGATGAGACAACAGGACCCCCAAAATTGATCACAATGACTCACGGTTCGTTTGCTGTTCTCGATTAGCAACATAACCTCCCAGAGATCCCTGGACGTAAGAAGAGGGGCTGGACTATATGGACCTTTGACGGAGAGGCCCGTGTTTACAACGTGTTCCCGTTCTTCCATGTGAGATTCAGCCGTACAAAAACTATCGTGATATGATGGCTAACAAGCTATCTAGTTGGGTGGTTTCCTGCCAACTGTTGGTAAGTCATACATATGCTCAATCTTTCCGGAGACTTTACTTACTAGTTAGCAGTTGCCACTGTGTTCAACACTACGTCGATAGTGTTAGGACCTCCAAATGTTATTCCCGATGGCAGTCTACTCATGAAAATAATGTCACAGCAGAAGCTGAGAGCAATGTTGCTTCCACCATCTGTGGTCGAACAAATGCTTCTTGAGCCTAACACAATCGATTTTTTCAGGGGCTTAGATTTCGTCGCTTATAGCGGCGGTCCTTTCAACCCCAAAACAGGGGGCGAACTCAGCAAGATCGTCGAACTTATTTCACCTTATGGTGCCATCGAAACGTTCGTTCTCCCTGAGTTGGCCGGAGCACGCGATGATTGGGAATGGCATGAATTCAGTCCCTTTCTTAAACACGAGATGCGGGCTTTCGATTTTACTAAAAGCACATATAAGCTTGTCCTATTTAGTGACGAAAGTACTAAAAATACTGCGGCCATCTACCACACTTTACCTGGCGTGGCCGAATATCAGACTAAAGACCTTTTCACGCGACACCCAAATAAGCCCCAACTATTTAAATATTACGGGAGGAAAGACGATATTATCGAATAGTGAGAAGTTTAATCCGGTTCCGCTAGAACTCAGCATCCAAAATCATCCTCTTTTGGGGGGCGCTCTCGTCGTTGGCGATGGCAAAACACAAGCAGCTATCATCGTCGAACCAAAGGAGCCCCTTGACCAGAACGCGCAAGCTAAGCTGTTACAAACTATCTGGCCCGATATTGAGACTTCCAATACATTGATTGCGGGCCCGGGACGTATCCACCACGGCATGGTCATATGTGCCTCACCCGATAAACCTTTTACTAGGACAGGCAAGGGCACTATAATCAGGAAGCTCACTACAGAGACCTACAAAAGTGATATCGATCGTCTCTATTCAGGTATAATATCCGATGATATGGCCGTGAGCGTGAGTTTAAAGCCAAGCTTGGAGCTCTCATATGAACGCCATGCTGTCGTTGACTTCCTGCGAAGCATCCTTGCGATCTCATTTGCTGACGGCGCGACCATTGGCGAGGACGAGGACTTCTACGCCCATGGCCTGGATTCAATACAAACGTTGTCCATTGTATCGAACCTTCGGCGTAGCATACGGGATCGGACCTCGGCGCCCGTCGATTGGATTTCACCAGGTACTATTATCCAGAACTCCACTATCAACGAGCTTTCGTGCTTGTTCGAAAGATTCCTTAATAGTGGTATCGTCGATGACGAAGACTCCGACGATTTCTCGAGAGTACATATAACAAACAATACAATGACGAAATATCTAAAATCACTTCCGGCAAAACCAACACTACCACGGGTTTCTAATTCCTCAAATACACAAACAACTACTTTAATTGGCTCTACTGGATATTTGGGCACATATATCATAATACGGCTTTTGAAGAACCCCAACGTTTTTCGAATCTACTGTCTCAACAGAGGGATCAACGCAGAAGAAATACAGACGACATCACTTCGCGACGTATACGGCAGTATCGCCCCATTCCTGCATAAGGTGGCTTATATAACGGTTAAACTCGGGCAACCATTCTTCGGCCTTGCCGAAGACGAATACAAACTCCTCGCTAACGAAGTCGATGTTATCATTTACAATTCTTGGAGACTTGATTTCGGCCTCGCTATTCGATCTTTCAGCCCATTCCTACGCGCAACCCGCGACCTAGTTGATCTTTCAGCCAGCAGCAAGAGGAACATGCGTATCATCCTCATCAGTTCTGTGTCCTCCGTGGCGGCCATGGCTCAGAGGACTACGGCACCGGAGGCTCCGGTTCAGGACCCATTGGCTTCCGTTAACAACGGCTATGGGCAGTCGAAGCTCGCAGCCGAGAGAATACTCGCAGCTGCAGCTGATCGCTTGGGCATCCTTGTGACTGTCGTGCGCGTTGTTCAAAATAGGAGGTCCGACAAATGGCAACCCGTGGCCGGAGCAGCCGTGGATCTCTACTCTATTACGGACGTCGAAGACCTTGAGATGCATACCAGATCACGTCGCGCCGGTCGACTGGATACCTGTGGATATCGTTTCCTCCATGCTGCACGACTTCATCCTCCAGCCGGCCCAGACTCAGAACCAGATACGCTTTTACAACATCTGCCACCCGGAGCCGGAGCCGTGGGAACTCTTAGTCGGGGTGGCACGCGACCTACTCGGTATCCACGAAACGGTTCCACTGAAAAAGTGGACGAAGAGGCTCAAAGATGTCACATGATGACGTTGCGAGGATGCCCGCGTTGGAATTGCTGCGTTACTACGAGATGTTGGGGGATGGATCAGAAACGGCAGATTACGCAACGGACAGTGCCATGCGGAACTGTGAAGTCAAGGTGCCCGCGATTGATAGGACGATGCTTGAGAAGTGGCTGCGCAGTTGGGAGCTATGAACATTTCACACCCCCTAGTGTCTAATAAAGGAGGGCTATTTTTCATCATGAAAACTATAACCGGGGAGCCCCAGACAAGGGCCTCTTGCTTAGACTAGCTAAGCTCGGGACAGTATGTGTTCAGGTAAAACTTAAGAGTCTTCGTTTGTAGGTAACAATAGTAGAAATTGGATCAAATAGGCTTCTGATCATGAGGGAGAGTTCAAGGGGCTCCCACTACCAGCTCTAAGACAGTCGGACCAGGGTGACTGTAGTCTTAGAGATCCCATCTGGCTAACCCACTGTATAATGCGCAGCTCAGATACATAATATATATGGAGGCATAGGGGCAAAATAACCTGCCCCAGCATACTGCACTCAATCGGCGAAGTCAGACCAGTGTCATCTCCGTCGCCGAGGGGCTCTCGACGAGGATCCCGTGAGTCGCGACCGAGATCCGGGATCCGCGGCGTGGTATTGGTAATCCCCGGAAGTTTTTACCACGGCACCACAAGGCCGATGGATGGTTAGGCTGAGTGAGGAAGGATATTGCTTTGTTGCTGGGTATCTGCCTAGGTATCATTCCCGGAGCCTCGCCAGCATGTGCGATAACCTGACGTAGGGAGAACGGACTAAGCCATTACTTGGTAGGTAGGCAGACGGCTCCTCCGCCTACGTCACGAACAAGGGTCGACAGCTTGACGAGTATGAAGTCGGGTTTGCTTTAAGAACTCCTCAGTAGCTACATAAGTCATATCCAGAGTTATCTGTGTAAGTTTTATGTTGGGGAGTACGAATTTTCCAACTGGAGTGTAATACGCCGGAGTTGATAACTCCTGAAATGGGTTAAGAAATCCCGATCACTCGTCACATTGTTGGAAAAAAAAAGAAAAAAAGAAAATCAAAAAAAAAAAAAAAAAAAAAATCAGACGTTGTATTGGTCAGAAAATAATGTTCTGCATGATGATATATACAAAAGCGTCATCAGGCCAAGACTGTCTAAGGTTAGGGTTAGGTACCTGCATATACGCATATACGTGTGCAATTTGTAGATAATATCGCATTAAGCATTCAACACCATCCCATCTTCTGATTGGCTGCCTTACTTATTCTGAACCCTCGACTTTATTTCCCAGACACGAACTTCATCCCTGCCAAGTCACAGAGCAAGCTTAAGCTTGTTTTATATAAAGATGGTTTATCCGTAATGATGGGGTTCCTCTTCAGTCTGGCCAATTTCTTACTACGTATGTGCCTGCATAGATAGGTATGTACATAGCACGTACCTTTCCGTCCATTCAAGCATTAATCTTAATAACATCAAATCTAAGAAGAATCATCACGAAAACGCGGTCTCGTTATACTATATAAGTACCTACTTAACTAGGTAATAATTCAAAGCCATCTAGGGTCTAATTAATATACCTATTGGCAACCCGTGCATAGCCGCACCAGCAGCAAACCTATTATATGAAGTTAACAAACACATATCACACAATTGCCTGTGCGAGTATGTGCATACCGACTGGGCAATGTAAAAAAAACGCTCTGTCCTAATGGCGCTTAGTCGCATCTACATACCTACCTTGTAGCCCCTTGTAGCGCCAGTCCGGCGATCCGATAACGCAATTCGCGGGGTACCTAGCTGCCTAGGAGGTCAGTACAGTACATACCCTAGGTAGCGACCTACCAGCCTACGTACTAGGATGAGATAACGTCTTGCGCCTTGCCTTGCCTTCCATGCCACTCGGACGACACCGCTGCATAATTGTGCATATATGCATACCTAGGTAGCCGCTAGCCAGCTAGCCTCAAACTTCACCTTGAACATACATATGTGATGCGCTGGTGGTTGTATGTGTATATGCACAGTGTGCTGGATACCGTACGAGCTATGTACGTAGGTACATAAGAGTCATAATACTTAATTGAACTGAGGTCATACTAGCACGATTAACGTCATGTCAGGTTAGAAAGTATAAGTAGGTAACAGAAGGGATTCAGAAACATCCCATGTGGCTTGCATGCCTAACCTGCGCGGGTTAGCCGTGTACTGTATACAGAGCTGTGACACTCGCCTCGGAAAGCTAAGGTTGAGGAATTACCGCGGTCTCTAGCCTTCTGGCTCATGATCGCTTCTCTTCTCTGTATGCAGAATAGGAATGACATGTTATAAACACCTGAACAGGTAGCAGCAGCAGTACATATCTAGTTGTTGGAATGTCATTTATTAGTCCCTCCTCTCCCCGTCCGCTCTGCCCCACGTGGTGTCTCTTGAGGAATGTCTTACTAGGATACCCGTTGGCTTGCATGGAATTTTTTTGCTACCTGCCTACCTATGTACTATCGTCATACATATATATTCGAGGATTCGCATAATACTTACCTACCTACCTACACTGTTGGTCCAACTCGGCATTGGGAGGGTTTGCTACCTCAACATCAACATCAACATCAACAATCTTCACTTACCAAATCCGGACATTGTTATTAGGCGTATAACACTCTAATCGATTACCTAAGACGGCGTTGGGAAGGACGAAAAAAAAAGGGGAGGCTTAGGTAACCCTCAAGTTAACTAAGTATGTAACAAACAGCAGCCTTTCCCAGCTCTCTCACTCACCGCCTGTCCGCCTGTCACAAAACCAACCAACCTAGGAGGAAGAAAGCCGGGAGAGAGATAATGATATGATATGATAAAAACTAACTAACCGCGCCGGAGGGGGAATTACCAACGCCAACTTATTCCGAATCTGATGAACACACGACAGACACTTTCCATCATGTAACTTACAGACAGACAGACAGACAGACAGAGAGGAAAAGAAAAGCAAAAAAAACCTGGGAAGAAACCATCTGCCCCATGCGAAACTCCGAGATCCCTCTGAGGCTGGCTATGCATGCCCCCTTTCCCATGTAGTAGTAAAATAGTAAAGTAGCGGTAGTAGTAAAGTAATAATGTCAATTTCCGTCTGGCCGGCCGTTGCATGACCGATGATGATAAATGTCTGAACTCCCACTCCCACACTCCCGTCCGCGCGCGCCGTGTAGTAGTAGTAGTAATAGTAGGAAATGTCGAGACCGATATCCACAATCCATCCAGGAAGTGCCATAGTCCGAATCCAGACGCCCTTAAGTATTGGTGAGAAAATGGTAGAGAGAGAGAGAGAGAGAGATGTATTTCTTGCGAAGGTTATCGTGTATCTAGAAGAAGAAAGCAAGCGAGGGGGCGGCGGATGAAGGAGGCTCAAGTGCGTGATTCGGTGGTGGTGGCGGTGGTCCCCCTTGGGATGGCTATCCCCGCTACGGCAGCATACCCTTGATCTCCTCGTCGCTGAGTCGGATCTCGTGGATCGGTTCTCGTCGGTTTTCTAAGGGGACGTAGTCGTAGTCGACGTAGGACGGCACGAATAGGTCGGGGTTCCACGCAAAGCCTTGGCTCGAGGCGAGGTAGGAGATCTGCACCACACACCACATCACCGCCCGTGGTCAGTAAGATAGGCCCTAACCATAGGTGGCAAAACGCTACAAGCACGGGCAAAACTCACCAATCGAGGCGGTCCATTGGGGTCACCGACGTTGATTACCGTGCACTCGTCCTTACTGAAGGCGGAGCCTGGAGGAACGAAGTCAGCATAACGACCTAGGCGACGACGTCGACGTGCAGGAAGTAGTGGCAAGACATACTGAGCAGGCTCGGCCGTCGCTGGTGTCCCGACTTCGTCTTGTGGGTAGATTGCTCTGATGGTGGCTCGCTGGGACTGGGAGTCTGCGGAGAGCTCGAGTACGACGACGAAGAACTGTTGGCAGTTTTCGGGGATTGCTCATAAGCGGCGGCCGAGGACCGGGAAGCCGGGATGATAATAGAAGACATGACTCTGATCGGAAGAGAGATAGAGATAGAGAGGAGGAGGAGGGGAGAGGGTTTGGGGTGGGTTCGAGGCACTTGGTTCTTGTAATGTAAGGCTATGGATAAGGGTAAGGTAAGGTGAAGAAGAAGAGTCGAGAGGCGACGACTGTCTACGAAATGACTAAGATGAGCCGGAGATGTGCGCCGAGAAAGTGGGGAGTTGGGAGTTATAAGAGAGACCCGTCAACAGGCAGGAAAACGGGATGGATGGAATGAACCAAGACGGTCTGTTGAGGGGTCCCCTGCATATAACAACGACGGCGACGGCGAAGCAGAAAAAGTCGTGAGGTTAGAGGAGCAAGGCCTTAAGCACATAAGTAAATATAAAATAACAAACGATATAACATAGAAGAAAATAGAGGAAAAAAGAGAGGTAAGAAAGTGCAGGTGCGGGCCTGGTATCGGGCATGGTTGAACAACAGATGCATAAAAGTTGATTTTGTGCTGTGTTGTACGGATTACATACATACACATACAGTACAGTGGCAGAGTGGTACCTAATATGTAATATATAGTGGTGGACCCAGTGCGAAGTGCTGTCTCTTGGTAGGCTGCCAAGGTCGTTATGATGGTATGGTATGACACATTTGGCGGCGGGCGGGGGGAGGGGCAGGGGGACCCTTAGAAGTTACCTAAGTTAGCAAGTTCAAATACAGTAGTAAGTGCATCAGCCAGTGGGAGGACATTCCGTAAGTACACGATATATCTTACACTACACTAGGTTGACAGTAGGGTACCTAGGCAAAGTTAGTGGGGAGAACCCGATAGTCTGAGTAAATGTATATTGTGGGGAAGGTACCTAGCTAGATACATCATTGACTTACGGGGCAGTACTTATATAGGTTGTACTGTCTAACTACCTAGAGGGCCAGTCAGACTTCAAGTTGAAGTAAATCAGGTACCTAGGTAGACTTAATAATTCTATCTGTGATTTACATATACAGATGAATGTAGACATTAATATGGCAGACCGTCTCATATGTTTGTACCTCTGGATGTAAGCTGACTAAAAGCTTAATCTAATATTCGAGGCGGGAGAGTGTAAGAGCTGCACAGTAAACACCTGGCTGTAAGCGGGTGGGGGGACTGCATACAGCATTGGATGAGTCTACTATGTGTACATATCGCCAACATAATACACTTATATACATACCTAGGTACTCTCAATGCGGATTACAAGTACTATGCAGCTATGTCAGTATGTATGTACATATCAAAGTCTAGTCGGGCGATGCCGGAGTTGAGAATGATCTTCAATGGGCTGGCTAGCTGGTGGCTACCTGACTCTTTTCAGTGGTTGGGAGTCAACAAGGTTGTGGAGCATCGCCCTGAGTTGTTCAGAGTCTGCGATCCAATCATCAATCTCTATACCTAAATTATTTATCCAATCATGGGCATTGAAGTGTTATGCAACATGCATGAGGATTGCATGGTAGAGGTACCTAGGTACCTACCTAAGTATCTGCTCCTGGTCAAAATGCCTGAATGGTCCAAGCTTTACAAGACACCGGAATAATTCTTAATCCTAGTGCCCCCAGTCCCGAATCCACTCGGATCCATTGGGTCGTCAAAGGGACAAGACCCACCTAAAGGAGATCAAGGCTGCAAGGCTGGCGTTTACTTGGGAAAAACGTAATCCGTATGTATGTACATACCGTAACTCGCATCCATCATCATCAACCTCCCTCCCTTCATCAACCATCAAATACCAAACACCAACGCGCGACATAACACCGTGCCGCATATTTACTTCAACGCTACACCCACAGACTCCTTAATTCTTCACGAGACACATTTTCAACGCCAAAAGAGCAAACATGGGTGACGTTATAGTAGAGAATCCGGCCAACACCGTGGCACCACACAACAAATCGATTCCGTCAACCATCCCAAATATCGAGAGCATCGAGGCCATACCGTCACAGGGCGGAGACGAATATGCCACGTTAAAGAAGCTACAGCGGCATCTGGAGTACATCCAGCTGCAGGAGGAGTACATCAAGGATGAGCAAAGGTAGAGCTGGCTGGCTACGTAGATCTGTTTTCTTCGCCTGATCGACCCTGACACATCACTATAGGAGCCTGAAGCGTGAGCTCGTTCGCGCACAAGAGGAGATCAAGAGAATCCAGAGCGTGCCCTTGGTCATCGGGCAGTTCATGGAGGCTATCGACCAGAAGTGAGTCCGCCAATAGCCGCAGCTAATCTTCCTATTCGAGTCCAAGCCTGACTGACTGATCGTCTACCAGCACCGGAATCGTCCAATCCAGCACGGGTTCCAATTATGTCGTGCGGATTCTCTCCACCCTCGACCGCGAGAAGCTGAAGCCCTCGTCCTCCGTCGCCCTGCACCGCCACTCCAACGCCCTGGTAGACATCCTGCCCCCCGAGGCCGACTCGTCCATCGCCATGCTGGGCGCCGACGAGAAGCCCGACGTGACGTACGCCGACGTCGGCGGCCTGGACATGCAGAAGCAGGAGATCCGCGAGGCGGTCGAGCTGCCGCTGACGCACTTCGACCTGTACAAGCAGATCGGCATCGACCCGCCGCGGGGCGTGCTGCTGTACGGCCCCCCCGGCACGGGCAAGACCATGCTGGTCAAGGCGGTGGCGAACTCGACGACGGCCAACTTCATCCGCGTCGTCGGGTCCGAGTTCGTGCAGAAGTACCTCGGCGAGGGCCCGCGCATGGTGCGAGACGTGTTCCGCATGGCGCGCGAGAACTCGCCGGCCATCATCTTCATCGACGAGATCGACGCGATCGCGACGAAGCGGTTCGACGCGCAGACGGGCGCGGACCGCGAGGTGCAGCGGATCCTGCTCGAGCTGCTCAACCAGATGGACGGGTTCGACCAGACGTCCAACGTGAAGGTGATCATGGCGACGAACCGGGCTGACACGCTGGACCCGGCGCTGCTGCGGCCCGGGCGGCTCGACCGCAAGATCGAGTTCCCGAACCTGCGCGACCGCCGCGAGCGCCGCCTCATCTTCTCCACCATCGCCGGCAAGATGAGCCTCGCGCCCGAGGTCGACCTCGACAGCCTCATCGTCCGCAACGACCCCCTCAGCGGCGCCGTCATCGCCGCCATCATGCAGGAGGCCGGCCTCCGCGCCGTCCGCAAGAACCGCTACAACATCATCCAG
Source organism: Xylariaceae sp. FL0662B (assembly GCA_022376535.1). Lineage (NCBI taxonomy): Eukaryota > Fungi > Ascomycota > Sordariomycetes > Xylariales > Xylariaceae > Xylariaceae sp. FL0662B. The sequence goes on from JAJJKD010000083.1 coordinate 147,616, forward strand.
TCCGACCTCGAGGACGCCTACTCCAGCCAGGTCAAGGCCACCGGCGACGAGAACAAGTTCGACTTCTACAAATAGATGGACGGCCGGACGCGCAGACAGCCGGACGGGCAGGATCGGTGGAAACGAAGCAAGGAAGGAAGGAAGAAAGGGAAACCAGGGGATTTGCTTATCTCTATCTATCTACCTATTCCTATCTTTCTATTTGCCTACGTACTCACCGGCACAGTTCCTACGGTCGGGGAGAAGAAAGGGGGTTACTATACTGCGTATGTGCGTATGCACGTACGTACGGCGATGGAGGACAGGTTTGATAGAGACAGCGGGCGGCAAGCAGCAGGCGTCTCTTGTGCGCGTCAGCAGCCAAATGGATGCATGTATCGTATCAATCTCATCATCCATCCATCAAGGCTGGCTGACGCGAGAAGAGACGAGACGAGAAGAGCACATGTGTTGGTTGTTGTAAAGTGTATCATACATAACATAGAGCAAATGCAAATTAATCGATGCAACCCAACCAACCAACCGACCGACTAACCGCAAGATGATCGATTGCGCGTTCATCATGACTGACTAGACTTATTAAGATTAGACAGAAGCAGCAACGCAACAGGGAGACGGACGAAATGAGGAATGGGTTTATTATCATAACATTATCTCTATTAAACGAGGCGTTTAATTGATGAATGAATTTTCCGCGCACGTAACAATAGTATTATTCTCGGTCTATTATATCGGAACTTTGTCTAATCCCTTTTGGTTCTGTTCCGTTCCGTCTAGAAGCCGCCAGCCAGCCAGTCAGCCGCATCGAGCGAGCGCCCGCGACTTTTTCGCCTTGACAATAAGGTAAAATCATACTCCGTCACATAGATAGTACATGGGACACATCCCGTCCCTTCATCCAGCCTACCATCCACCTTGTTAGGTAAGGTGACCTATCCGTCCATTGGTATCTCTCAATGCTCCCAAATGCCTGCGAGTTGCCTGCGAGTTGCCTCCCCGGAGGCCATCTGCCCTTCCAAGATGACTCGTTTCCTTTCTTTTCCTTCCTCCCTGCTATGCATGTTTCCCTCCCCCGTTTTGTGTCCCTTATCAAAGTCATACATGCCCCCGAAGCAATGCGGCCGTCCAGAATGCCCCTTCTCCATTTACAAACGCGCCAGAGAACACCGTTAACGACAAAGCATGAAAGCAACGAGACATCGAGAGAAAAACAATAGAAGTACATATGATCGCCAGCCCTGAAGCAAAGTTAGGTAGGTATAGTTCGCTTCGGTGGGTACCTGGTAGAGATCATGGGATATCAAATGCTTCCCCCCCGCGGGAATCCCCGCCAGAGACATTAGATCGAGCAGTTGCAAGCAAATGATGATACTCGCGGGGTATCTCCTCCACACTGCACCTTGGGTATATCCTCCTTTCTTCCCTCCTCTCAAATGTAACGAGCCACGCAATCGCTTTCGCTAACGCTTGGATCATAAATGAAGCTTAGCAACCCATAGATTCCGTCGTCGCCCCATTAAACACAACCGTAAGCAAGACAGTCAGCCAGTCCAAGTAGCCTAGGAGCCAAGGACCACGCCCAATTCCAACAATAGCTGTACGAAGCGTGAATGTAACTCAATGAAGAAATCAGGGAGGCCGACTAGCTCGGCAAGCCCGCGAGCCTTGGGCGCAAAACCACCAGGTCCCATAGACCCACCCATGCGCTGCATGAAGCCTCCACGTCCACCGCCCGTTAAAAAGCTGGTGGTCTCGCTTCCCCCGCCGCCGAGGCCACCCCCGAGGCCCAGACCGATGCCACTATCGTGCGGACCGCCACTACCAAACCCACTATGGCCATACGCGGCGTTCAACGCAGCGACCGGGCTATTCTCTTCCTCGCGTTCGCGCTCCCGCTCAGCTTCCGCTTCCGCCAGCTCCTGGATCCAGTTCGCCAGGTCCCTAAATGCGGCGGATATAAAGCTGAAGGTTTTCATAGCGAGACGCTCACGGTGCGTGCTAAGGGCCAGGAACGCATATACCCTCTTGCGGCCACGCGCGTGCATGTCCGGAATCCGGAAAATGTATGCAGTAGTATAACCTGCCGTGGGGTCGCCGAAAAAGATTGGACCGCCACTCGCGGCAGATTGCGGCGTTGGTGTTGCGGTAATATAGCCTGGGCCAACATCGGTAGATGACGGGAATGAGGGCGGTACACGAGACACCGGTGACGAAAGTGGTGGAGTAGGCTGGGAGGTCTCGGCTCGCCGGGGCAGTGTCTCGAAGGAAAGAGTGCGCAGGCACGAAGCACGGACTATTGAGTAAGTGGTGGGGACGACCGGTTCACGAGTCGACGTGTAGTCTAAGTAATGTGTATGTTGCGTCACGCTGGATTTCGAGGAGACACTTGAATGAGAGGTGGAAGTGGTGGGTCGGCGCCGTGAGCTTGCGCGTATGGTAGCATCCTTGGGCGACACATCATCTTCCGCGTCGGAAGTGCATGAGGATTGTGGGCTGGAATTTGGCGGGCTAGTCTCGCCACCACCATAAACACGAGCATACGGGGCACGCGTGCGCAGAGTAGGGCCGCGTTGCTCGCCCTTCGCATCCGTAGCTGCAGTAGTCCTATCCTTCTCACATTTCGACTCCTGTCGTCTGGGAAGCGTAAGAGCACAGTTCTGACATGGGTTTGCTCGCTTTGTATCATGGTCGTCGTAGGTTCGGTAGAAGCTCGGGTCGCGCCGTATGCCACCCTTGTTATTTATTTCAGGGAAAGCCGCCGGTAGATTTTGGGGGCTTTGTGGTGGTGTCTGGATGGCCGAGGCTGTGGTAGGAGATGCCGCAGTAATTGACTGGGCGGCATTGCCGTGCCCAAGTCTCGAAGCTCGAAGTAAAGCTGCACGGTGCGTTTGTGCGTCTTGGTCGGTGACGGGGGTAGATGAACTCCGCGGGGACCCAAGGGTAATCTTCCGAAGGGCATTAGCAACGGATGCTTCCGAGCCATGGGCTGTAGCACTGGTGCGTGGCCGCTCCGGCTCGGCATCTTCGTCATAGCATCGTCCACACGGTACCGGCAAGCCTTCCGTGACCATAAGAGGTGTTGGTCCGTGTAAATCGCAATAATGCGCCAGGCATAGCTGGATTTGAGAAGTTAGCAAGGGAAATATTGTCGGCTTCTGAGCAACCACCATGGTCTAGAGAAATACGGGTTTAGGTACACGGAAGGATGTAGTGGAAATTTCGAGTGTCAGGGCAGCAACAGCATACTGAGAAGAGCTGAGGTAGACCTAATATGTTGGGCAAATGGTGAGGGTGGGGGTCAGGCTGGACGAACCAAGTCGGTCTGGGGCAAGGGAGGAAAACTAGATGGGGGAGGGATGAAGGAGCTTAGAGACAAACAGGAAGGAGGCGAGAGTTTCAAGAGGCGACCTGGATAGGTAGACGTCACCGTAGCGCAAGGGGGTGCAATAAGGCGAATGCCAAATTTCAATTTGGTAGCTTGGGCATCGGGAACAATATCATGGGCAATCAGTTGCACCAATCAGGCTGAGGGCATGGGGGTGGCAGCGCATCGCTCCGCTCCGTGCCGTCGCGATAAACGAGGATGGCCGTCTAACATAAGCAGTTAAAGCGGACTAATACGTGAGCGCTGGCGAGTGTTGGCGAGTGTGGGGGGACAGGAGACATCTTGGGCTGGCCTGGAAATGTGAGGCGGTGAAGGGGAGAAGGTGGGAGGAGGTGGAGGCCAGCAATATGAGTGGTGGAAGAGGCCGGAGGTGTGGGAAACGGGGATACGGGTGTCAGTGCCAGAGAAATAAGCAAATCAAAAGAAAGTTGGATCATGCAAGTCAGACAAGTAAGATCCGGTTAGGTTGGCAGTGGCTGACCAAGACACGTCGCAACCGCGAAGACGAAGGCGAATGCGCGAAGATTGACGAAATTTGGTAAGAATCGAAATGACGGGGGAATAAGAAAAGGAAGAAGAAAATAAATCCAGCACAATATAGTAGGGGCGATTCGATAAGTTGCGACACGGCGCGATATTATGCGACGCGATGTGATGCGATGCGACATACGTAGTGTAGACGAAGTTGCAGAAAATAAGTACTTACTATGGATGTCATACCGACGTCTGCTGCTGCTGCAGCAGTCGTAGCAGGGATGTCAACCCAATGTCGACCTCTGGAATTAGGTGGTATGTACGCAGTACGCAGTATACCGCCTGGGTATCAAATATGCAGCAGATGCAGCGCCCCGAATATCCCAGAAACCCGTGTTGCTTGCCCGCCTGCCTGCCCGCCTGTCTGCCCGCCTGTCTGTCTGTCTGCCTACCTACCCGACCGCCTTGCCTAACACAGCAGGCACTTTTTTCTTTTCTTATATCTGTGACCTCCACGGAGCCACGGCACTTATAGGGCGGCAGACGGGCGGACCGGAGGATATGCAGCCGGGCAGGAGTTGGTGGTCGACTTGACCGTAACGAGGGCACAAGCCCGTGGCTTGAGCTGCGGCTGCGTCGGTGGTTTCCAGTTCCAGGAATGCGATGCGAAATTGCCAACGGGGTACGAGGTAGGTTGGAAGCAGAAGCAAATGCAGCTCCGGATTATGTATGTATGTACAGGAAACGCCAGAATCACCACCAATCGGCGTGAGATCCTGAGAGTCTGATCCTTGTGAATGCGTGAGCACGAACGGCTGTGGTTGGCTCGTTATCCAAATTGTCGGGGCGATCGCAAGGGATTGAAGAAAGCCCTTCTTGCAGCCTGGGGAGGCAATAATGCCGAAGACGCTTTTTTCAAATCCCTACGTGGGAGAAGGGAAGGGGAGGGGGAGACGGGCAACGGGCGACGGGAAACGGGAAACGGGAGAATATACGAGTAGGGAAAAGGAGAAGGTGGAATAAGCTCAGCTGGAGAAACGAGTAGAAGCATCAGTAAGTAGCCACGAAGTTAGGCAAGTGCAATAGTAGGTACCGACTTACATCGCGAATATTCACCCCGTGTGTGGAAGGTACATGTACTGTTGTTATGTAATGTACCTGACCTAGTAATTACTTAAATGCTCAGTCGAAATTGAACCTTCAGTAACAGTGAATACATGTACGTATGTAGGCGCGAGGAAGTGACGAATTGGCGAAGGTAGGTATGTAAGAAGTATGTAACACGGAACGTGGGAAAGAGGTACCTACCTATGCGTACATTATGTATGCGTGTACTTTGTAGTACTGTGTAATCCAATCGAGATTTGCTAGGTTGGAAGGTTCCTTTCCTTCTTTTCCTTATCTGAAATATGAGGGTATTTACAACAGGCCCCTCCGTCTTGGCCGTCGTCCGAATTATTACATATACGATTCTGTATTTCGCTTGCTGCTCCGGAAACAGGTAACACGCACAGCTGAACCACCCCCCAAGTGGAGAGCAATCTCTGTCTGTCCACCACTACTATCTATAGTAGTAAATGTACGTACAATATGTAGTGACATATGTACGTAGGAGTGGCCCGTGGGAGTGGACTTGGCTGATGAATTGCGTTTCGGTGGATGGTTGAAGAACCACAATCGTCCTAACCGGCAAACCCCGGATGCTTCAGCCAGTCGGGCATGCTACACTCGAGTTTCTAGAAGAACCACTAGAATCGCTGGTATTGCCGGAAAAAGCATGCCTATGCGCGCCTATGCGGGTCTATGCGGGGACCGCCACACCGACGAGACGGTGCCTACCAGGGCTAGATACCTAGTCGGTCCACTTTGTCGCGTGTCGGCCTAGACTGGGTTGCGATAAGTGCAGCTGGAAGGATCCGATTTGTCGTGTGATGGATGGGTCTCCCAAAGGTCTAGCTTCAGGTATGTACTGTATGTATGTACTATGTACCGTACCGGCTTTCGCTGTTGACTGCTGCGAAGAAGGTCGACTAACACGAGACTAGGATTTCATTGCCGTTTACGTATATGCAATACAGTACATCGCGACCGCAATGGCTAGCTGGTCGGACAGGTTGAGTAAGCTGTGTGGAGCGACCTCGGTCTAATTCTGGAGTTCCTGGCGTAGAGATGGGGTAATAGATTGCTGCAAGAGGCTCTCCGTCTGACTCGATAAATAAAGGCGCAGGTCAAAGAGATGACCCGAATAATTAATAAAGGTACGTAGTACAATCAATACCCGTCGAGTTTCTTGAAAAGGAGAACCCGAGCCACGAAAGACGAACTTCGGGCTGGATCGGGGGCGGTTGGATCTTATTATATATACCTGCGCAGTATATGTCTATCAAACTGGACGGATATGCGGGTATCATGACCGGCTGGCGATAGTATCCAACCATTGTCAAGAGCAGCTCAGGGCGTTTTGCTCCACGACGAACCCAAGGGAGGGTGTGAGAGAGAGGCGGCAGTGTTACATCAATACGAACAGCATCCCAATTCTCGTGAAGATTGACAAGGGGTCACGGAGCAATTGAAGCCTATGGGATGTGAAGGATCTGATTATCCACGACAAGGGAACTCGGAGTGCATGTCAAAATCAAAGTCCCTGATTAGGAAAGCGGCCTGCTCCAACTCCCAATTAGAGTCGTCCCATTAGCATGGTTGAGCAGGGATTGCTTCCAGGATTCGATATTCTTCAACGGCTTGGCTCTCACAGCTTCACTCCCCGTCAGCCCGTCTCCAGCTCTGACATATGTAGGTATGTACTACCTACGTACGTACGTACGCACATACCACCTACATGCAGTGTGCGGTAGTCAGCTGCATGACCCCTTGTTCTCATCACAGCTGATTACGAAGAGTATTTAGGTATATGTAATTGTCGACCCGTTCCGCAAATCGGAAAGGGGACATCGACATTGACATTTTAGTGCTAGCATTGTCATCTTGACAAGCTTCTATGCACCTCGTGCTACTCAAATAAGCGCAACTGAAAGCCAATCATCGACCGCTGTACTAATAACCTCAATTGATCGACATCTTTCCTTACATACAAGGTTGACGTATTTGCGGTTCGGTTGAATCTTACGGCGACGCTATCCGAAAGATTTTACATACTTATTACTACCTAGTATCGTATGTATTACCCCGCCAATGAGCAGCTAACAATGGAAGATCTCTGTGCTACGGATGTGTATAGGAGCTACGTATGTACGTTCGTAGGTATCCCGAGTCTTGGTTGCACCACCTTTCCCGGATATCTGGCAATGACAGCGCGGAAGCAAACATTACGTTCGGCGGCTCTCGCATGCCTCATTTAACCACAGTTAACTTGTCTGACCTTCCAGGATTGTAGCAAACAATTAATCAATGGTCATGCAGCCAGCAGCTTCTGCAGTTCAACTGCCGCCACCTCCTTAGGTAGTACTTACATCCGAATAATTTCTCCAACCACGTGCGAAGCATGCATACCAACTCACATGGGAGCACATACCTACATGAACCCCTAACTTCTTTCTAGTCATATTCTCATGAGGTATCAGAGACGCGACGACGACCCGAAGTGTTTGCGCAACTCCCGCAGCTTTCGGCGGTATCACATACACCCTACCCAACGTTTAACTACGGTGGTCTCCCAACCCGAGCAAAGCCCTTCTCAACAACGGAGGCATTTCCCTTATAATTTGTAATAAGAAATCACCGAGTTGTACGTTCTAGATTCCATTAAACCCAACTGTTCTAAAATAGTCGCATTAGCCGAGCTGCGTCTATTTTACCGTCGTCTCCTTGAACCATGAAAAATCGTGAAACCCACATGATGCAATGATACCGAGGACTGGGGTTCCTGATCAGTTGGAACCGAAACATGTGGCACGGTTTCTATTTTCTAAGAGACCATGCAAGATGGATAATTCTTAGGTATTGCCTCCCTCCTCTCGACTCTTTCAGCTTCTCCTTTTGGTTACACACATCCATAACCCTTAACCCCCCGAACCCGCCCCTAGTGTCGATCAATTACTCCTGACATCGTTTCTCCACGTGCGCACAAGAGGCTCACGAGGGGTTTACTCAATCTTATTGTTGAGTGGACCGGTTCACCGGCTACCTGCGCTTCTCGAGACTGCACTGCATCCTCGTGGGCCGTAAATCAGTCTGTCTCGCATATCCTGAACTAACAAATGGCCTAAAGTTTGGATCCCCATTATAGCTGCAAGTTGCCAATGCGATTGATCTTTGCAACCGTCCGATGCGATGCAAACAATTCCACGGCCAAGTGGCCCTGCGTGTCATTTTATTTTATTTTTTTAACCAAGGGATCCTTGACGCCTCCGATTCTCGGCCATCCATCCGGCCCATCTACACTAACCACCTATTCTCCAATCATCGCTCGCAAGTGCGTGATCCGGGGCGCCTATTCGAGACAATCATCTCGGAGCCCGGAAGGACCGTCAATCGGTAGACACGTGCGCACACACGGGATAAAATGTAACGGTTACATCCGGCAAAGCAAGTACATACCAGCCGCCTAGGCAGTAGAATAGACGTACTTTGCTCCGGCGCGGCCCAGCACGACTTAGTGAAGTATTAAGGTTACGTACATACAACCTACCGTACTTAGGCGCTCTGCATGCATGACGAGCCGTTCCTCCTCCACCATGGTTCTCTGGTTCGTCTCATCCTCCAACCATGCGGCATGTCACAGAAGAGACGACCCCGATCTGACGCGGGTGGGTATCGATACCCGCTATTTGGTCATTGACGTAGGTTAGGTATCTCAGCCCGTGAGACGGGTCCTCGGCTTACTGCACTCGGATATGCAAGGGATAAGCACAGACTCTCAGTTTCACCACCACCCCTGAATAGCCTCAAACTCGAGGCAGCTGACCGACGAAGAAGTTTCAAGAAGGCAAACATTTCCCTTTCCTTGAAATCCTGGATCCCGGTAGACTTTCAGTTGACATCAGATGCCCCGCAGGAGCCTTACGTAGGTGCTGGCAACTCAGCCAGTTCGGATTCCTGTCCCGTATTCTCCGCGTGCTCTGATGCCTACGCACTCAACCAAGTTTCGTGGATCTTATACTCGACCCATAAATCAGAGTTGTATGGCTCACTAATATCTGCGTATTTTGGTTCAAGTCACAATGCCTCTTTCTCGAGGGAAAACCTCCAATATTTCATCTGCATTCAGCCTAAACACCCTCACGTACAGTAGTACATGGTATAGAAGGATGGATGACAATTTCCCGCCATCCACACACCCACCAGCTGTCAGGCAGATGCGCGAATTCGGCAAGCGGATCCACACCAGGCACCCATACAGAAGCCCCCTATAGTCCGAAAAAGGCAATTCAAATTCATATGCAGATCCAGAATTGCGATGGCACATAATGTAGCAAAGCTAGCCTGATAATATCAATCTCGCATACGCCGTATGCGAGATAGTTGATATGTAAGATTTCCAAGTATTTTCCCTCCAGGTCACCAAGGCTTAAATAAAATTGCACCGGCAGAACCGATGAGCGCCAGCATCCAAATCCTGGGACCTCGCGCCGGGCCCGGAACCCAGGGATCAACATAATTACCAATATCGAGGTCAATGCCACCCATGGTCAATAAAAGACACACACTCAGATACTTTTAGAAAGTCCTATTTAAAGATTGCTGGGTATATATGAACACTGATCACCCCGAGGGACCGCCTCCCGTCGAGCGAGTGGGTCTAATATTGCCGTTGCATTGCGTGGTTAAGGGTTCTTCCAGAACATCGACTATTCTATTCTGAGATCGGACCCTCCCCGGCACCCGCCCGCTGTTCTCGTACCGGCGTGAGGCGACGCGTAAGCACTTTGCCTATGTATACGTATGTATGTCGACGACTTTAAATACCTAACTGCCGAATAGCCATGAAAACTGCGTTCCGGAACGGTTTATATTAGGCTAGAACTGAGAGTCATTCCATAACGTAAACTATCTGAAGGCTTATCCGCTCCGAGATGTGATTATGTTTACTATTCCGCGGAAACCTAACTATCTCGAAGTACGGCTCTTCAAAAAAAATCCGAGAATGAATACCCAGAGAAGTTCCATCTCTCTGGTGCAACCACAAAGGTAATAGAAGACCTCTAGACGAGGTCCTTGTGCGTAAAACTATCTTGTTTCTCTATATTACATCTAAATAACCGTCACAATGAGATATAACAACTTGATACCAGACTATATTATTCATTACCTAGTTCTGGAAAATTGAGAAGGTGAGTCGGAGCAAAGCCTGACCTTAACTTTCTTATCACACGACTACCATGAGCTGTCTCCTACTGCACTATGTACCCCTTTCTCGCTAACGAAATCACGCTCACTGCCAGGAATGTGAGGCGAACGGAGAAAGGAAACGATCGTTGAACTTTCCACAACCCCCCGGAGCCTGGCATAGCTGTCGGCTGACCCGGATCATCTCGACGAGAAATAAACCGGACCTAGGTAGCCGAGAGTCCCCCGCCTCCCGGTAGAAAAGCATTGCCATCGTTCGAGCGCAAGGGCGGCTCTCTGAGATATTACTGTATAGTTGTTAAACCGTAGTTCCCGGGACAGTTTGTTCGCCTTACTCGCTCAGTGTAAACCCCAGTTGTACAATATCAAGTAATAACAAATATACCCACTCGGTAAATAGATACGCCCACCACTCCCCAGAGCCAAGCTAGAAGACGGCGTCCGCGTCCGCGTCGCCGCCCTCCTTCTGCCCCATGCACCTGGTGCCGCGGCCGTACATATGTCTCCATGCGGACGTCGGAGATGCCCTTTCCAGTCGTCTGCGCCGCCTTGTACCCAGGTGGCGGAGCTCTGGGTTAATAACGTCAAGTCCAGTTTAGACAGCGAAAGAGAAACGATGTTGTATCGAGACAGACGAGGGTGATGAAGGCGGAATATCCGATTGAATCTCGTGCTCCCCTCTTACTTATACGTGAGGCTCTAGGGACCTAACTAGCCGTACCATCGCGGCTATGGGGCTGTAGACAAAGATCTTGCTGGACAGATATTTTGCTGGGTTCGAGCGTAGCTTGCGACGGTGATTCCACTCCTGTCGAGAAGGTGTGTTGAAATCTGGAAAATCGACTGCAACTCACCGGTATACATCAGTGTAGTCATGTAACCAACAGCCCCTATCTTCTCGTATAAGAGTTCGCTAGCAAGAGGAGAAGGGCACAAAGTTGGGAAAAAGCTTCTAGAAATCATCTCTCGCTGTTGTCTGAGACACTAGATAAGAAAGCTCATTTCGATGTGTTCTATCCCACCAGGCAACTCGAATGTTGATGTTTAGCCATCTAGTTAAGTACATATTCCTTGGGCTGGTGACGAACAATTGGGTGACTCTATAAGCTCGGCCCAATCTGTTCACTGTGGGTTGATTACGTACTTCCAACAAGGATCCCGTCGATGGATAATGATGTCGAGTTTAAGTTTCGGGACGACCCGACGGGGGCGGATTTGACGGGGTTCCGCCGATTGAGGCTCAATTACGACAAGTTGATGTTTCCCAACTAACTGACTGGGAAGTCCTCTTAAATACCTACCCAATTGCTTCGGATAGGTTATTTGGCCGACCTAATCTGGGACCAACCCAGAGTCTCGGACAGGGTACTAGGATCATACATCAGATGAATACAGGCAGCAGAGTTAATGAGTACCCCTAGAGGTACGGATAGGTAGTACCTAGGTAGGGGCGTCAATGCTAGCCAGCCGTAGATCGCCTCGGTCAGTCGTGTAGACGCCGCGGAAGAAGATCCCGGCGGGATTTTGAGCGGCCCCCTTTTGGCTGTAGAGGCGGCAGCAGCCTCTCACCTCCGTAAGCTTCTAGAGGTCCGGAGGTTTCACGCGTGGGCATGGGGTAACATGGGCTTAGGTACTTATCTACATTGATACTCGGGTACCCGTTGATATGGCGGCGGCGGTGGTGGGTGGTGGTGTAACTATTTCCCCAGGCACACGTAGACATACATATATCTCGACGTCCGGGGATACCTACATACCTACCTAGTGAGGGCGTCGACTTCAAGGTCGGTAGGTAGCTACATGACCTACCTAACCTAGGTATATATAGATAATAGATATTCACATATATAGTCCCGTCCATTTGGGTACACGTATTGATGTAGTAGACGTAGGTTGGAGCTCACCTAAGGCACCCCCTATGTAAGCACCTACCTATCTAACCTAGGTATATACATATACCTCTTACACCGAAATTTCACGTGTCCGTTCAGTTCTCCTCAGGTCAAGTCCCAGCTACCAGCCCCTTACCTACCTACCTACCTACCTACCGAGACCTGGTAGAAGCATGTATGTATGTACGTACATACATACATGTACGTACATACATACATGCCCGCAGGCGTATAAGGCGGGGTAAGCCGCCCAGGTACAGTAGCTGCAGCTGCAGCTGGTCATGCTCAGTTCCCTAGCTTGCCTATGTAGGCTTACTTATGATGTAATATATGCATGGTTGAAAAATTTAGGGGGGTGGATGGGAGCTATAGGTTGGAATCCTGAAATCCATACATACTTTGGAGGTATTCATTTCAAGATCATTAAGTCCACCTATAAACATACCTTCGGCTGAGGCCTTGGAGGCTTGGGACTCTACTAACTACGTAAGTAACGATACTTAAATAAAGCTGCAGAAAAGAGATTCTATAGATATGTGTATCTCACTATATATAACAGAAGAAAGGGTATATACATAATGTATGTACGGCATGTATTAGTAGTACCTAGATGCGGTGTAAGAAAAATAGTCAAGAAGACAAAAAATTACATAGTACTGTCTAGTCTGCCAAAAAAATAAGGGGTATCTCGATGATCCGTTGCCTGACCCTATAGAACTCGTGCCGCTGATATACCTTTGCGGGGCATCGAAATAAACAATAAGGGGCCTTTTTTTCCCCTAGCCTTCCAATGCCTCAAATGATGCTCGGTACGCCGTCCTGCAATGCTACCTCCAATGCGACCCGATGCTTTCCTGTGATTCCGATGCAATACTGGCCGCCGTATGTATATAGTTGTGCCCGTTATAATCGGGCACCGCCATTTAGTCCCCTAAATCGATCAGGGAGTGATCGGAACCTGTTGACTTGTCCTTTCTATCGCTAAGGTGGCGCCGTAGTAAATGGTGTAATGAACCCCTCGTGGCATCTCTTTTCCTTCCTCGCGTTAACTCTTAATCCTCAATGAAAGGGTCGTGATCAACCTCCAACCTCTTGGCTGCTGGTTCTTCCCGGATTTCGTCCTCAATTCCATACTTCTCCATCCACATTTTGCGTAACACCTGGTAGATGAACAAATATTGTGACTCGGACTGTACCATCTGCTTTCGCTGTTCCCTCAATGCGTTAACCGTGTCGTACACAATATCCCCATCCTTGTCATCCTGCTCGTCGTAATGTTCCAGGTCGCCCGAGTCCACTTCCCTCATCAGATGTTCGAGAGCAATGAATGTGCCGCTTCTTCCGACTCCGGCCGAGCAGTGGATGATTCGTGGGTTATCCTCGCTCGCGTTTCTCTCCCGTGATAAATGCATCAGCTCAAAGAAGCTATCGATGTCTTCGAGAGCCGGAACGCCGAAATCAGGCCACCTGCGATAAAGCAGATGCCACACCGTCATATCGTCCTCGCGGCCCTCTACGTGTACGTTCATCTTTCGTACCTCAATTGCACCCTCTGCCATCTCTTCCACGCTCGTGCACGTCACCTGAGCTCGGAAACCGTCGCCGAATGGGTCATCTTCGCCTATTTCCAACGGCTCCTCATCAGTGGCTCGGGGAAAATACGGGTAACACTTCTCCATACCCATCTCATGCGTCTCGGTCAACATGACGATGACGGCCGGGCTTTGGAGCTGCTCGGTTATCATCCGCCATACGTGATCCGTTGTCCCGAACTTTGGACCTTGCATGGCAATATATCGGTGCGGCGGCCGCCCATTGGGTTTGAGGGGCGAGTAGAGGGTGATGGGCGAGGCATTGATGTAGTCGACTTGGCCGGGTGGTACTCGCAGTTTGACTCGGTTGTTCTCCCACGGTTGGATATTCGCGTATCGGTCGAGTAGTTTGGCCTCGGGAAGGGCCACGCGAGCGAATCGATGGTTCGGCGAGGGATTTTGTGTAGATTGATACAATCTAATGCGTTCTTCCCAACCAATTTCTTGGAATTTCATATCAATTTCTGTAAGCAGAATTGGAGTTAGCATAGTGCTAGGTGGAGATAGTATGTTGTGATATTATGTCAACGCACCTTGTTCGGACAAGGAGAGGAAGGCCGGGATCTTGGGGCTCTCCCTGTTTATCTCCCCTCCGTTCCTGACAGGTTCCTTCGCTGGAGGCATCGTGTCATGTTCCACTTTGCCGTTATGATTAACAACAGCGGGTGAAGTGGGTGCTGGTAGAGCTGCCGGTGTGGGAGAGCGGGCGCGCTTGTTGGAGTGTCGGAAATGGAAGCCTCGAAAGGGTGACTTGGGAGGGAGTGTATTGCTATTGCTACTATGGCTCGAACTCGGAGGAGTGGTAATTATAGAGAGGACGGGGGAGGAGCCATGGCTGGTATGAGTGCTTTGGCTGGTGGGAGGGCCTTGTTTGCTATCGGGCGGTGTCATGGTAGATGCTACCACTGGTGACGCGGATGAGGCCTTCTTAGTGCGCCGAAAGCGCGAGGACAGATGATCCATGGTGGCCTGTAGTGGTGGGACGGAATGAAGTATGTGGCGGCTAGGAATATTCAAGACTAGGCTGAGCCGGTAGTGCTGTAAAGTCTGTAAGGTCGGTAAAGGTTGGAATCTGTTAATGCTGATTGGCATGGGACGATTGCCGGGGAGTGGATGTGAGTGTGGATATGAGTGTGGGTGTGGATGTGGATGTGGATGTGAATGTGTAATGTGAAGGCCAACGTGTGTGTGCTGGACGGAGTGCTGGACGGAGTGCTGGACGGAGTGCTGGTCAGATTAGCGAATCATCATGTTGGCCAATCTCTAGACATCATCGAACGAACTGGCTGACTGGCTTGGGGAACTACGAGTCGGACTCGGATGGGGGGAGAGAGAGAGAGAGAGAAAACAAGGGAATAGGGAATGGCTCAAGAATTAAGAAAGGATTGTTGTGTGGTGAAAGGTGTCTGGGTGTCTGGGTGTGTCTGACAGTCTGGCTGTCTGGGTGGTGTGCCGGCTGGCGGGTCGTTGCTGCAGCTCGATCTGTGGTCGGTGGTCGGTGGTCGGTAAAGGTTCCAATGGAATGTCCCAGGTACGCACATACCTCTGGTGTATCTTGTGACCTGACTGGCTAGTAGCCTAGGTGAGAGAAGGTACATTGGGTACTTACTTACCTTGGCTGCTTGGGTACAATCATCCGTGGATGTGGTGTGTGTGTGTACGTACACAAGTTATTATTATCCAGACTACCTAGGTACTCAGGCTTGTCTATCCATTTGGGTCTGGAGTTTCTGCCTGGGGTAATCATTTGCTAATTTAGTAGCCCTACCACGGGTTTGCTTTACTTCCGAGGCTCCTACTGTTTCACCGTGACTTGTTTTGTCAGGCGAGAATGATGCATCTAAAGGTTGTAATAGTCGAAGTTCTAAGAGTATATGTAATTTAGGTTTAGTAATATTTATGATGTAGGTGGTGTAGCTAAGTTTTCCGGGGTAAATTTACTAGTAGTCTGTGCTGAAGGACACTGGGGACTGGCAAATGGCCGGTAAATTGTGAACTGCATAGCGCCACCCGGCTGCTCGGTGGCTAACATGCTCAAGCCTCTATGTATGTACATAATCCCTCCAGCATCCATTGAGTGTCACGGTACTTCCCCTTAAAGCCTTTGGAGTTCACCCTTCTTTCTACACACTAGGAAAAATAACCATATTTAGCTACTTGGCCTTTTTATTTATAAGAAATGTCGATAAAGTTTCTTTATATTACTTTTAAAGTTCAGTATTTATATTTATATTTCGAATTATTATAGTGTTTTACATTTTCTTTCTATAAACTGCTTATTAATTAATAAGATCCCGTAACCCTTAATTAGCTAGATCTTTAATACTAGAGAACTTATTAACATATTCTAACTTTCTCATATTACTTAGTATAACTAATTCCTAGGTACTCAGTCCTTTGTACTGCCTTCTAGTCCTTAGAAGTGCCAGGAATAACCTGTGGATTTCATGCGCTAGCGCAAACCACGAGACATCGCAACAGCGTTCTTAGCTCGGGCTAGTAATTATATACGCGGCCTCGAAACCTATTCGGAGCTACCCCTCCCCCTTTTCTTTGTTCTTATAGAGCTTTTAGTGCCTGTAAATCATTCATTGCCTTTGGCAAATCTGATCTCACGGCAGATTCGCAACTACCACTTCTCTTAAAAGTGTACTTTCTTATTCCAAACCGATGCAGGTCATATGTGACAGGACCTTAGTTTTAACATTCGTCTCATGATATATGCCCCTATACACTACCAGTAGGCTTAGGTCAGGACTGTCAAAAGGAGACTGTGACAGGTCTGACGGATCTGTTATCATGAATCCAAATAGCTTTGACGGGCAAGTGTGAAGGTCATAAATTCTTCTCTGATTGGAATTATATCAGTCGTGAACACCGGCTTTCAATGCTGCTCCGGTACTATTTGTGGCTCTTGGCTGTGGCAACGTTGGCGAATTATCTGTTCTGTGTAACCTGACCCCTATTGCTAATATTGTCTATTGCCTCCAGTTCATCCTCACTGAGTAATTTACTGCCAATTTTTTTTAAGTGTAGTTTGAATCGCCTGAGACAATCTGGCAATTCCATAGCTAGACACTCGTTTCCTCTCTTCGGGGATGGTTTGACCAGATGATTATCTTTCTTGTAGCTAGGTATCTCGGATATGTATCAACTTAGTATTTGTACCTACAGTAACTTAAAAGTGATCTAGGGGAGGTTTTAGTCAGTGGATAGAGAGTCTCTATTAGAGTCCGACCAGGCAAGTAAGAGTTCCGAAACAGATGCTAGCATTTTGGCTGGTATTAACAGCTCTGGTAATCGTAATAATAGTCTCATAGGCAAGGCTATTGCTGAGTGACCCAAAAAGGGTATTCCCCTTGTCTTATCACGGAGAAATAAATTAAACCAATTGTTGAACTTGATAGTAAATCAACCCGTACATCTGATATAAGAGCTGCACCAATGACGAGTTGTGTCTTGCCTGATCCGAAGAAATCTTCAACTAGCTCTCCCGGCTACAACTGAGAGATAGAAAGAAAACTTCGCCTCTACTTTAGTTACGCTATATACTGTGCGAAGAAATCGTACGCTACTGGAATTAATAGTCGGCTAAAGAGCGTAATGGCTTTACAGTCGCCATACCCCTTATCAACGATGGGCTAATAGCGTCATCTATAAATGACTTCTAGCACAGCTGATTGAAAGGACTGCAAGTCCTGTAGCTCCCAGGCTATTTGCCCATTATATACCCATAAATGTAAAAATTCTGTAAAGCGACCACGCCTTTTACCTATGGTGCTGCGCTTTTCCACTACCTCAATAATATGGTACACTGTCTCATAGATAGGGTAGTTAGCGGATGACCAGGAGGTTCAAGTTTCAGAGAATTTAGCGGATATTCCCGACTGTTCCGAGCCACAACATACTTGGTGATCTAGTTTTACCCAAGTCGCTGGGACCTGTGTCAAGAAAATCGACTTATATAGGAAGAGTCTCTCGGTAAGCCTAATGGGTTAGATATCTTCCTAGACTGAGAGCATGGTCTCATGACTGGGCGTTAAGATTCAGTACTTGCAGCATGCCTCTGTAGAATGGACAGACTTTCTACTACGTCGTTGCAAGAACCACACAGGAATACCCTCCTTTCTAGGGATTCAAGGAAGAATCCATTCTTGAAGTTGCATCAGAGCTCTCTGGAATTTGCCAATTGTTGAAATAGATACGCAGGTTATGAGTGTGTACATCAGTTATATTGATGATAGTAGTAGTAAGAGAGGTATCACAGGTAGGAGGGCATGTCCTCCATATATAGCCACTGGTGTGGGGCGTCCTCCAGCCACCCGTATATTCACATACCAGCCACCAGATATTCCAATACCAATGGTCTGAGGCAGCAAGAATCTCCTATAAAAGCCGCTTAAGGATTGTATGAGCTTGTGTTAAAGACGTATTTAAGGTGTTTTCAAAAGCATATATGCTTTTAAAAAATTATTAGCATTATATTGATTCTAATTATATTGTATCTACTTTAATTGTATTATGTGAAACCCAATGGACGCAAACCAAATTTAACTAACCTATCCTAGCCTAAACAAAATAAAACCAAATGAAATTAAATGAAAGAAATTCCTAGCTTTCCTCTTTCCAAAATGCCCTTTAAACTCTATCCCTCTAATGTAGTAATAAGCCCCCGAAAATTTAGGCTCGCCTTGACTTAAGAAATTTGGCAACCTCCTCTTTAAAGATATTATCCTTAACAAGTTGTTCAGCAGCCTCGACGACCCAGGTCTGACAGTTTTTTTGCTTAATCCCCACGGTATGGGCACCCTGAAACGCTTTAGTTTAATTATCATGTTATGATTGGAATATGCCATATGTTAGACGTTATCAGGTAGAACTTGTTACACCCACGTATAGAGAAAATTGTGTTCAGTGGACTAGATACTCACCGCAGCATGAACGGGCCTCAGGCACTTCTCCGGGGCCTTCACTTTGTGTACACTCTCCTCAAATCCGCAGAGGGGTTTGTCGTCTCGCTTGTGCTCGAAATCATTAAACATTGCCGTTTCATCAAAAAATCTGCCATCGACCCATCGCAGGTCATAGTCTCCAATTGGATCCCTGCCACGGGTTATGTCGTAACTCCGCCTAATATCAAACTTGAATCCATCGCGCACGTTACCATCTACGTGGATAAGATTGCCGATATCGGGATCAGTAGGACACGGTACCCAATACGCCCAGTGATCTTTAAATGGGTAGCCGCTAAAGATGAGCAGTTCGACCTTGAGAGCGCCGGGAGGTCCTATCTTAGACACTACAGGCTCGGGTACATTATCAGCACTCATAGGGGCCGATGGAAGACCAGGGAGCGGAGGGGGCACCGGTATAGAAGGGGCAGACATGATGATGGGAACAGTTGTCGTTTCGGTCAGACCTTCGAATATAACGTTTTGTTGTTAACGTTCCCATCTAGCTTGTGAACTGGTGAATATATTGGCGCTTATTGGGGGGTGGAAGTCAAGGGAACAAGATGGGAAGTCTAGCAAGTCTATCTTCTGGAAGAGAGCTTTTAAATACAGAAATGCACATGTCCTTCAATTCATATGCGAAGAGTTAAACGAAACGAAACCCGGATCGTTATTGTTGGGTTGGGTCCAGAGGCTACAACAATTGGCTTCTTTCCTCTCTTTCTCCTCTGTCTTTGCCGTTATACTGCGAGAAGAAACAGGCAACGTAGCTCATGATCTGTGACAGATGATGCTTGGGAGATGCCATGACTGTCCTTTGTCGAACTGGTGGGGTCCTCTGGGAGGAAAGGGTCATTGATGCAACTGTAGGGCTGAGAATTGCCCCTGTTGGTAATGTGCTGGACGCTTTGAGTAAGATGTTATACATTTTTTCGCCATGCGTAGGATACATGATTCCAATCGTGAGTTCTACTTATAAATACGTTTTCGGTGATATGGTATATGATGTTAGTAATATCCTGCGCGATGTTGGTAAAATACACCATATGCGGGCGATATGCCATGCGTTTTTGGTAGCATGTTATACGTTGGTGATATATTGCACGTTCTTGGTATTAGTATGTCAGATGTAGGTGACATGCTTACCTATACGCTTTTGGTAATGTGCTATACGCTTCTGGCAATGTGCTATTCGCCATTGGTTATATGTTATATGCTGATGCATAAGACTGGAGGCAACAATAAACCGCTACCATTAAAATCTGATCGACTGATCATCTGTGGGAATGTTAGTTTTCTAAAACGTTGTCCGTGACCCCTATCCTGTTGGTGTTGGGTGAGGCTGTGCCACCTGCTTGCCAGATGATAAATTAGTCACGATCATGACAAAGCCAGGCCATTCACATTGTGACCACTATCTTCCTGCCCACCAGCCCTAAAGGTATAAAGCACCTTGAGAGCCGCCTGTGCCAGCTACACTGCTCTTCACACCCGACAAACACCGTGGGAGATTTTGGCATCAAGCACTGAATTTCTGAATTTGTATGGTTGCCCTGCATCTATCGAAATGAAGATCTTCCCCGAGTCCAGCTTCTTCAAGGAGCGACGAGCTCCTGCGCTTCCTACGCCTGCTGAGGTCAGAGCTGTGAATGAGGCAATGGGAGAAAACCCCCGCCGTCATAGGCTTTACGCATCGCCTGTGCGGATGCCATCCCTGGGACTTTACATTAAGTACGGAACCACTGTGAGTGTCCTCGAGGCTCAGAATCAAATTATGCTCCGAGAGAAACTACACGGCCAAGTGCCGGTTCCCGAGGTCTTCGGCTGGACTGTAGATGATAAGCAGACGTTCATCTACATGTCACTCATGGACGGCGAACCCTTGGCAAGGCGGTGGCCTGACATGAATGGAGACGAGAGACGATCTATCTGCAAGGAGCTTAAGCATATGGTGAATTCGTGGAGGAGCTTGAAACAAGACGGGGATGACCGTTATATTGGTGAGTCAGCTCCTTCGTATATCAATGCGAGTAATGCTCACCTTAGGTCTGGTTTCTTAGGTAGTCTAGGCAAGCAGCCACTGAGGGATTATCACATTGTTGGGTATGGTTTTACTGGAGAGCCGCCAGCACCCGCTTCTGGGCCGTACGAAGGTGCGAACGCTGTCCAGCAACTGCAAGATGCTTGTCGCATCGACATCCACGGCGAGACACCTATTATATTCACACATACTGAGTTCAGCTTACGCTGGATTCTTGTATCGGCAGGGCCGAATCCGAAAGTGACTGCCATTGTTAACTGGTCGGGGGCCGGGTGGTATCCGGAATACTGGGAATATTGCAAGGCTAGATATGGACGGTTGTGGAAGAAGCATTTCCCCGGAATGACTGACGATGCACAGGAAGAGTGGCGCAGGAAATATCTGCCGACGATTCTAGATCCAGTGGATACAAAGGCGTGCTACGACCCCTGGGCAGACTTTGCATCAAGCAATTTCTGATCACGTATGTAGCAGAGCGGTGGATTGAACTGGGTGCCTGCACGTCTGGTAGTAGGGTGATGTTGAGGTAGCTATTGGTACCTGTGGGGCAAGGGATTTTTTCTTTTTTTTTCTTCTCATTTGTTTGGAACGGATCTGGGTTGGATTTACTAGATAATTATCAGATAAATGATAATAACATTTCACTTGCCAATGCTTTGACTTTGATAGGTTATACCGGCGCATTATAAGAACTTGAAGCCATTCATAATACACAGTACCCAGCTAAAGGGTATAAGTGCCTACCTACCGCAAGTATCATTAATAACCATTATCTAGATTTCAAGCAAGCACCGTTTTGTGATTACCACCAGTGGTATCCCGATATGGTCAAATGTTACGTTTACGATATATATATATGTCTCGGGCTACATGTCGGAGGT
Organism: Xylariaceae sp. FL0662B; assembly: GCA_022376535.1. Classification (NCBI taxonomy): domain Eukaryota; kingdom Fungi; phylum Ascomycota; class Sordariomycetes; order Xylariales; family Xylariaceae; species Xylariaceae sp. FL0662B. The sequence continues at coordinate 169,139 of JAJJKD010000083.1, forward strand.
GTTAGTTTTCTGAAAAAAAAAAAAAAAAAAAAAAAAAAAAAAAAAAAAAAAAAAAAAAAAAAAAAAAAAGCGACTTGTGCTAATTGAATAGGTGACAGAGTCGAAGCATGTCTAAGTAACCCACGATAGTTTCGAAATATAATCTCAGACTTGGTCTGAGCACGTCTAGTCTGGAAAAGATATTTCACTCTTGACAGTCTTGATGGGCAATTATATGTTCTTTAAGCACACATTGCTTTTCCCGAAGTTACCCTCCCTCGCCTAGCCAATCGTACTCCATCCCCATGCCACTCAGCCACTAATCACGGCCTACTCAGGTTATGCCCAAGTATGCTCAAAAAGGACTCCAAACGCTGGTCTAAGTAACTAGGTGGTGCGGGTAGGACTTAGAAGAAATGGAAGAGTCATGTGTATTCGAAAATATCTGACAGTGACCAGTTTCGGACTATGTGCATCCGTGAGTGGTACCCTTGACGAACTAAGAACTAATGTATGTCTGTGATTAGAGCATAAATATGAAAATAAATACCTATTGCAATTTACCAATCCTATCGAACTCGTGTCTATCCTTAACCTAGCTCAGTCCCAAAAAGAGGAAGTCTTTGTACAGTCCGTCACGTAGATTATCATCAGTATAGAAAGCTGGGCAAAATAGGACCGACTCTATTCTGATATGGTATAAACTTACAGACTTATTGGTTGATCCTGGATCCATAAATACCTATTCCCCACCTTGTCGTGGCCATTCTATTGCAATGTGCGTGAGAAAACTTGCCTCCAGGGGCCATGTAAGCGCACGGTTAGACAAACACACACCTTTATAGAGTATATAACCATGGGGATAGATTCCACTCTACAGGAATGTGTGTCTTCTCACTTAGAATTGACAATGGTGCCATAACTCAGCTTCAATGCCCTCAGCTGTCCACGGGAAACTCGACTATTTTGACTACCTAATACCCTTTATATTAAGCGTAGTGTATACTTCCACGAATAGCTCCCCATATGCCTTGATGTTTCTCTGCTGACAAGTAAACTAACAGGTCGAGCCACAGTTCTCTAGAGCTACATATTTCAATATATTCCATCTAGTTTACTTATATTATATACTTGGATAACAGAAGAGTACGCGATGCACTCTCCATGCGACAAGAAGAGTAAAGGAGCTTTAATAGACAAAAAAGTAATTTAAACACGGCGCATATTCCTATATATAAGTATGGACTTCTGCTGACTGACCAATAGACAGACAGACTGCATCGAGGCTATCAAGTCTACGCACACAACCGCGACAAGCGAGGCGACTTAAGGACTTACATGGGGTACATATTAGCAGCAGTGGCCTGCATTGTATAATACCAACATCCAGCCTGTACATCCGCCTAAACAAGCCCCCCCTTATATCATACAGATCCAGCAGACCCCCATATTTCCCAACACTAGATCGATCCTATCCTTTCCATCCGAGCCAAAGATTATTCTTCTCCTTTCACGCCCCAAGCCTAACTGCGCTAAACCCGGACTATGACGGGTTCCGACTGACCACCAGCTGTGCGCCAATACCCGAACTACGAGGAAACGCAACAGGGGCACTTGACGGCATAGAATAGAGATACTACAGAGGCCAGATAAGCTATCCGGCGAAACATACACTGCGGATCACCGAGCAACGATCAGGACGCCAACTTACGAGAACTTGCTCCCTATCACCAGGAACAACATCCGCGTACATAAGTAGGTATCCACCTGCCTAGGTTACTTAGCAAGCGGCTGGCCATGTGCTGATATAGGTCGGGGCTGTACGGCTGAGGTCCACCAATTTAATATACATATAGTAATAGCCCTCCGTTATAGCCACCGCCTGGATATACAGGAGGCGCTGCTGCCTCCTCGAGCTTCACCTTGCATTCGATACACTAAGCACTGCGCTCCTCATTAGTTCGTCCCGTGTTGACACCGAGGGGTACCTACGTAGGCAGAAAAACCCGGTCCGGGACCATGGCGTAGATGAAGTAATACCGTATACCTCTATTCTATCCGTACGATCCTCTTTATCACTTTATCGCACGAGCCAGAGAGCAACGAAGACCTCCTCCCCCCTCTCCCCCCATCTTCCCCTTTCTACCCGGCATGATCAAGTGAGCAACGTATCCAAGCAGAAACGCAGAAACCTTACACATTTGCACCAAATTTACCTCTACGACAATACAGCCTAGCTATGTGACGTGTACGTACCTAACTCACGCGCACAAGTCCCGTATATTATATATACATAATCCGGACCTCACAGGCGGAAAGCACATGCACGCATATATACTATGTACCCTCGTCCTCAGGACTCACCACGCCTCAACCCAACGACCGGGACTCCATGTCACTCGCGACATCAAAGGCGGCATTTCGTTCCATTGGGCACCTCTAGGTAATTAAGTAAGTACAGTAGGCAGGCAGGCAAATTTGCCTCATCGTATAACCTAGGTAGGTATCTAATCTCAACACCCGAAAACTTAGCTCACATATTCACTAATGCCGAATTGAAAGAATCCCTGCGGGCGAAGCCGAGCACTTAATATAGGTAGGTAGGTAGGTAGGGAGGTAGGGAGGTATGACAAGAATCCGAGTTGCGCAATGGTGTCATTAGTTAAGTACTTAAGTAGTCTTCCAACTCACTCACTCACGCACGCAAGCAGGCACGCACACAAGCACGTGCAACAAGTCTATGTAAAGTAGGTAGGTAGGTAGTTACCTAGAAAGCCTGAAAGCAGAACACGACCATCCATCCATCCATCCATACATCCGTTCGTTTCTTCCGTCCTTCCGTCCATCCGTGCTTCCGTCCGTGGCGCCAAACGCTATGCAGTTGATGATGATAATGACAAGAGTCTGTGAGTGACCGTTCGACCAATCGAGGAATTTACATAGCCCATCAGGGATGATGATCACGATCCCAACGAAGAAGAAAACGAAACAAAACAAAATAAGACGCTTGTGTTTGCTGCGTGACTAACTAGTCCGCCTTGGATTTGGTTCCGGCGTAGTCCTCCGACGTACTGGCCGTGCTGGCCGTGCTAGCGATGCTGGGCGAGCGCGCCAGCCAACCCATAGGTCGGGTTCGCCTTGCGCAGAGAAGGAGGGCACAGGCGGCTAATACACAGGTCCGAGCGCCGCAGTAGATCCATTCAGACATCGTGTCCTAGAAGTTCTTGTTCTGCACGGTGCTGTTGCGCGCGCCGGGGCGGAGGTCGTGGACGTAGAAGTCGAGCCTGTCGCTCTCGTAGACGTGCCCGGGCGGGTGTTCCGCCTCCGTGTACAGGTCGCTGACGGAGTGCTGGTGGAAGGTGGCCGATTGCTTGCAGTCCAGAATGTGTTTCAGGCCGGGCGGGTGAGTCAGTCGGAATATGCCGTAACTAGGAAACACATGTCAATATCTCGGAATCGAAACGGATGGACCCGAGGAACTTACGAAGGCTTAAACTTCGGGGCACAGACGATGGCGATGCTTTCCGGCAGCATGACCTGATACCCGGACTGCGTGTGCAAATCTCTCGAGCTCATGAAGCAGGTTTGTGTAGGGTGTGTGTGAATCCATCCAAGTATCATCAGTTCCTCGCTCGCGCAGTAATCGAACATGGAGGTCTCATTCATGGTCTCGCAGGTATCCGAACTGCACTTTTGCTCAGGAATTAGCAAGCACCGCACGAACAACGCGTTGTTAACGGCGGTCCCGCAGAGAATGCCACACATCTCAAGGCCGCGCTTAGTGTTCTCTGATGCGATAGATAGGAAACTCTGCCGCAATTTACGAGGCAGGAAGACAGGCCTGATCGGCTCGCCATTTTCGAGGTAGGCAGCCGGTCGGAAGGTAAGGCGTTGGGGCCGTTTCGAAGGTATATCGTGCACTTTCGGAGGAGGGACAGGGAGTTCTTGGGATTGGTCAGGGGTTGGAAGTGTCTTTTCAGGGTATATCTGCTCTTTTGAAGGGCGTTCTGGTACAAGAGGAGTACTAGTACGGCTGGCTTCATCCTCATACCGAGGGAATGATTCTTTCGGCGGCCGCGGAGGTTGAGAGGAGGGCTCCTGTTTCGGCGGTGCATGGTGTGGGTCATATGGGATAGGTTCCGACTTGGATATTGATGGGTAATGATAGCTTGAATTCCTCGCGTCTAACGTCGTTGTGGTTTGTGGCTCGTCTCGCAGAGCGTCTACATGTCCATCTTCGTATCCATCGAGCCTCCTCCTCGTCAACGCCATATGTTTCCGGAAAGTTTCCTCGTCCTCAGCTTGCCTCTCTGCCAACTGATTTGTCCAGTCATCCCAGAGCCCCGCAGAGCGTCGGAATTGCTCCTCATCCTGCGACACGCCAGCTCGTCTAGTAGCCCTTTTATCTGTCTCTCTTCTCTTGATCTCTCTCTGGGCTAGATCCACTGCGAGTTCCTGGTGTTCGGCGGCATCAAGTAGCCGAGCAGCTGAGGACAGAGCCGGGTCTCTGGATGCATGCTCCTCATACGTCGGCGATGTTTTTGATTTAGGCCGGTCAGCCTGTTGCCTGTTCCGACGCTGTTGTCTTTGTGCTTCAGCAGCCTTCCATTCGTCGTAATCGCGTTGTATTATAGGTTTGAGTTTCTCGAGATTGGCGACGCTAGCTTCGAGAGTCTTGTTTATGGATTTCAACGCCTTTCTGCCTTCCGGGGTCTTTGTATCGGGATGTTGATTCATGCACTCCACCACTAATATAGTATATCGGAGGTAGAGGAGGTAGGACTGGCCAACATTGCCTTCCCGCATGTAAATTTCGGCCTGAGCAGATGCCATTTTGGTCAGTTGGAGGTCAATTGCGACAGAGGGCAAGATTCTTTGTTACCTCTTGAAACAGTGTTTGGGCCGTACGTATCCAGGCCTTCAACGGGATATTCTCGTTCCACTCAAAGGATTGGGCTTGCTCTGAGATCTCCTTGGCACTCAGCGGGTGGCCGGGAGCGGTGGTAAAAGAATCCATATTGATGCCTCGCGATGCTGTCGTCATGGCAGCATGGGCACCCGGAGCTGTGTCGAATGTGGTATGCGATGAAAGGCTTCACTTGGCAATTCCCATTGATAAGAAAGAATGCTGCTCATGTGTTCATGTCTATGTCTGTCTTGTAGGCCTATCAGAATGATAGTGTGTTTGGTTGGTCTGGTTGCCTGAAAAAAGGTTATGAGTTTGCGTGGTTGCGTGGTTGCGTGGTTGTGCGGTTGCGTAGTGGCTGCTTGCGTAGTTGTTTCTAAGAGAATTGTGGCAGCCTTGAAGTCACCTAGCAGCCTAGTGGTGTCGGGTGCCATCAAGGTTTGGAGGGGTACATTCGTATGTACATACATGCCAACTTAAATGTTTTGCTGGCTACCTAAGGTACCTGATCACGGGGCATTCCATGTCCAATTTCACATGGGAAGAGGTACATGTGGTACTTACCTTCTTACGTCATCTCCTCTCAAGCCACACCCATTAATTAGCGTGGAAACATGGCGCTAGCACTATCTTCTCAGACTGGGGTCAGTATAATAACAGGTATATGTATATAATAACCTGAGCGGGTTGTTAAACTGCTTTAGCGTGCCATCTTTATTGCTGCTAATACCATTTAATTAAACCAGCTATATTTAACTTAGCCACTTTAATTATTTCCTCCTTTATTATAATGTTAATGTGAAATTTATAGCATATTATAAAATAAAAGCCGGTATTTTATATATATATATATATATATATATATATATAGTTTTTTTTATAAAAAATAATATATAATAATAATAAAAAATAATAATATAATAAAATTATATATAATAAAATTATAATAAAACAGTATAATAAAGTAAATTTAAAAAAAAATAATTATAATAAAATGAATTTTTTTTATTGGCGTATTTTATTTTATATATTTAAAAAATTAAAAAAGTTATTTATTATAATTTATAAAGTTATAAAAATTAAAAAAAAAGATTTTTATTATTAAACCTAAATTATTAACACGTTATAATAATATTTATTAATATAATAATATAATTAAAGAATTATTATTATTATAATAAAATAATAAAAATAAAAAAATAAAAAAGGTTTAAAGATATATAAATATATATTAAAACCTTTTTTTTTATTTTTTACTTTATTTAATTTTTTATTTATATATAATATATAATGATAATAATTAATATAATATTAAAAGATTTATTTAAATTATTAAAATTTATTAAAAAACCTACTTATTATAAAACGTACGCGTTTTAAAAACTCGGATTACCCGGAAATTATATAATTATAATAATAATAATATAATTATTATTAATTTATATAACTATATTATTATTTCTTTAATTTTTTATATTTAATTATTAGGTATTAATTTTATTATTTTTATTATTAATAAAACACGTTATAAAGTTTAATTAAAGTGGTAATAAAAATAGTTTATAATTTTATAAATTTTATTTTTACAATATATATAGCGGTATTAATTTTAACGGGTTTTAATATTAATATAATTAATTAGGGGTATTTTTTAACTTTTAAAGGTTTAAAATAATAAAATTTTAAATATATATTTACTATTTTTAAGGTATTTTCGGATTTATAAAGTTTATAATAAAGGTTAATTATATTAATAAACGTATTTATAATATTCGGATTTATAACCGGCTTATTAAAATAAAATCTTAATAATTAATAAAATAAAAACACGAAATTATTATATTTTTAATAATAATTTATAATTAATAAACTTTTTTTAACGTATTATTAATAATATATTATGAATTTTAATTTTTTATATTTTTAAATAAATTTATTAAGCTAGTTTTTTATAATTAAAAAAAGTAATTAAGGGGAAAAGGTAAATAACCTAACTTATAGGTTTATATCGGCTTATTTCCGATTTTTTAAACATTAAAGTCACCTAATAATTGCTTAATTACTCCTAGTTCAGTTGGTTTATTACATATATATATTGCTTTTTTTTATTAAATAAAAATGAAATAATTATTATATAGGGTTTAATAATTAAAATAAACTTTTATAAAAAATTAAAAAAATTAATATAATATTATAGGTTATATTATTATAACTGCTTTATAGGTATTAATAGTTATATAGGCTTTATACCTAGATTTTAATATTTAAAAACGTTAATTAACGAAATTTATAATAGTTAATTAAACCTTTTATAATAAGCCTACCTTTTTTATTAATATATTATAAGTATTTTTTAATAAAGCTATAAATTAAGTTATTTACCTTTTTATTAAAGGTGGTATTATATATTATATAAAAAATAAAGATCTTAACTATAATTATAGCTATAAAGCTATAATTAATGGTTATAAACCCTTATTTAATCTAATAACGCACGGGCTATAAGGCTGTGATTATTTAATTAACGTTATACCTAATAGCGCTGTGTATTATATGCCGGCACATAAAATAAAGGCTATTATCCTTAATAAATAAATACCGTACATATTTATTAATATGCTAATCTGTATGCCGTTAAATTAATTATAAGAGGTTTTATTATAGTATAGGTAATAAATCCACTTAATTAAATGTATATATATAAATATAAAGGTATAAAGGTATGTAATTAATTTAATAGGTAAAGGTATAAAGGTATATAATCGGTCTGGCTTAATAGCGCGCGGATAAATTTAATTAACTGGTTTTTATTACATATTTGTATATATTTAACTTAAGTAAAGGTATAGGGACATATTTAACTTGCTTAATGTGTTTTTTTATACATATTTAATTAACTTAGCTTAATAGCGCGCGTATACGTTCGATTTAACTTAATAATGCGCAGATATATTTAATTAATTAGTATTAAAAGTATTAAAGGAATGGCTTAATAAAAAGATTTAACTTTTATCACTTAATAATTATTATATAACGGGATTTTAATCGATTAAAGTTATTAATAAACCATTATTTAAGATTTTAATTATATAATTTTAATATTTTATTTAAAATATAAAACTGGTTTATTTTAACTTTATTACGTTTATTATATAATTAATATTATTATTTAAGGACTTAATATTAAAGGTATATTAAATGTTTAAATCTTAATTTTATATAAATATATTTAATTAATTAATATTAAAAGTATTAAAAGAATAGCTTAATAAAAAGATTTAACTTTTATTATTTAATAATCGTTATATAATGGGATTTTAATTAATTAAAGTTACTAATAAACCGTTATTTAAAATTTTAATTATATAGCTTTAATATTTTATTTAAAACGCGAAACTGGTTTATTTTAATTTCGTTACATTTATTATATAATTAACGCTATTATTTAAGGACTTAATATTAAAGGTATATTAACGCGCGAAATTAAAACTAAATATTGTTTTTAATATATAACCTATAACCGGAGGCATTTAATTAATGGAATTAATCTATATAAAGGTAATAATAGTAATTATAATAGAACTATAGTATAACGGCATTAATATACGGCAACGGCTGAATAATTACTATGATTATAATAAAATAATAAAGATAAAAAGGTGGAGGAGGTTTAAATATGTGTATATATAAATATATAATAAAAACCTCTTATACTTTTTTATTTTATTTAATTTTTTATTTATATATAATATATAGTTATAGTAATAAATAAGGTACGCTAAAATTACTGCTGTAATATTACCCCTTTAAATCCATTTAATAACAGTTAATATAGTATTAAGGGATTTGCTTAAATCGTTAAAATCCGTTAAAAAAACCACTTATTACAAAACGTATATATATAAAAGCTCGGATTACCCGGATATTATATAATTATAATAACTATTACTTAATAATAATATAACTATACCACTACCTTTTTAATTCCTTTTAACGTATAGTTATTAAGTATTAGCCTTATTAATGTTTTTATCATTAATAAAAAGCTTTTTAAAATTCGATCCCGGTAGTAATAAAGGGCATTTTATAACTTTATAGGTTTTATTTCTATAATATAGGTATTAGTTTTACTTTTAACGGTTTATAATATCGGTTCGGTTAGTTAAGGGTATTTTTTAACCTTTTAAGGTTTAAAATAATATAATTTTAGATATATATCTATTAATATCTTTATTATCGGATATATTATTAAATTATACGGGTTTAATAGTACCGATTAATATATCCATTACATTTAGGTTCGAATTAGCCGGCTTAATTAACTAAAAACGTACGAATGGAGTTATTTTTACCTTAATAAAGCTTACGTAATTTTTTAGCTAATTAATAAGATCTATTAAAATTATTATATAGCCGATTTAAAATATTTATAATAGTTTTATAATTCTACGATTTTTCCCTTTATTATATATGTAATATAAAAATAATAATATATTGTATTTTAGGTTTTAAATATATATATATGTAATGGAATTTAGCTTAATCTATACCGATAACCTCGCTATTAACCTCTATTTTACCCTCTAATTATAAAGCCTATACGTTAAAGTTTAATGTGCTAATTAAGGTAGGAATATTTAGGAATAAAGGTTAAAAGTGTGGTTTATTAACTAATAATATATAATAAGTAGTTTTAATAATGTCGATTTTTATTTAAAAAGCGTTAATGTATATTTAAAAAACCGATTTTTCCTTTTAAAGCTGCTAAACCTAATTAGCTAACTGCTAACTTTAGTTATTTAATAACTAAATATAATTAATAAATTTAATACATAAGGCTTAAATGGTACCGTTAACTTTATTAGCATTAATAAAAGCTATTATAATAATAAAATAATTAAAAAATAATCTGTTATTTTAAAAGGCTAACGTAAATAAAAAAAGGTAAAAATTTCAGTTACTGCCTTAAAAGGTTAATATACGCGAAAAGAATTACCTAAAAAGGTAGTAATTTATTATTTCGTAAAGCTAATATAAATATAACGAAAAATACTTAATGTTTATAAAATAATCTAACGTTTTACGTACCTTTTAAAGCTAAATTATTAGGATATATATTAATAGGTATATTAAATATTGGTTAAAAGAAAATAGTATTTATAAGGATATTATTAATAAGCTATATATATATTTAAAAACTTATTATATATATTTAAGTAACGAATTCGATAAAATAAAAGTATTACTACTATTTCGAAAAGCTAACGTAATGGAGTTAAATCGCTGCCTTATAAAGCTAATATAACGATAAAATAATAATCCTAAAAAAACTGGCTAATAAACCTTATTAAATATAATACCTTAAATATAACTGGCTATTTAACTATAAAAGATCTTTATTATTATATAACGGCATTAATATATAATAACGGCTAAATAATTACTATAATTATAATAAAATAATAAAAATAAAGAGGTAAAGGAGGTTTAAGTATATATATATATAAATATGTGGTAAAAACCTCCTATACTTCTTTATTTTATTTAATCTCTTATTTATACGTAATACGTGGTTATAGCAGTAAATGAGGTACGCTAAAACCACTGCCGTAACATATAGCAGGTATTATTATTTAAAAAAAGTAATTAGGGGTAATATTATATATTATATAAAAAATAAAGATCTTAACTATAATTATAGCTATAAGGTTATAATTAATAGTTATAAACCGTTATTTAATCTAATAATATATAAGCTATAAGGCTATAATTATTTAATTAACATTATACCTTATAACGCTACGTATTAATAATAGTTATTTTTAAATAGTTAAAAACATTTAAATCGAATCGTTATTATTTTAATAAAAATAATAAAGCTTTTTAATAAATTATTAAAAGTTATTAAACTTATTATATAGTTAATTTAAAATAATTAAAATAATAATATTGTTTTAAATGCCTTTTTATTATATTTTAAAAAATAAAATAATAATATATTATATTTTAAATTTTAAACGTATATATAAATATATAATAAAGTTTAATTTAAAATATACTAAGAGATTTATTATTAACGTTTATTTTATTAATTAGCTATAATATTTATATATTAAAATTTAACGGGTTAAATAAAATAAAAAGCTTTAAAAATATAAATCGGGAGCGTAATTATTTAAAAATTAATATATAATAAATAATATTTACGATATTAATTTTAATTTATAAAATTATATTTTTATTTAATAACTATTAAATTTAATATATAAAATTTAAAATGTATTATTAATTTTATTAATTATAATAAAGGTTATAATAAATTATATAAGAAAAAATTAATAAATAAAATAAAATAAATTAAGTAAATTTTTTAATTATCGCTATAAAAGGTTTAAAATAAAGTCGAATTAAAAAAGGTTTAATAAATATTAAATAGTTTAGCGTTTTATACATTATTTTAAATATAACTATTAAAATATATAATAATTAAGGTATTAAATATTAATCGAAATAATATACCGGTATTTTTAAAAATTTAAACGGGGGGTTAATTTTTTAAAAAATAATATCGGTAAAATTATAGGGTATAATTTAAATATAATTATTTAAGGATTTATATATATATTTAAATAATTAATTTAATAATAAAAAAAGGTATTATTAACGTAATGAATAAAAATAAAATAATATCCTTAAAAAAATTAACTAATAAATCTTATTAAATATAATACTTTAAAAAAGCTAATTAATTAATTATAAAAAATCTTTATTATTATATAATAATACTTATTAACGTAGCGGTATAATTAAATAATAAAAATAAAGAAATAAAAAAGGTTTAAATATATATATATAATAAAAGTTACGTTTAGGCTTTTATTATAAAAGGCAGGGCTTTAATATAAGTATTATATAAATATTTATAATAAAATAAGGAAAAAACTCATTTTATATTATAAAGTTTATATTAAATAAGTTAATAAGTCGCTTTATATATATATATATATAAGTTAGTTATTTATAATTTATTAATTTAATTATTTATTATATATAAAGATTATTTAATTAAGTTAAGTAATTTAATAAAAGATCTACTATAATTATAAAACCTTTTTTTATGTTTTATTTTATTTAATTTTTTATTTTTATATAATATATAGTTATAATAATAATATAAATACGTTAAAATAACTATTATAATAATAAATATATAATAACTATTTAATTATATATTATTATAATATGTATATATATATATATATATATATATATATATATATAATTTATATATATTACTTTAATAATATACATTATATAGGTTGATATTTAAATAATTAAAAAAGGATAAAATAATAATTAAATTATCCGATAATTAATTTTTTAACTTACTTCATAAAATATTAAGTCGGTAATATTATAGTTTATATATATAAATACGTATTTAACGTATAAATTAAAATTATATATATAAATAATCTTTAATTAATTATAGATCTTTCCCCCCCCTTTTTTTTACTTTAATATTTTTATTTAATATATAAAAATTAACAGCTAAGCCTTTAAAAACCCTTATATACCGTATAATGACGAATTAAATATAATAATATAAATGGCTAAATGCTTAAAGTGAGATAATACTGGTTGCCGATTAAGTAGTAAATTAATAAGTAAACTTTTATTTACTTAATTTCCTTTATTTCTTATTAGGCATTTAATATATATATTTAATTTAAATAATCGATAAGTTTAAGCCTTAACGCATTAATCGGTAATTAATAGGAATAGATATTTTTAATATATATAAATGTTTATTTTTTATAGGATTTTTTATATTATTTTCCTTTTTAAAATAATCGGTTTCCGATTATTAACATTAAATTAACAAGGTTAAATTTTCGGCAATTATATATTAAAATATATTTAACCCTTATAATAAGGTTTTTTTATTATTTATTATCGGTTATATTATTTTCGTATTTATTATTATTTTTATATCGGTTTATTATTATTATTATATTAATTAATTTTTAATACCGTAATAATATATATTGTTTTTTTAACGTATTATTACTATACGTTTTTTATTATAGTTATTATAATATTGCTTCCTTTTTTTAAAAAACTAATCTCCGGTTTTATTATTTAATATTTATAATTACTTAATAGTTTACGGTTTATTAAAATAGCTTTTATTTATATTTTTACGTTTTTTTATTTATATTTTAATTTTAACT
>JAJJKD010000084.1:0-180372 GCA_022376535.1 Xylariaceae sp. FL0662B
TTGTCCAAAAGAGCCAATTTTTGTACGAAGGCCTTCTTCTTCCATGCCACCGTGCCAGTCGAAACATCGGGAGACTGAGCCTCCTCGACAGGGGAATTCACAGCATCCTTCTCCTTTGCCGGCCCCTGTTCCGGCGCAACATGCGCGACGCTGCTGCCCGCAGCAACAATGCCCACGGTCCTGCGATCGTAATTAGTCTCCTCCATGAACAACAACAGGAAGACACTCGTGGCGCCGCAAAGGATGGCCGGGATGTAGAACACCCAGCGGTAGCCAAGGGCGTCGTTGATGAAGCCGCAGATCACAGGGGCGAAGTAATTGCTCCCGGCCAGAATGAACGCGTACCAGCCCATGTAATTACCGCGCTCGTGCGCGAAGAACAGGTCCACGATGGTGGCCTCGGGCAGCGCCTCGATGGGCGCCGCGAAGAACCCCGTCAGGATCCGGTTCGCGATCCACTGCCCCTGGCCGCGCGCGAAGGGCGCCCAGACCGTAATAGCCGTCAGCACGATCATAGAACTCGTAAAGGTGAGCCGTTTGCCGTATTGCAGGGCGAACGGCTGCCAGAACAGAAGGCCGTAGCCGAGCAGCAGGAACATGTACCCCGTGCCGGCGTTGAGGTCGGCCACCGTCACGTCGAGCGCGGCGGAGAGCGGCACGAGCACGGAGTACACCTCCGATACCGCTATGCCGTTCGAGAAGGTGTAGAGCAATGCGCAGGTCAGCGCGAGCGCCTTGCGCCTCGGGGTCCAGTTCAAGGGGTCGTCCGGGTCGGCCGATGGCGTTGGCACGAGGACAATGTCTGTGTGGTCTCTGGCGTGTCGCGTCGCCATGGTGTGTTCCAGGTCGAGCAGGTGGACAGTCCCTGGGACGAGAGATTCGTCGATATTGCCATGACTTATTTCCAGGGCTGTTGCCATCTCGATGCCTTCAAGTGCAGTAGGTACAAGCTTCAAGAGTCGCAACCGAGTATTTTTCTGTGGGTGACGGTATCATATGTTAGGTAGAACAGTAATGTCTTACAAGTTCTTTGGATGCAGATGAAGCCAGATTGCTTTATCCTTGCACGTTATCTGCAAGACGCCCTGCTCAAAATACCTGTAGGTAAATCTGACACTTCGAATTCAGTCTACTACTCTTATCCCCGCCCCGGATTTGGAACGGGATATCATCAGCGGCCTCCCAGGCGACCGTCCACAGCCCTATCTCGGCACTCGGTGTTGAGATAAGAATACACTGCTGCATGCGTACCAGTGCATGGGGATACAACCTCATATTTCATTGGTCGATTGGGCACGCCTCTACGTAGATAATAAGCAGATTATGATAACTGCACTACCCCGTAAACCGACACAGTACGCGAAGGTTCTTAGTCATGGTCCTATGTCATTTGCAAATATATTGATCAAGTAGTTATCCCTGAACTATAATACTATATCCCTGAAACCGAACAAGCAAAGACAGCAGAACGTATATCCTTATATAAATGACAATCGTAGGATGTTTTGTCCTATAGTTAAGGTCGTTATCCCAAGCCAAATCCCAAGTTAAGATAATTCCTCGGCAAAGCTTATATGAAATTACGGCTCTATCTCCTTACTCATCGGAAGAGAATGCATAGCCACATTATTCCCATGTTCAAATTGGCCAGTTACAGTTTAGTTACAATTGACTACCAAGTATCTATCAGTCCCTTGCTAATAGCAGGTCAATTCGTAGAAGACAGTCGCTCACGGAAACGCAGAAAACTCAAGTTCTGTGATTACCATAGAACTACTATGATACTGACAACTGCCTATATTGTCATCTCAAGGAGAATAAATCAACGCAAAGTTCCAATAATCGATTGGTTATGTGTAATACCGCACCCCTTCACCCAGGGTAGGTATTATTCCCCATACCACCTGCCGGGTCCTCGCCGCTCACGCCCGGAAGCTATCCTCAACCGACCAATACCCGGCGTTCTTCTTCTTGCAGATGGCACATATAATGATGGTCTTGGCCGACACCTCCGCGAGGAACTCCCTCATCTCCGCGATCCCGCCGCGGCACGACCAGGCGTTCAGGAGGCCGCTCTCCAGGCCCGATTGCACGCCGACGACGGATTTTAGGAAGGCGACCTGGTGGCCCTTGGACTCCCTCATGCACTTGGTCGTCCGGTGCTCCAGCGTGTCGACGGCGAAGTCCTCCAGGTCGAGGAAGCTGTGCAGATCCCGGAAGAGAGAGCTCCAGGCGTCGAGGTGGAAGGAGTTGTTGTCGAGCTCGTCGTCGGTGCTACTGACCGATATCGCGACGCCGCTCAGGCACAGCCGCCGCAGGGACCCGGCGAAGCTCAGCAGGATCCTGGTCAGGGTTGCGGCCGGGGCCGACATGTTGCCGAGCTCTAACTCGCGGAGGTCCCGGAACTTGTGACTGGCTGTAGGCAAGGGTGGGTAGAGCGGGAGTCCCCTCGGGGGTATCTGCATGCAAGGTTTATTTAGTAGGTCTATATTTAGAATCGCGGCCCTTTGCAGTTCCTATTTTGGCATACGTACCACTTCGGTTAGCTCGTCCAGAGGTATCTGTGGTCTCCTATTATTCTCCCGATGGATTCGCAGGTACTCCGCAGGATCGATGAAGTAAGCTAGCCACCCTAGAATTCCGTCTTCCATGAAACCCCTTTCTTTCGATCTGATTCGGAGGCAAACCAGATTCGGCGTTCGTTCTAGCAGGGCAAATAAGTGATGACGCTGCCATCGCAAGAAGCCCTTCGACCCATTCGAATAACTGCCCAGGGTGACATGGATGAAACTGACGGAAAGATCAAGCGACTGCAAGGAATGCAAAGTGGGTTGAAGTTTGCTGAGGAGGAATTCCGGCAGAGCAAAAGCCGAACTCGACAAACCCACGTCTTTTCCCTTGATGTCGACGGTGATGGATTTTAATCTGGTGCCACTCCTTCCCAGGGCGAGAAGGAGGTTTGAGAAGACATGGTCGGCAAACTGGTCGTTTTCGTGCAGGTATGGCTCCTGACAAGCGAAGTCTATTCCAGTATCCCTTTTAACTTTGGCGGTTCCGTAGCTGGCCACCAAATCGCTTGAACTCGGTCGAGTAGACTCTTTTGCGACAAGGGCATCTCTCAGAATAACGTGATCTAGGTTGGGCAAGTTTGACAGTGCTTCATAAAGCATCAACTGAAACTGTCCACTGCTTATGAGGCAGTTCTGCTCCACGGTAAGAGCTTCTAGATTCCGGACGTTGATTCCTGCTTTGACCATGGGATGAGGTCGAACAGTGTGTGTCTCAGGATTCCAATAGTCCCTAAAGCGAGGCAATCCTTCGCTACTATTCAGACGGTCGAGGCCAATTGTGAGGCTCGATATACACTCTGCTAGTTGCGGCTGTTTCGATATGTTGATTAGACGTCCCAGGCTATCTATTGTACGCCAGTTAGTACGGACACGAGGTAAGTGAGTTCGATGGAGCCATAAATATCAGATGAGTAAGGATAGTAGCAGGAACTTCGTTATCTTTCTTAAAGGGAAACTTAAAGTTTCAAAGCCGATAAGAGCTAATTGGCCATACGTACTGTTGACTATGTCAGCACCCATCCTAGCAACAGAACCTTCCTCGGACGTACCACTCAGTGATCATGAACCGTCTGTCAGAGAAACCCTCGCTTAGGAATGACGGGTATAGGTAAGCATTCATCTGACGACAGGTCAGGCGCAAGGGAAGGAGATCAGTCAGAGACAAATATAAAGAAGTGTGTGAGATAAGTTCGTAAGGGAGTCGCAACAGCCGAGACATATTAGGTTGGCTGTCCGTCCTGATATCCATGCACATATTGTTGGATGACACCGGGCTGTCAGACAACCCAACCGCATTGTGTTCGGCGTTTACAACTTCGCATAGAGACATTCTCACAGCAATTAGGCGAATTCTGGGGTGTAGAATACATTATAGAGGACGGGCAGGGGGTAGGGGCCGGATATAAGATATAATGCACATGTTCTGACGCAAACAACGAATTCCTTGTTGGAAACGTGGATGCCCGATCTACGCTCCCAGTCCAGGATCAGTAGAGGTCTCTTTTCCGTCCGATGTTGGTTCTTCTGTGTAGCCGTGCATCTACATGTTGGTTCCGGGTCGATCTAATTTGTAGCTGCTGACACCGCCGCCCCTTAGTAGCATTACTTGTCGACAGGTAGTATGTACGACTCCAATCTAACGTGGTCATCCTTGTGTTTGATGAAGAAGATCTAACGAGAGTCTGGTTCCGCCTACCACCCACCGCTTATACGCTGGATAGCTTAGGTACAATCCGGCGATACTACCGGCTTCACGTGTACCTATCCAAAAGGAGGTACATGAGGTAGAAAATATCTTATATGCAGCCGGCTACATGACTCTCGGGACTTCTCCATTGGTACTTGTAATAAGACTGTCAGCCCAACGTTGCGTCCTTTTCCTCTCACTTGCTTGGCCATGGCCATTTCGAAGGCCAGTTAAGGAAAACCCACCCCCTTTATTGGTCGTCCGTCAAATGCATGTGGACCAACACGGACAACTAACCGGCCTGTCGGGTTGCCTGACGAGGTGACCAAGTGGCTCGGGAAAAGATGAGACGAGTTTCATCGAAGTCCTCGTACCCACCACGCGCAATCAGCGTCCGTCAGGCGTGTCAGTTGTCGCTTGTCAATTTTGGCGATTTCATCAACCGATGCCATACGCACCAAGATCTATATCTCTGCGTGAGCGCCCCTCTCTTAACTCCACCGAGAGTATCAGGTGTGTCCTCGAGGTGCAATATTGCATACGCTGCCTAGTCATTGGGACCATGGAGTTAGCCGTGCGCTAGGTGTATTATCTTCAACCGACTCTAGTTGCTATGTAAAGATGGAGCTGCAGGTGTCTAACTAACTTAGGTAGTTGTTGGCGATTTCCCCGGCTCTTGGCTTGGTGAAGATGTATGAGATAACGCAAGATTGTATAATAAGTAGAGCAGTCACATGAGTGAAGCTTCTCACCTGCCATCTATTATTCAACTCATTTCTACGTAATTCTATTTTTCTATTTTATGTATTTATCACCTTCTACATGCTTCTATCATCCTATCAAGGGTCGCTACAAGCCTTTCAGCAGTATGCTAGGCAATACTCCGATAATAGGCTCTTGTAAAGGTATGATGCGTGCTGTATTCTGATTCGCTAGTCAAGCCGGCCGGCTTGGATCTCTTAAGGCACAGATAACAACAGTCGTCCAGGGCAAGAGGCAGCTATAAAATCCTCGACCAAACTGCATCAGGGAATTGTGCGTGTCAAAGATATAATGGATATCTATTATATAGTGTAAATTCTGAGTGTAGTTCTAGGAGTCCTTAAGGGGGTATCTGATACATATAGCAACATGTGAGGCCCAACCTCCTAGTATTCTGACACGCAGTGCACAGAGTCGATTCTGGTGACTATAAAGAGGAGATCAACAGCAAGTTGAAAGAAGACAAATACCTAAGCTGGACAGAGACCTCCGGCCACGGTGATGCGTGCCTACGGCCAAGCAAGACAAAGCCTCGCCACTACCACTCCAGCAGTATCAACCAAGACACCAGCGATGGATAACAAGGCGGCTCCGGACAAAACTTCACAGGCCATAAGTCAAGGGGCCAAGCAGAGAGTACTTCGATGTGAAATCCCAAGAACGGCCATATCTCGATACCGCAAAGGCTATCCAGGACCAAAACCAGGTCGAGGAAGTTCATCAGGCCCGCCCCTTCTTGCCCCTTCTTGCGATATATCAAGAAAACAGCCACTTGTAACAGGTAGCTTCTCATCAGCGACCCTTGCCGCCCTAGCAAGGGCATACGAGCCACCACAGTGCATCTTCAAATTCACCTCCCCATCCCGACGAAGCGACCTGTCGCCCGGGAACGAAATCGAGACTGCATATCTGTCTGATCGACCAGTAGTCCGATACCCATCAAGCATACTCCCGCAAGCCAAGAATATGTACCAAACACGTCAAACACGTTAGATACCTACCTAGCTCCCGCCTTGCCCTGCAGAAAACCCATGTGCCATATACCTATCTATCTGTCTAGCACACATACGACACCGCCGTTACCACTGCGACAGGCCCCCAACCCCTTCTTTCATGCCTCCGCCGCCGCCGCCGCCGCCAACCCACCGCCATCGATCGACCGACCATTCAGGGCAACAGGATCACCACAGCCCGCCTCAGATAGATAGACATAGACTCCACGGCCCCCAAGCGAACGCGGTAGTTGTGCCTTATGCCTGCCTGCCTGTACCGTAAATAGTAGGACCGCTGCTATCGCGTGCAGCATAGGAGAAAGAGTTGGGGGGGGCTGGGGGCTGGGGGCTGGGGGCTGGGGGCTAGTCACGGTGCGCGAACACGCAAGCCCCTTTTCCTCCATCAGGGCGTGAGGCCCGCGTCGCCAGTTGGCCTGCCTGGGTTACCCTACAGGCAGGCAGGCAGGCAGGCAGGCAGGCAAGCGGGCAGGCAGGCCTAAGGTCTAGGGTCGCGGGCTCGTACACGACATCCACCTCAGCTTCGATCCACCTCGACCACATACTTGCGAGCTCATCCGATGGAAGTAGTAGTACCAATAAAAAGGCCGGCGGATTTCTGTATCTCGTTCTGTCGGGCCGGACGGGAAAGAAGGAGGATGGAGAGATCCTAAGAGTTTGAGTCTAGGGGGGGCGGCAGGTAGGGAGGTAAATAAGTGCTTAGATATGTCACATTGTCAGTCAGTCAGTAATGCGGGCCTCCGCACCCAAAGCAATCAACGACTGAAGGAGAGGGCAGGAAAGGGGGAAAGGGGACGGGGATGAATACAGCAGTATTGTGCGAAGTGCGACGAGTGCTGTTCATATGTTGTATCAGTCAACCAGCCAACTATCTGTCGGGGGGCGCGAGGAACCTCACTTGCAGCGGTACAGCAGGTACTCGGTCAGGAGGACGACGCGCTTCGGGGACAACAGACTGGCCGCGGATACGATGATAATGACCTAAAGGCAGACAGAGGACACGATTAGCAAGACCGACAGCACCAACACACCATTTGTCAATACGCCCTCCCAAACAGTCACGTCACAAATCGGGTGCAAAAACTCGTATCTGAAGTTCGCTGAGAAGAGGGACAGTGGTGTCCTCTTTTTATCATCTATTAATTTCGTGGAATATGTTCCCCCCTGGGAACATTATATGTGTGTGGCCTGGCCTGCCTTGTTGTACCTAATATTCAGTAGTAGTAGTACAGCCAGCCCCCCGACGGACGCCGTTTCAGATGCATCTTAGTGGTATATACGATGATATGATGGATGGATGGATGTGTGGTTATAGTTAGCTCATAGCAAAAAAGCCATTCATTTCCCCCCCCCCCCCCCCCCTCCTGTCCCCTCCGTTGCAAATAAATGGCTTGCAAATGGTGTCGCAAATGAATTTCCGCTGTTGTACGCCTCGATTTTTCGTTCGCTTTTTATGTTGTTGTCTACAACAAAAGATCCTCCGGCGTCAGGTAAGGAAAGGTATCGAAAACGGATTTGTCCAATCCCGGTGCCCAAAATCGAACCTAACTACTCGGGTCTGGGTACGACGTCATATCCGGATACGGCGCGGATGTGCAACCTTCGCAGGCGCGGTTGGTCGTACAGCAGTCGTGCTTGTCGCAATGCCACTCGGCGCTCGGCTTGCAGACGCGACACTCCTGGCAGTGCGACCACGCGTCGGTCTGCACCCAGGCGCGGTTGCAGAAGCTGTAGAAGTGCCCGTGAAAGTCGCTCTGGTTACAGTTGCCCAGCGCGCCGCGGAGCAGCTCGAATTCCAGCCGTTCCCGCTCTTCTTGGTTCTTCTTCCGCTTGCCCCCCTGTGCCTTTCGCCAGTTCTCCTCCCATTTCCGGAATGGCTCTATCGTTTCCTTGATGCGCGACCACGACGGGTCATCGGATAGGAGCATGTCCACCATGAGATCCATATCCAGCTCTTCGATATTTGGTTGGTTCGAGAGCCACGTGGCAAAGCAGGCGTTCGGGCCGCAGGGTTTGGGGAAGGCCTCCGGCGTGCCGAAGAACATCGTCAGATCCGCAAAGGGATTCCCACAGGCACTGCCACAAGCACAAGCCGAAGTACAGTTGAGGCCGTATTTACTACATACGCAAGCCAGACAAGCTTTCTTCTTTCCGCGGCCCTTCTTGCAGGCGCACCGGTTATTCTCGGGGCCTCCGGATGACCCGCCAACAGATGACGCAGAGACAGACGTCCCAGGCGGTTCGGCACTCGGATAGCCCTAAGATGGATGAACAGCTGTCAGCATCATTTTCACATTTGCAAGGGAGCTCAACGAAAACAGGGTTAATTATCGACCTCACCTCCATTGACTCGTCCGCCATCTCCCCCTGGGCATCCTCTTCCTCGTCATCCTCTTGGATGTCCTCCGGAGTAGGATGACTCCCATTTTGCGGCGGCAGTACGGGTGCCGGGTTATAATGTGCATTCAAGGCGGGATCCGAGTAGGAGGCAGTGGTGCTAGGGTATGGCGTCGCGTGCGTTGTCGGCTGACTGGTGTAGGCCTCTCCTCCATATTGGGACAAGGGATGCTGTGCATGTGGTATGGCGGAGGGAAGAGGCCTCGGTTGGGTGTAGGTCGAGGTATTATGGGTTGGAGGCGCGGGTGAAAAGGTTCCAGGGGTTCCTGGTTGAGAGACTTGGGAGACTTGAGAGACCTGGGAGACCGGCGACGCTGTGTAGGTGCCATTCTGGATCCCATTCATCCCTGGCTGTGCGTAATGTGTGCCATGAGAGGCCATCTGGCCATTGGGGGGTGCTTGCGAATAAGCTGCTGAGTAGCCATTCGGTGGCTGTTGGGGACTGTAGGAACCGCTGCTATATGCTGTAGCAGAGCTTTGGTATGCTCCAGCATAGGGGTTTGAAGCATTCGTCACCGTGGTAGGCGAGTATGGGTGGTAGCTGATAGGCTGGCGGTTGGGAGGCTGGACGGGATATCCTCCATTATCATATGCAGTGGGTGTGAACAAGCCAATGTTGGGAAGGACTTGTTGTGAATGGGTTCGAAGGGCGGGAGCAGCAGTCTGCGGGGTGCCGTTGGTCGAATCCCGCGACGTGTTCGATCGCTGTCGCTTTGCCGGTGGATACGACATGGCATCTTGCATTCAGCTTGTAGGTCGCATGAGGAAAAGACAGGATAGGGCAGAACAGGACAGGGTAGGGTAGGGCAGGGCAAGGAGGGCAAGGAGGGCAAAGAGGACACAGCAGGGCAAGACAGGGAGGTGAGAGGTGAGAGGTGGGTGACAAGTGGGTGACCGGACGAACCGACACGGACGGGATGGGAGATACAGGATGGGATAGGGCAGCTCGATATGCTTGACGATGCAGATCCTTCTCGGCGCAATGGCCTCTACAAGGCAGGAGCTTAGGTAGGTTCGCGTCTCGTGGGTTTGCAGTTTGCGGTTTGTGGTTTGTGGTTTGTGGTTTGTGGGTTCGTGACTCGTGATTCGTGATTCGTGATTCGATCGTCGACTTGTTGTTTAGCTGTTGTTTGTTTTTATTTGTTGTTGTTGCTGCTGCTGTTCAGTAGCTCTTCACCCGTTCAGCGTTGAAGATCTGTCACTACTAGTCAGTAGCTTGGTTAGATGTAAGTATGTATGCACGTGTGCATGCACATACAATATGTACAATATAATAAGTAAGTATGCTTGTTACTGTAAGGTCACCAATGTATGTATGTAGGTATGTAGTTATGTAGGTATGTATGTAGGTATGTAATTAAGTATGTATGTATGCAACTTGCAGAAATTCTCGACCCTTGGATCGGCCAAATTCCGCGTCGAGTCTCGCTCAGCTCAGTGTGGCGCGTGGCGCATGGGAGTATGTACAAGGACAGCTGATGGATTGATGTGGGGTGACCAATAACTGGACCGCTGGCACCGGGAAGACTTCCAATGACAGCTAAGGGCCAACGTGTTAGGTAATGGTGATAATAGTGGCAATGGTGACAAAAAGACCCGGTGCTAGTGTAGAGGAGCTGTTCGTGACTGGTAGGTAATGTTCCGTGTTCCTAGCCACCTCCCTAGGTATCCGTTCACTAGCGTTCAGTGACCATCAACCGCCGTTGTCTCTAGCGCCTACACCCCTACAAGCCCACTGGAACCGTCACTTCGCTAGCAGGTTAGAAACGTTTCGCCACGATTTACTCAGTTGTTAGTGCCTATCTGTCAAATCCTACGTAAAATGTAAGGTTGTCGTTGAAAGACAGATGCCATCCAGATGACGTTGAATTAGACCCTTCTGCTTCCGAAAATTCAAATGTGCCGTTGAACTCAATTCGCCCCTGAAGATCAAGCCTAGGTGCAGGTGCTGCAGGTTGAAGGATTCCAGTACACCGTAATTCGTAGTAGAGGTACCTACCTAGAGGCTGCTAGGTAATCGTGAGATAACATTACACTAGTGTAAGTTTCCCTAACAGTACCTATGCGTAAGAAACTATTGGTCCCTCTTATCAACACAATCGATACAGTAATGGATCTCTTATCGACCGTCGTCTTGTTGTTTGTTATCTCGAGTCATGAGCAGGTACCTCGGGTATCTGGGTACTAGTAGGTAATACCTACAAACTGACTTATTTGCTTAGGTATGTATATAGATCCGAACGCTATAGACAATTGGACGTCATCCGGTTGAATGCATTGATTTGATTGATTCCATTGTTCCCGTAGTTTCTTTCCAAATGATGTAATACTTACGACTTCTTTCTGACTAATGCTCTATGCAGTTAACAGCATCCCTCGCCTTGGACAATTCATCGATAACTTCTGGGCCGTACTTCCGGCTCTGTGTTATTCAATACTTCAATGTTATGAGTTGGAAGTTTTGAACATCGCCATTCCCTGTCGCGTCCATTCCTCCCAGTGGTAAGTTTGACTGGTCTCTTAATAGTCAGTGACCTGTTAAAATTCTGATTTAGTATACTGACTTGGTAACTATCCTGCTAACTCTTGTCCCTATTGATTTCAACATGGCTTGCTTGGGTAGTCAATCATAAGGCAGAAGTCGTTCCATATACCGATTGCTATCGTGAGTATCGATATAAGTGCTTTCTGGTCTATATAAAAAACCAAAGTCCAATGACAGATCTAGCTCTCTATTGTCACGATGGGGGGAAACACGTGTATAGAGACCCATATGGACCGAATCATGAGACGACAGGTCGGACTATGCCTCTTATCTTCGTAATAATGTCTAGCAGCTCTAGAACTCGAAACCGTATTTAGACAAATCTCAAAGTTCTGTGTCTTTCCGTAAGATATTAAACTTGAAGATCAGAATTTCGAGCACAAGACCTGATTATACCGAAATCTATACAGATAATACCGGCAGATGTCGTATAAGTACACGGCATATGTGCAATCGAATCAATCGTTTGCTGATGGCAAGCAATTGGCCTAATGGTTCAATGTTTCATGGGGCTTCATCTGATGTTTTCTAAGCGTTTCAAGTCACAACAAGCAATCCTCGGAGAGCTTATTAAACAATCCATGCCTGTCTTTAGCATAGTATTTCCAGCATTTATAATCAACCCTTTCAGGCATTTACTCTATTTGCCGTAGGGAAAGGCCCATACAAACAGCAATTCATCAGATTCACCTTTTTGTCGGGCGACTGCCAAGCAGCATGTCTAGTGAATGTGTTTAAGAGTTGTGAGCCTCGTTCAATTATTTAATTATAGCGAGACCAAAGGGTTAAGATACTTCTTGCATCACACTATATGGACTCATGCGTGAATCAAAAGTTATGTGGAAAATGACGAAATATAATAAATACTGGACTAGACAGTACAAAGTCACAGAAAATAGGGGCTCGATTCCAAGCATCTCTTATTGGACCTTTCAGTACTATACGCCTAACGCTAGTATTGCAATGGACTTTGAGGTATGTTCACTTTTACGATGCAAGCTGAATAATAACAGGGGAGTACATGTTTTTGTGAGGTTGTTAATCAATGAGAGCTAGAGGGACTTGGGAGTCATACCCAATCTAGAACACGATATGAAACCCGTAGGAATCGCAGAATCGAGACATATGTACTAACGTGAAAATAGACCCAGAGAAGATATAAGCTTACTGTCGCAAAAGCAACGTCGCTATTACTGAGCTAGGAATAGCGCATTATATACTCTTGTGACGCTCCCTAAGTTTCATGGCCGCGAGTGCAAGGTCAACAATCTCAAGTAACCAAAGCATTGATGGGAAACATCGCACGCAATCCCGAGCGTCTGCTAATCAATCCTATATACACCCCAGAAACCAGCAAAAGCCGAAGACAAGATCCATGTCAGAGGTTGACTTGAGAGGAATATGGGACAACGAGTTAAGCAATTAAAACAAACATTGAAAAGTTGACAAACAGGCTCTGAGCCGTCTGGCAAGCACCGGCGGCCACTAGCTGGCTCTAGACCCAGACCTACGGAAACTCGAACGTAAACTTTTATTCTGACCGGAAGTCCAGGCCAAGACAGCCAACTATAAACCGTAAGTGACCGGGGAACAGTTATGAGTAGTTCGCAGTTTTATTTCTGTGTTGCAACTCTTATCTCTAGGTCACTACCTAGATCTATCGACCGAATCCAATATGTTCTGGATCGCTTCCCACATCTTACAGATAATCTTCCCTTATGTTAAATCTCTCCGTTAGTAGTCTAGGTACATTATTCATAAGTCCACACAGACGCATTTATATACACGCCACCGCCTACACGCTCAAACCCCCCTCATGAACCCCCTTTTCCTGATAGGCGGCAACGCGCCCTCCTCCTTCGGGAACTCCTTCTCGCCCTCCGCAGTCATGACCTTGAAATTCGCACCCGCCTTCTCCGCCTGGCGCTTCTCGCGCTCGGTCTTCCAGCGCATGAAGTAGCAGCAGAGGGGGAAGAGTGCGGAGTTGACGGCGGCCCAGGCGAACAGGACACCGAAATTAAGGCCGATGCGGGAGTGGAGGTCGAAGACGATCTGGCGGGAGGCGGAGACGACGTGGAAGAGGGGCCAGGCGTAGCCCCAGCGGAAGAACCCCGGCGCCAGGTCGAGCGGGTAGAAGGACGTCGAGACGTTGGTGATGACCCAGAAGATCAGCCAGGCCGACGTCCACGGGTGCCCGATCAGCATCGCCATGTTCTCGCACGCCAGCCCCAGCGCCGTCATCCCCGCGTAGTTCACCATCCAGTACACGACGAACGACGCCCGCCCGTACGCCGTCGCGTGCGCCGCCACGTCCGTGGTCGGCCCCGGCCCGGGCCAGAACGGGATCTGGAATGCGAGCGACACGAGCGAGTACGTCAGCGAGATGAACAGGTACAGCGTCAGGGTCGCCGCCCACCGCCAGATGATGAGCTGCCAGAAGTGGAGCGGCGGGTGGCCCTGCGGGATGATGAATTTCTGCCGGCGCGCGCGTGAGTATCAGTACCTACTTAGCATGTGTTTTGGGGGAGGGGAAGGGGGGGGGGAGGGATCGATAGGCAGGCTAAACTTACCATGTGGATGGGCAGGAAGAAGGCGAAGGAGAAGAAGGCGACGATGATGAGGTAGATGAGGCCGATGCTGACGGCGGGCGTGGCGGCCGGGGGCGAGAAGGGCCGCAGGTCGATCTGCAGGGGCGC
The DNA here is from genome assembly GCA_022376535.1 of Xylariaceae sp. FL0662B. Classification (NCBI taxonomy): domain Eukaryota; kingdom Fungi; phylum Ascomycota; class Sordariomycetes; order Xylariales; family Xylariaceae; species Xylariaceae sp. FL0662B. The sequence continues at coordinate 13,668 of JAJJKD010000084.1, forward strand.
CACGCCCGGGTTGACGGCGGCGGGCGCCCTGGCCAGCAGCTCCCTCGAGAGGGAGGCGTTGTTGACGACGCTGCGGGCCCAGCTCGGGCCGAAGTCGGCGGCGAACTGCCGCGCGAGCGTCTGCAGCTGCGGGATGATGTACGTGTAGTACGTGGTCTCCTGGCGCGCCGACTGGATGATGAACTGGATCGCTCCCGTGGGGTCGTACGAGGCGTTGCCGATCGCCACGGCCTCCTGCAGCAGGGCCGTCGCGTTCGCGTTCACGATGACGGCCGCGTAGGAGTGCAGGTCGTACACGGCCTGGCGGACCGCGATGGGGTCGTAGCCGTACTGCGAGGGCGGTACGACGGTGTAGCCCAGGGACTCGGCCGGCGAGTCGAATATCTGCTGTGCCATCCGCGTTACGGCCGGGCCCACGAGCGGCGTCACCTGGTCGTACGGCGCCACCTGTCCGTCGAAGTCGACGACGTGGACGACGAGGGACCGCGCGTTCTGTTGCGCGCGGTACAGGACGGCCCAGTATAACGACAACACGCCCATTATAAATACCATGAGAAGGAGACCTAGAGAGACCGTGTCAGTTTGCTGCGGTATCACGTCGTCGTTGCGGAACGAGGCTTGAATTACATGTACGAGCCCAAAGCAGGAACACCTCGCCGCGAACCTTGTTCAGCCTGGGGTCCCAGAACCCGACGCTCCGGTGCGGTTGCTCGTAGTCCTCGAACGGTCGGTCATATTTTCGAGGGCGATCAGAGTCGTGACCGTTGATAGTATTGTCTGAGTCATCCGGTCTGTTCGTGTTGTTGTCGTTGTTGTGCTGTGGCATACCGGCAGCCGACTCCTCCTCAGAGGAGCCTTGGTCGCGCGCGGCGATCACGTAGCTCGAAGCATCCGCCATTTCATTTCGAGGCGGCATTCTGCTACCTGGGGCCAAACGGGGCATGGCAAGAAAAAAATATCAACTACGAGTATAGAGCCTTACAGACCCCGGTTAGAAATCCCGTCCCAGGCAAATCACATGGAAAGCTTATACGTCGTATTATATATATATATGTCTCAATGGGGCAAGGCTTTCGCATATCAGATCCCTTAACCCCGTCTCCCGTCAATAATACTCGCGGGTAAGCCAAACTAGTCCTACTAATAAGCTTGAACGCCATCGTAGGATTCTGGAAGGCTATTCGCTGCAAGCATTGGCCCCTGTTGCGTGCTACAGAGATCCATCTACATAGTGATGTCACTTGGATTTGTTGACTATTCCCGGATCCGGGCCTAGTCTAGAACCGAGGTGGGAATGATACATACACATATACCGGCGATGTGTGTGCCGTTGATGTACCGCTCCGCTTTGTCTTGCTTGTCATTGTTACATATCCGAGCGGAATTTACCTAATCGCGAGCGGCGTAGGTCGGGACTCGTAGACGGTATCTGACCTGGTTGGTGGCTGGAAGGAGGAGTCCTAGACATCATCGAATGACTAGGACCGGTGTAGTTAGGCTTATTAGAAAACAGAGGCCGAAATTAAACGCGAAGAGGCGATGCCAAGTTTCACATTCATAGCAATAATCACGAAATTACGCAATACCGCTCCCAGGAAAATGCACCCGGCTGATTCAGCAGAGATATCTACGGAACAGGCCAGGCCAGGCCAGGGATGGAGAATGGAAAAGACAAGAATTTAAGAAACCGATGCCCGTCCCAACAACAACAACAACAACGGCAAATTGTCAGAGTCAGACATCTGCTGATTTAGGACGCATTCTCTCTTTTTTTTTTTTTTTCACCGTGATAAGCAACAGCAAGCCACCACGATGCCGAATCGTGCATACCGGTAATCATGCCTTAACCAGTCTTACTACTAACGTCTTCTGCGACGTCGGGTCGATAGATTTATCGCCGAAAGCGAGGCTATCTCAGTAAGGCCACATTTACGCATAAATATGGGGGTCGTTATATGTTGCTAGTTAGGATATTACCTACCGCCGGTCGGCAGAAGTTCATCAAGGGCGGAAACGGAGATTTGAAAGAAAAAGGAATTTATCATATTACGCCACAAAGGGTCCAAAACATTTACATTCTATATACATACTCACTGTTAGGGAGGTGTAAGGATTGTCCTCTGTAAACGAGATTTATTAGATACTTCTTGGTCCTGACGGTCGGAAACTGACTATCCTATGTAATACAACAACCATCATCACCCATCCAATCTCAACTAATTTCATCATATTTCTTCAATACCACCGTGTCAAGATATATAAGCCACAGCACTCATCCCTTGTTGAATGCCACTTTCTTACTTTCGCATATGACAGTCTCAGCCTGATCAATAATGTAGTAGCTATTTAAATGGTTAATGCAATTGTCTAAAACTCGAGTACGGATCCGTAAGTGAAAACTATTTGCGATTAGAGTATTACTATTATGCTGGGATCATGTCCATTCGGTAAAGTTTTTTTTGGCGAACCATTATCATCATGGATGATTATCATCATATCTTAGCTTTGCATAAAACGACTTCATTACCATCAAATCAATTTCCATCTTTCGCTATTGACTGGTTTATTTAAGGTATATATGGGTCGTTTTTAACGGTGGCCTAAACACTTACTTACACTTGAGATAGAAATGTTCTCAAGGCATATGTACCTGGACATGGAAAGAAACAAACTCAGGGTTCCCTGGCATCACCCGCCGATTGTTGTTAAGGTTCACAGTCAGACGCATTCGGACGATAAGACGTATATCTTAATAATTTTTTTTTCCCGAGTAATTATTTATGTACTTGTACATCGCCATCCGCGATGAATCTAAACGTCTCCCATATTCCATACCCGCGAATATTCAGAGGTCAGGAGCGCAACACAGTTTCGAATGAATAATTGGTCGTTTCTAAACGAATACACTCCGTCCTTTTTCATGCGGAGATGCATTTATATACTCTGAACGCCGTAGGCCCGCCGAGGTGTAGACTATTATCCTTACAAATGAAAGTAATAAACTAGTACGCGTAGACGCCCCCCTTTTTATGATACTATAAGCCGATCGTCCACTGGTCTAACCTGGCGGTGACGTATTTCAAGCTGGCCGCAAGGCGCTCCACCCGTCTCAACGCACGCGCAGTAGCCACGTCCTCTTCCGAAGCATCAACAAGTTCGTATCGCGCATAAGCTTTTTCTGGTTCAATGCCACCGAATATGTCAACCGTGGTGAGACTGTCCGTGTCCAGCACAATCGGCTCCGACGAAACGATTGTCTCATCGTCGTAGATATCATCATCGAGGTTGGCCACGGTGTTCTCAGAAGTAGCCGATTGAGCAGGCGCCTGAGGTGTCTGAGGCTTCTCAACCGAGGGCAGTACGGGCGACTCCAACACAGGGGCCTCGGGCTTCTCGTTATCCGAGGACAAAGACTCGTCAACGAACGTAGAGGGCTTGCCCGCCAACGTATCTAGGTCAATCTCCGGAACATCCGAGGTCTCCAGGACAGTGAACACCTGAGGTTGGTAGTTGAAAACATCGGAATTCAGACTGAGCATCGATAAATCCACGTTCTGCTCAGGAATCATGACCATGCCGATTTGCTGACGGTGCTGGGCCATTTGACCGGGGAAGGGATTGGCATCTTTCGGCGCCTGACGAGGCTCTGGTTGTCTTTGCTCAACCGGGGGTTGCGGGCGTTGAGGGACGTGGACAGGCGAAGGGTTGGAGCTTAGATGATCCAAGAAGCCGGCGAAGGACGGAGAGGATAGTAGTGTGCGTGTTAAGTCGCACAGGCGGCGGTTCTCTTCCATGAGAGTACGATTCTGAAGACGTAGATCGCCGTTCTCGCTGATCCTAGTCGCGATCTCGCTCTCAAGTTGAGAAATGTACTCTGTGACAATTAGTGTGAAATTCACTCAGCCGGGAGGGTTGTACATCTTCCTACCCTTTCTTCTGGAACGGAAGGCGCGTGCAGAAACCTTGTTGCGCAGCTGGCGTCTTTCTTTGCTACTCAACTTTTTCCCTTCCTCGCTTGCAAGTAGTCTCTCATCTTCATCCATCTCATCATCTTCTTTTTTAGGTCGCGAAATCTGGAACATGGGGCTGTTCTCCTGCTCGTCGTCATGGTCGGGTTTCGATCTCATCGAGTTAAGCAGCTGTGTGATCTTCTGCTCAACAATCGGATCTGGTGGCACGGAGCTTTTCGATCGGTGTCTAGAATGTTGCCGTTGCTGTTGTGGCTGTTGCTGTTGTTGATGCTGCTGCATGAGCTGTTGTTGTCTCTGCTGCTGAGCCTTGGCCATGGCCGCTTGCTGATGCATACCGGGGTACATCCTTCCAACGTTACTGGTATGGCTTGGTAGTGTCGGCGATGACAGTGTCTGGGATTCGCGGCCACCAATCCTGCTGGGGTCAATGGTCTGGTCGGGGAAGAAGAATGATGGATCGGCCGAGTCGAGGTCGACATCCATGTCTGGCGTGTTGATATTATAATGGGAAAAGTTGTTGAAATCGAACGGCTCTTCGTTCGGGGTTATATCCGACATATAATCTACAGGGTAGCCGTTCATACGAGCATTGTTCTCGCTTAATGCGAGCGTGCTGGCAAGCGCACCAGGCACGAAAGGGGTCTGTTGCTTGTACTGATCGTACTGATGGCTAGGGCCGGATAATGGCTGAGTCGAAGGTATGCTTGTCTGGGGAGTTGTCATTTTCATCACGGTGGGCGGCCGAGCAAATTGAGGCTTGTTGTTCGCAGCGGGAGAGAGAGAGGGCGAGTGATATGATAGTGCATCATATTCCGAGAAATCCAACAGCTCGAGTGGATCGACCATGGTGGTCGAGCTCCTGGACGAAGCAGCTTGGGTTGAAGCTGGCATGTTCTCGTGTTGGAAGAGGGCAGGAATGAATGATTGAGTAATCGAGAGGAGATAAGAGCGAACGTTGTTTCGAAAGAATGTCGTATAAGATAGAGAAAGCTGATTATTATGAGATGGTATAGTATGGACGAGTGGGTGGTTGAAGATGCGATTGTAATGTGTAAAAGTACAGAAGTAGCAGAAACAATAGCGCGGATCGATTTGGGGATTTGGATGTTATGGCTGCCTGGGAAAACGGCCACGATGCTGGGGGTGGGAACGTACCAGGTATCTGCTACAGTACACAGATTAGGTGCGCGGGTGGCTTGGCATGATATTGGCTCCACCTCGTGGAGCGGGCAGGGATCTCACGTTGACAGGGGCTCAGGCATCGATAAGAGGGGGAGGACGCGTAAGCCAGTGCGATGGATGTTCCCAGCCCGTCCAATGAGATGACAATGTACCAGGTTTAACAGCGAGCGCTCCGGACGAATACATGTACATAGAACGTTATTGGGTCGGTCTTGTTGCACCAAGCGGGCAAGTTCTAATGTTATTCGAGTATTTTCCTAGTACATGGTACACAGTACATAGGTACCGCAACTATGCGTAGGTACGGCTGTATGTAACCTATGGACTCAACTGCAACTGATAGTTGAACTGTCTGTTCTATTGTTTGTTGCCGGCATCGAGGAACCATCTTGTCCTATCCTGCAAGACTTGCAGCGGCTTTGATGACGACGACGCCATCGTCCCTTGGGGCCTTATACCCAATAATTTGTTCTCAGGACCCTTTCCCGGAGGTGAAATATGAGCAGACTTTGGACGTCCAAACTCAATTCATGACATGTATTGATACATAACATATATACGCAGAAACGAAATTCAAAGCGGTCTCATCTGCGGCATTTATTATATGTAGAGGAGGACATAAATGTCGTGGATAGGTATGTACAACATACTTCAAGCCTTGAGCCTTTCATCATCACCGAGCCTAGGATGCTGCTCGGAAAGCGCATGGGGAAATGAAGAAGGGTGTTAGAGGTACCTGGCGATACACGTACAAACATACCGGCAGGTAGGTAGGTAGTACATGCATATTACGGGCCATCCCACGGCTGCATTTGTTCGACCGATGAGGTTTCCGTTTCCGGGAGAATTAGGTAGTGGGAACCCTAGATAGGTGGTAGGACCAATTTCTCGGCACTGCGGCACTGCTAATGTTGCTGGAAGGGTGTGTATGTGGAAGGGACGACGTGAAAGAACGTTTTGTGGCCAGTCTAGTGGTATTAGCAGCATGATAACTGTCAACTGTGAACTGTTTGTGTATGCAAAAGGTACATACGACCCGAAGTGTCCCCTGAAGCACTACCCGCTTTCTATCCCCAAAGAGGAAAGACACGGAAAGCATAGCCACATTCTGTATTCGCGTATACGCAAGATACTGATACATATTTCCGACAGAGATAGTCCGCGGTATCCAGCTAAAAGGAAGGACCCTTGCCAAGTACTGCGCTAGACAGCTTAGACTGAGATACTCAGCCGATAGGCATTCACTTATGGAAAATACTGGTACTCAAACTCGCTCACCTCAAAAAGATACACGTACAGGGTCTAATTATTAGCCTTTTCTCATATGTAGATATAAGTACAGGAAGTGCGCCATGTCTACTAAGTACATAGGTTGCAAACTTCAGACCATGCCGAATGACTGATGACTTCATCAGCGCATATGGTTGTCATCTTTTTGGTCGGTGTTCCGAAGTGCTCACCGTCTCTTATCGTCTACACGATTCGAGGTTCTTGAGAGGTTGCGTCCAAGGCCTATCTACATAATCATACTTCGGAACTTCAAGTTAATGCAGACATGTGTGGCCGGCGGTCTGGTACCTATTGGTTAATTAGCATTCACTATATCCATGTGATTCCGGCATTACTTACCACATTAAGGCTTGTTCGGTTTAGCGTGTGAGGCTCAGTTTCTAGTTTCTGCAATGCTCCATGTTTCTCAGCTGGACAGGGAAGAGGAAGACCACCATCACCTTGCATTACATATACGCATACAGTATGTCTGTGGATTATGAGAGTTACCGATGGATCTAGGCGCAGCAAAGCTGCTTGCTATGAAAACACAACACGCCTTCTTGTGACTGACGAATGGCCCATATCACTTACTCGTCGAGTATAGAGCCCGACTTAGTCAACCTGTTAAGCCTGAGTTGGGCTTCCGGAACGGGGTTTACTCCCAGAACGCACCGATGGCCGGTAATACATATCACACTCACGTACGGACGTACCATAAAAATAAGCCTCCAACAACAGACCGGGACGGGGCTGTTTCATCTCAATCTGGCGCAGATCTCCCCCACCAAGGGTTTGATGGATAATTTTCCGTCATTATCGAACTCGATCTCTCCTCTCTTCATGGCCTAGCGCTTCCTCAAGAGCGTTTAGCGCTCTGTCCCTTAACGGCCCCTTTCTCTGATAGAACCTCAACTATTACATACTAGGCCTAGTTAGTAGATGGAGCCTCATTTGGCCTCTCTGGTGCCGATGTGGGGGACGACTATCCGCGGGCTGCCGCGGGTGCCGGGCTGATATAGCATGAAGCCAATTTGAACTGATGCCTGAGCCGCTGTGTTGTTTCGGGATCCAGCTACACTCCCGGCATCTGAGCCTCTACCATGTAGGTATGCACTGCGTGAGACTGCGCGAGAACAATCTTGAGCCGTAAACGGAGCTGATCGAGTTGATAATGGCCAGATCAGAACTGTAAGATCGTGCCACTCAGTGCTCTGCTCCGTACTGTGGTACGACTTAAATGGACAACAAGAGCAGTATAGTAACAGTCGGCCCGTTCCGGAAGTCGGCCGGAACATGAGATAATGATTTGGCGGTGGAAAAGAAGGTCGTGTTATCGAGATCTTCAGAACACCAGTTCTGCGGGTTGCCGACAAGCAAACATACCTCTACCAAGTAGTCTATGGATGTACATTCATCACCGCCTATTCATTGCTTCACCCGTACGCCGTGAGTATCTAAGCCCAGCATCACTGCTCACTTCGGTCATATACATACCCCGACAGGGGATCTAGGAGGTGTATGTACTTAACCAGAATTCAGTAATTGAGATATGGTTACTGATATAAGCATCTGGTAGTCTATGCATATGCGTCTTGCCCCTCGACGGGATGAACCACACAGCCACATACCTTACGTAGTATGCACCTACGCAGGCAAACTATCCCTTTAGCTCCACGAGGGTAAGATATCCAAGCTATTTATAGAAAACCATTCTGTATTCACACCTGGTTTGGAAGTGCGCCTGTGCCACATGTCCGGACCATCATTGATCGGTGCTACACAACGCCACAATCACTGTTGAGGCCTCCGTGTGTAAAATTGTTAAGAAGGGATATGCGTATTGTCTAGAGGGGGGCTGTGAGACTTGCTTTAAGCCACTAAGATGCGTAAGGAGATACAGAATCGCGAGTTTTGATAGATAAATCTTGTTTTCGCGGTGATATATCCTGTGATATCACCGTCGACTTGTATTGTTGCATCACCCGAAAGTTGTCCTCGCCAGCCCCCCTATCCTCCGTGGACCCTTCTCAGATAAGGCCATCCGCTAAGTGAGGTACAATCCGAGCTCCTGTAAGTGATGGATCTATTCTCGGGTCATACTTATCTACGCCATTTATAGGAGCATATTTCTCACAGAGATAGAGCATGTTGTTATAAGCCCTGCATGTGATTCATTTAGCAGTGGAGTGGAACGATATGAATGAGAAAGGTAAAACGTACGTTTTCCTCAAACTGCATTTAGGATGGCCGGCGGAATAGTTGATAGCTCCCTTGAGACTGTAGAGCCGATTTCGATCATCAAATTCATCAGCTGGTTCCGCTTCAGGATAGTGTTGCAGGTAGTGTTCCTTATATGCTTCAGATCCGAAGACAGAGCTGAATTCACATCTCCAATGACCTAATTCCATTTCATTATGAGCATAATAGGACCCGGCATCAAAAAGAAGAGTGTCGCCAGTCTTCTTGTTGATTCCCATGTTTCCTTCCCAAAGATCTCCGTGAATGATACAAGGTTTGAGCTGGCAACCCCCGGCTTGGAGGGGCTCAAGAAGGCGTGGGATCACTTTCCACGCTACCTGTTGAATTGCTCGTTCGTATTCTTCCCAAGGGCCGTTCCTCTTGATATCAAGGTCACAGACGCCGAGAAACAAATTCCTGAAGAAAACAGCCCAACTCTCCTGCCATTCGACCATATGCGCTCGGTCGCCGTCACAGGTCTGTACATGAAATCCAAATTTGCCAGTCGGTGATCGACTGACCTTGTGCAGATGCGCGAGTCTGCTTATGAACTGGGCCGGATCCGGAGCCGTGGTGACATCCATGTCGACAAACGCCGAGAGATAGAAATAAGTGGCTGGGCTTGGGACGTCGTACTTCCCAAATCCGAACGGTTTAGGAATGAAATCAGGCATGGCAGCGTAGATTACTTTGGACGATTCAAATTCCCCTCCAAGCATGATTCGTCCAGTTTCGCCATAGGCAATCTATGGAGAAAGACTCAGTATAAACCTGGATTACATGAGGGTTGCCATTCGAAATACTGAAAACTCACTTTAATGAAGTAAACCTTCTCTAAACCACCCGCATCGTGTGCCACGAGTCTACCTGTGATCGTCCAAGCACTAGTCACAAAAGTCTGAACGGAATTAAATGTACTTCCTGCTGGTAGTGCTGTGAAAATATAGGTAAGTAATTATACCTTGGGATACTTATAGGGATTCTAACCTTTGATGATAGCTTCATCCATGGGGAAGACTCCGTTAAGCTGTGCTAGAATTTGCTTGATGGTCATTGTGGCTGTCTTATCCTGTGAGATCGACTCGGGTACAGGGGAGACCGGGATTCTAGGCGATACCTCAATTTCTGTTGCCATGATGGGATATTCTTTCGTGTGTAATAATAGTATTGGTGTTTTAAGGTATGGCTGACATAACCAATCGTTCTAAACAAGAGTTCAGGAAAAGAAACCTCGCCATGTTCATAGAGGTCCGAGTTAAATCAATCCCGCCAACTCGGTTCCTCTACCATTGAGGGGTCGTACCCATATCAACCGGGCGCCTACAGCAAACGGATAGATAAACATGCGTAAGGCTGAGGCTTTCCAAGGGTTCCTGTTGGGGGCCATTTTAAGCCGAATTTCGGGGTTTGATGGGTCCCCCTCTTCCCCTCGGTCAGGAGGACCGTTTATTGTTTCACTCATTTCTTCTCTCTCGAACACAATGATGAAGCCAATCAAATGCTTTTCAAGCTTCATGCGTTACGAACACTATGGTATGTCTTGAACCCGTTTTCTAATTTCAAAGGATGGCATTTCGCGCCGCTCGCCTACGCATCTAGGTACTAACCTTATATATATGCAGTTCAAGAAGTCGTTCCCTTTCCGCAAGAAGAAGAGTAAGAAGAAGACCGATAGTCGAGACGATTTTCCGGACTATGTAGAAGATCAAGATGTCCAATACACGACTGTGACACGAGAGACCCCCCGGCGGCCGAGCGCGTCTGCGACTGGCAATGACAAATCTCGAGACAGATCATCGGGCGTCAGCTCCAACTTTAGCCATACAAAGTCCGTAGAGAGCCGGTTCGCACCGTCTCCGGGAACCTCAGCGACCTTTCGCGGGCTTGAAGCGTCCAGCAAGGACCCGTTGGGGTTGAAGGTTGTGCATCGACCTCCGGGACAGCGTTCGGTAGATATTATCTTTGTTCATGGATTGGGGGGGAGTAGCCGGATGACGTGGTCTCACGATCGCAACCCGGACTTCTTTTGGCCATCAAAATTCTTGCCGCTCGAGCCAGGTATTAACGAAGCACGAATCTTGACTTTCGGATACAACGCGCATTTTCGCCCTGGAAGCGGCAAGAATAAGATGTCGGTTCTTGACTTTGCGAAAGATCTCTTATTTGACCTGAAGCATGCTCAAGACGATTCCGTACCAGAGTTAGAAGATTTAGGCATGGGAGAGGTGCGGTTGACCTCAGTAAGCTTAGCTTGGACCTGATTAATAATTATTGCAGCGACCGATTATATTCATAGTTCATTCTATGGGAGGACTTGTTGTAAAAGAGGTTGGTTTTGAGAAATCAGTCCAATAGCTGCGTGTCGCTCTTCGGCTGACATGATTTCACGTTGTTCTAGGCCTATATACAGGGACAAAATGATCCAACTTACGAATCTATTATCAAAGCTATTTCATCCATCCTTTTTCTCTCTACGCCGCATCGAGGTACCAACTTAGCCGATACGTTAAACCGTATATTGCAGGTGTCTTTTGCCACAAGTCCTATGCAATTCATCGCCGAACTTGCAGCTGGCTCGCAGACTCTCCAAAAACTGAATGAGCAATTCAGACATGCTGCTCCAAATCTACAGATTGTATCATTCTACGAGACTCGCCCTACGACTGTGTTCAAAATGGCTCAAATAGTATGGAAGCCATTCAATCGGATTATCATGAGGTGCATCTGACCATTTATCCCTAGATGGTCCTAGAGAAGGACTCATCTGTGTTAGGTTATCCTGGTGAAATCTCCAAGCCCCTCGACGCAGATCATCACGGAGTTTGTAAGTATGCAAGTCCGGATGACCCACGATACATCAGTGTGAGAAATGTCTTGAAAACATTGATCACAAAATCTAAAACTAAGCGTAAGCTGATAGCTATGGATCATTTTATCTTCACATATATCTTTACTCCCATAACGAAGGATTTTGATCAACGGAGCTGATACATTGACTGTATGTAGAGCAAACGCACGAATTAGACGCCCCATCTGTTACCAGCTTCGAGGAATATCTTTCTGTCTTCGAATCTCCCGATGCAGATTACAATTTCTTCCGTGATCGTTGGACTCCTGGCACATGCACATGGATAGAATCTAATGATTCATTCAATGCCTGGATGAAGGATACGAGTTGCAGGCCGCGAGTCTTATGGGTGAATGGCAGTGCTGCGAGTGGAAAGTCCATCCTGTCCTCATTCATCATCAATCATCTCGTCCAGCTCGGCCTATCCTGCCATTACTTTTTTATACGATTTATGTCCCAGGAAAAGCGTGGGCTTAGTATGCTCCTCCGATCTTTGGCCTGTCAACTTGCGAATTCAACGCCGGCCTATGGAGACAGACTTCGTCGGCTTGAAGCAGCCGCCGCGGACCTCAAAACTGCAGATTACCGAACAATTTGGCAGTGGCTATTCAAGCAGACACTCTTTCATTTGGACCATGGCTTCCCTCTCTATTGGGTCATTGACGGCGTGGACGAAGCAGATCGGCCGGCCGCGTTGATTCGACTCCTATCGGAAATAGAGCAGACTACTCTCCCCCTTCGTGTTTTGTTTGTGAGCCGTAAAACCCATGAGATCTCGTCGGCGTTCCACAAGTTGGCAAAGCAAGTCGAAACAGATACCTTGGGTGTCGAGGGAAATCTCGTCGACTTCCGATCGTACATTGGCAGCGAAATGGGTTTGGCAGGCGACGCGGCATATAGAGAAGAAGTTACTGATCAATTACTCACCCGGACCCAAGGCAATTTTCTGTGGTTGCACTTGGCAGTGCAGAGGATAAACTCGTGCCATACGAGACCGGATGTCGAGAGGGCTTTGGAGGAACTTCCTTCAGGGATGGAGGCATTATACGATCGAATGGCGGCGTCTGTCCAGTTGCAACCAAATGTTAACGATCGGAACCTCGGCCTCAACATACTGGGTTGGACGACTTGCGCTCGGCGACTACTAAGTGTCGAGGAACTTGGCGACGCCTTGGAGAATGACGGAGTCCTCGATATTCATAGGACGATGGGAGACCTCTGTGGAGGCTTCGTCACTGTCGATCACGAGGGCAAGGCTACTATGACGCACGAGACAGCTCGAGAGTACTTAGTGCGTGGAGGGAAAAATCGTGGCCTTTCAGCCATTAACTCCAACACCACCAACGATATGATACTTAAACGATGTATAACGCGGTTGACGGATACGACTCTACGAAGTCAGATTAACCGGAACCGACCTCCTGCACTGCTCAGCTATGCCATGTCTTCGTGGTCGCATCATCTAGTCCACGGGTCGACCACTAACCCAGATATCCTTGAAATTGTCATGAACTTTCTGGGAGGTCCCCATATTCTCACATGGATCCATGCTGCTGCCAGGGCCAAGGACCTTAGGGCCTTAGTAACTGCTTCACGTCACTTGGTCGAAGCTGCTTTCAAGTTGCGAAAGATGGAGAACGAGGAATCTCCCATACAAGGTCAAGCAGCCGCCGTCATTGAAGGCTGGGCCACTGACTTCATCAAAATTGTGGGAAAATTTGGTAGTAACTTGAGGCAACACCCAGACTCGATTTATAAGTTAATACCCCCGTTTTGCCCCGAAGATTCCATGATCTATCAACAGTTTGGTCGCAAAGAGAGCCGATCGCTTCGGATCTCCGGATTTACAGGCACCAGCTGGGACGACTGTCTTGCCCGTTTCACCCTTTCTCAAGGGGTTATGGCGTCTTCCGTAATTACTGTTGGTAGTAAGATTGCCCTTCTTACTGTCATTCGGAAATTAAGTCAGATCATCATATATAATGCGACCACTTTCGAAGAGCAGCGCCGGATAACGCACCCGGAACGCGTTTGGAGCATTCAAAGTAATAAACTCGGTGATCTTCTTGTCAGCTACGGTTACCTAACAACACGGTTATGGAACGTAGCGACAGGCGAGTGTCTTAAAATAATAAAAAATCCCCCCAAGCATCTTCGACCACACAGCATCCTATTCGACGAGAAGCGCGGTTTGGTTCTGGTTTGCTTCGAGGATAGGGCCATTAGAACGTTTACTTTAAAAGACGACGGCATAGAACAATACGAGCTACTGGTACAGATTGATGAGCAGAGTCTAGATTACACCATAGTCAATTTTCCCACGGTCGCTTCTATCAGCCCAGACGGCAATATGGTCGCATTTGGTTACCGAAACCATCCAGCCACGGTTTGGGAATTGGAACCACCCATGTTGATTGGGCAGTGCAGCATCCCTCTGACTACCGGAGGTAACACATGGGGTGAAGTGTTCCGACTAGCGTGGCATCCACACTCCGGTGAGGTGATTGGCCTCGACCTGGTGGGACTTCTATTCATTTGGGATCCCTACGAGGAGCACCCCAGCGCAACCGTTGATACCGGCGCAGACCATTTCACCGTCAGCGCCGACGGTTCTTTAATTGCTACCGGGGATGCAGTTGGGATAGTCAAAGTTTTTTCAACTGCCGACTTCTCGATGTTGTACCAGCTGGCATCGCAAGACTCCGTTTTTTGCATCTGCTTTAGTACTGATTCCAGGAGGCTCTACGACATACGCGGATCTTATGGAAACGTCTGGGAACCTAATACTTTAATTCGTCTCGCAGATTCCTCGGATCACAATGGTAACAATGATTCCCATAGCGAAACCGAAAGTCTCGCTAAAGTCTCTTTTTATGCTGAACATCACTTTGCTAGAGCCGACAACGCCACCGCTTTAGCTGGCCAATCAGTTGGTCCACTATACTGTTATGGGACAGAAGATGGTGTTGCCGTCCTGTGTGAAGCAGGAAGAGGCAAGATCGCTGAGTTGGAAAGACTGACAAGTTACATGCCCGTCGAACATGTGGCTTGGAGTGAAGATGGACGCCTTGTAGCCCGTGTTGATCTCAGTGGACGTCTTGCCGTCACAAGAGTAACCCGCACTGCCGGGAAAGCGGGTTCCTGGAACGTGTCAGATGAGTTCCGTATCGTTATCCCGCAAGAGCAAGGCCGTATCAACCAGATTATGTTCCAGGCTACCGGCAAAAAACTACTTCTATGTACGCCGACGATTTTGTTCTCGGTAGATATAGAGTCCAAGTCCTTGAAGGAGTCCAAGCTCGGGTCTTCAATGTCAAAGGTGAAGTGGGTAAGCCATCCGACAGTGCCAGATACTCTTCTGGGGTTTGGCAACACCAAAGTGTACGTCTTCAGCTGGCCTGATCTGCAAGAACGCGAGGTATATAGCTACTTTCCGCCTAGAGTCAGCAGATCGTCAACAATCACAGCTCCGTCGGTTGCGCATAGCAATTTTCAGAAGGATACCGAAACACTTGAGAGACTCATATCTTGTACAGATTCTCCTTGCATTCTTCTGGTGATATCGTCTTCGACAGCCTCGGGGCATCTCGAGAGTCAATACCTACTCATTGATGTAGACAATATGCAGAGGGACCCCTCAGAGAAGGCATCAAGCGAAGACCCCTTAATTCTTACATACATGCCCTTACCGCAAGAGGTTGCCTGTCGGATTCGCGAGCCACTTGCCTTCCTGTCACGGAGGAGATTGGCGTTTCTCGATGTCGACAGGTGGATTTGCACTTGGCGCCTACCTGTATCTGCTCCGTCAAGGTTTCAAGGCAGAGAGGCTTCTGAATCAGGGATGACTGCTATCGAGCAGTACTACTTTCTCCCTGGAGATTGGGTTACGAGTAATAACACCCGGCTTTGCACCATCACCCCAGATGGGACATTGCTTTGTCCTAAGAATGGAGATGTGGCCACCGTCCAAGCTGCAGGGCTGCGCACGTACGGGAGAGGACATGAGATTAGAGATCTCAGCGACTATCACGAAGCGGAGCCAAGAAACTAAGAAATAGCGACGTTATTTCGAGAGAAGCTCTACATTGCCTACCCCTCGCCCAGGGAACGCACACAGACCTTCCTCTGTGTTACCTAGGTATTTGTGTTAGGCACTTTATTCAGGGCTAGGCCACCACGGTCTCCTTCCAGCCCGACCTCTGATCCTCCAGACCTCTAATCAGCTCTAGTCAGACCTTCAACTAATATCTGCTATGAAACAGGCTTCTGACAGCATCGATATGTCGAACAATTCTCTCCATTAACACATGTACATACCCGCCAATGTAGAGGAACCTACTAATCACCACTTTATGGAAGCCAGTGAACTCAGATACACCTGTATATAGCTTGAGGTATCCTGCAATACATGTGTAGGTGGAGATGAGATCTGGGGAGTAACGATGATTCAACGCATGACACGTAGTCCACGCACCCAACCTCACCCCTTTTCCTCATATTTCTCAGACCTCTGCAAGCCCTGATATATTTGACTAGGAATCATTAAAGTACCTATCAACTATCCCATTCGGTGTGCTTTGAGGCTATATTCGCAACCTCATATTGTTATAGTTGTTGAGACCATGATGATTCACAGTTACATTACTCAGGGGAGCTATTTTCCACAATCATAGGTATCTGCGGATCACTGTTGGAAATTCATCCCCAATCCACACATCCCAATTTCGATCCTTAACCCAGACTTTTACAGCATATTACTATCACGTGCATAGGCTACCGACTTAAGAAGGTGATAAATCGCTTCTCTACCGGTTTCGGCAAAAGATTATGCATTAAGTACCATCTTTTGCCATGTCAACCAACATGCATTCCGAGACCCTAGAAAAACTCTATTCACGACACATCCGGTACAGAAAACACTGAAACCAACATTCGCGCACCAAATATTTCCAGATACCCTTCATGGTTGATGATGGCCGTTGAGAAACCGGATAAGAGTACCCTCAAAGATGCCGACACATCTGCGGCCAGCAATGGGGTTCAACAATTATATTCGGTGTTTTCACCCACAATGCAGACCTATATAACTTACCTGCTCGGCGTTACCATGATTTTGTCAACCCTGACGGCAACGATATACTTCCCTCTTATCCCCCTACTCAGCAACCAATTCCATGTTTCAATCCAGGCCATAAACCTTACCATCACAGTATACGCTGTCGTACAAGCTGTGTCGCCAGGGATATTCGGCTTTGTTGCTGATTTGCTCGGACGTCGGCCTGTTTTATTGGTTCTCGTCGCTTTGTACGCTTTGGGTAGCTTAGGACTTGCGCTCAATAACGACAACTACGCCGCTCTAAACGCATTACGTGCCCTACAGAGCATTGGAGGCTCTGCCATACCGACTCTTGCTTATGGGATCGCGGCCGATGTTGCACCTACTGCTGAGCGGGGACGCATGCTCGGACCCATGCTATCAACATGCAATGGGATATCCGCAGCGGGGCCTGTGATTGGGGGCGCTGTGGCTCTGGGTACCAGTGATGTGCAATGGGTCTTTTGGGCTCTGCTTATGGTATCAGCACTATGCTTTTTGGTAGCTGGATTTACGCTCCCTGAGACCGCTCGCTGCGTTGTCGGTAATGGGAGTAAGCCTGCTGCGGGTATCTGGAGGACATGGTGGTCCCTGATCCGAGGCGGGAAGACTCGAGAAACGGATTCTGTTGAGGGAGGCTCTTGCTCTCAAGTTGCTACGAAGGAAAAATGGCGACCTGGTACGGCCTTCGCTTCTCTCCGCATACTTTTCTATAAGGATGCTTCTGCGGTTTTATGGATGGTGGCTTTAACGTATTCGGTCTACTACACATTTCAAGTTGCCATCCCCGTCATCTTTGCGGACATCTACTCTTATAACGAACTTGAAATAGGCCTCGTATTTCTTCCAGGCTTGGCGGGGATGACAATTGGTGGCATTGTTGCTGGAAAACTTGTGGATATAAATTACGCCGTAGTGGCGAGAAAACACAACTTTGATACAGAGAATCACGGTGAAAGCCTCGGAGATTTCCCGATAGAAGCGGCCAGGTACCGCAACTGTTTGGTATTTGTCATTTTCGAGACAGCTCTGATTATCGGTTATGGTTGGGCAGTGTATTATAGGATACATCCTTCTGCTCCCATCATTTTCCAGTTCTTCATCTGCGCGGTATCTACACTCTTAAGCCACACAGCGAGTGCCTTACTGGTCGACCTGTTTCCAGGGAAATCTAGCACGGCGTATGCCTCAGGGCAGATTATGAGATGCGGAGTCAGTGCAGCTTCGGCAGCTATACTACAGCCATTGGTTACTGCAATAGGATACGGATGGTACTTCACCCTTTTTGCCCTCTTCATCGGAATTTTTGGGGTAATATCTGTGTGCATCAGCCGGTTGAAAGGGATGCAGTGGCGCAAGAAAAGATGCTCCGAGTCGTAACTCACTTGGTACGATAGGTTGATGCGTCATTCAATCAAGGACTTTGTCGGCCACTCTCCTATTTCACTCTTCCATACCTCGTACCCCCAAATTCTACAACAAGCCTCGGTAGCACATTAACGGTTTCGTTCCCGTCTCATATGCTAAGAAAAATACCATCACATCACGTTGGCATGCTTTGCGGGGCAGAAAATGGCGAACTCCGAATCTCTGGACATCCCTAGACACCTCCCTATGAATCGATCTCCTTTTCACCCCGAGAACCCCAGATGATAATCACTTCAATTGTTTTCCAGTGATAATCATATATTAGACAGGCTCAGGCCAAAGCTTAACAGTTCATGGCACTCTCAGGAAGAGATTCTGCTCAGTTCATCCGGGTACCCTTCACCGGCCGGCTGCTTACTACGTAAACTATGTAAGTGAAAACCGACGCTCTGTCGCTGACCTTGTTAATAAGAGTCTAAATACATATACGAATACGCCGCATTATCGAATGGGCCGAGACTTCCCATAGGAATTTATATGTATCAGGCTGAGGGTGTAGTATTAGCACTTCCTAGTAAAATATCCCGCTGAATCTTCCCGTAAGAATGCATGCCGATGGACACTAGGAAAATCACACTAAATATATTCGGCAGCACCCTACCTTCAAAGCGAACACTCGATAGCTTAGACCCGTTCGCTCTATGCACCACGCTAATCCCAATACAAAACATAAGTACATATACACTATTATTCTAGTTCTATGGACCCTACGAGCACTAATAAGACGTACGCTATGCTTCGCTCAGTGCTACCACCTCGAGTCAAGAATAAATCAGCCGCTTCGCATATAATCGATTCCAGCTTGATATATACGAGTAAACACCGGTATTTCGTCCACCGTGTTGGGGACGTAGAGCATGACCAAGCCAAGGTGTATCCAGCTAGTGCCGCTTAGGCGGTGACGCTCGCCCCAGCCTTTGCCGATGACTTCTTCGGCGTCGACGAACGAGAGGGTCACATGGCCCGATGTATCTGAGGTGTGAATATGGCAGATCTCGCGCTGAGTCGTGGCGGCCAGGGGCGTCAGCGGCACCTCGTCCTTGAGAAACAGGGCCCGGCCGTGCTTCTCGAGTGCCGATGTCTTCCACTCCGTGAACCCCTCGTTTGTCTTGCTCAGCTGTTCGAAGGCGCCGAGATATGCCTTAGGAATGTCAGCGGTCGGTCCCAGCTCGGGCCATCTATTAGTCGGAAGAACCTACTTGCTTGAGTTCCGGGCTTTGAGGATCCGCGGCGTTCCTCTCGCGTTGCGGGTAGATGAACGGCTTCGCCCTCGCTCGAGGTCCCGGTCTCGTGGGAAGCGGTTCTTTCATAAATGACTTGGTCGCATTTGCCTTCTGCGCCTCCGTCGCTTTTGACCATCCCGTAGCAAGCTTTTTCGGGTTGCTGTAAAAGCCTGGTGTGATTGTGTCGTCGGGCCCAAACGCCATCGCCTTCCCCAAGGTGCATTGCGACAGGTATCCCAGCCAATTGTGCCGGGTCCCTCCTTCGCCCATCGCCTTCCAACGTCGGTAGTCTTCGATCATGCTGGTGTCTCCCGAGTCTTTTCTTGGCGGTAAGGTTGAGGTCGTCCGAGCTACTCGAGAATTATGCAGGTTGCTCAACACGGTTACGCGTCGGAGAGACATCCGTATCGGCGGTAAAGATCGTATAGTATTGACTCATTACATACCGCATTACTGCCGGGCAAAATATATTCTCCTTGTGATCTCGGTGAATCATTTGCCTGATAAACCCGACGGACCTCCGTATAAATCCGAGCTTTGTGCAACTTTCTCCGAGCCACGGCCGTGCTGTTGGTATTCGGAGATATTTGCAAACACGGAGCTAGGTACGATGTGGTTTCGCTTTGTCTAAGATGATCCTAAGCATGTCAGTTCTTAAAATAACACCTAATCTCAAGTCCTTACGTAAGATCTGTGAATTCAGAAACGGTATTATGACCAATACAGGTCAACCACGGACATCGCCTACAGGTTTTTTTTTCCCCCCTTTCTTTCTTCCTTTCTCGGGTCCTTTCTCTCTAGTTGATTATGGGGTTGGGACCTTTCAAAATTGTCAGCATGATCAGAAGCAGAGGAATCGCGAGGTGGTGCACAATTACGGAAATTACAGAAACCCTATGATACGGATAATCAATTCCTAGTATAGATATCGAAATATGGTCACGTTAAGAGCTGAGTTGTAGGACCAATACTTACATATATGTGTATTTAGTGTTGAAATAGATACGCAGGTTATGAGTGTGTACATCAGTTATATTGATGATAGTAGTAGTAAGAGAGGTATCACAGGTAGGAGGGGATATCCTCCTATATAGCCACTGGTGTGGGTCGTCCAGCCACCTGTATATTCACATACCAGCCACCAGATATTCCAATATTTAGATACTGTCTTCTCTATCATAGCCAACAGATAGAAAGCCCCAAGTAGTCCAGTGAAGGAACACATGTTGACATATAGATGGCCAAATTGGTTTCCCCGCCTCAGTCTACACATCCCTACGGATTATCACAACATTTGAAGAACATACTTTCGTAAATATTGTATTTTATCTACTTAAAGGTCGTAGAGACTAAGGATAGCGAGAGGATGGGACCTGATGCCCAGTATGTATCCGAACTCCTCCCATTTTACACCAAAACTCATCTGTCACTCGGTGATATCTCTACAAAAGCCCAAAATTATAAGACTCATCCTTGTTTAAGGGTGTTTGTGAGGTCTATATTTTATGCATGAACACAATATAAAGTTATTATACTGAAATAAACTTTCATAATACGTTCCAGAGAGTCATGGTCATGACTTGAGGTTACCCGATATTACCATCACCCTTCAAGTCTTCGGAGGATTTCTTTTTCAATAAATACTCTTTAGCAACTATGTAAGTATGTAGCATTGCTTTATGCCTCTTAGTCGGTTATTAGACTGTCGGTCCTCGGTATTAAGCTCTAAAAAGAGTTCATTCTTCTAATCTGTGAGATGCTGAATCGTTAAAATTCTGCTGACCCTTTTCCCCTTTTGATCTTAGAATGATCTTCATGGACGACTATATAGACATTGGGAGTTTTTTTTTTATGCTTAAAGAACGGGTTTGGATTTTGATATGTTATCAATCATCTAGTTAATACCCTGGCTGCGAAGACATGGCGATACAAGTATTGTGAGGGTGTCATGCAAAGATATGTGTACCAATCCATGCGAAATACATCCTAGTAGTGGGGAGGTGAGCATTGTCATACTATCCGGCATAACATTAAGGCAAAGAATACAGGGCTGACTGAGCATAAGAGGGTTTCATTTGTCAATTATCGAGTTCCTCTCGTGGTAACGTACCGTGCCAAGCATATTTTAGTGAGGGACCGGCAGTATATAATCCCCCTCCCCCTTTCCCTTACCTGAAATAGAACGCGGCAATACCAAGCGCCGTCTCCAGGAAATGTCACCCCACCACCAAGAAAGGCGGACAAGAGTTGGAATATTATCAACTTCAATAGTCATACGATTGACGACTTATTGTTGAGGTATTGCAGTTAACCGTTATGCTGTAAAGGTGTGCGTTCGTTAACCTGGTATGATATAAGAGTGGTGTATAACTTATCTGATGCTGCGCCTCGTGGTGGTAAATAGTTGTTTATGGAAATATTATAGGAGCGTGTGATCCAGAAACTAAGGGGGCGCAGGAGACCTTGCAGACCGATAGATATTACTAGGTGACAGCATCAGACCCTCGCCTACGAGGCACAAAACTACGCGATCATGGTGCGAAAATGGAGCTTGGCCGAAGGTGCGTGGACTTGCTTTCTGTGGACACAAGCAGATCAACGATTAAGGCCTTGACAGTCAGTAAGCACGACTCCCAAGATAGTTGTTGGATGATCTTGCACGGGAAGGTTTATGACGTGAGTTAATGCTAAGCACTATTGCATCGAATGAATTTTCTAAATGGACGGGTGTTCTAGATCACGTCATTTCTGTCGAGACACCCTGGAGGTAGAAGCATTCTCCTCGAGAATGCAGGACAAAACGCGTCGGCTGCATTTGACTCGGTTCATCCAGTTGATATACTCGGAGAGTACATGGCGCCTGAGCAAGTTCTGGGAGAAGTTGACCTGAGCGACGCCCATGAGTTACCAAGACCAAAAGAATCAAACTCTCAATTAGGGCATGTACTAAGTCGACAATCTTCAGCTACATTTCCGCCCCTTTCACATATGCTGAGCGTAGCAGAGATTGAGTCATACGCGATGCAGCGTCTGTCGGCGAAATCCATATCATATTACGTTTCTGCGACAGACGACGAGATTACAAAGGCAGAAAATGGCCAAATATACCGCTCTATACTGTTGAGACCAAGAGTCTTCATAGATTGCACTAATTGCTCACTGGAAACCACAATTTTAGGCATCAAGGTCGGGATGCCGATCTATGTCTCACCAGCAGCGATGGCACGCTTAGCCCACCCTTCCGGCGAAGCTGGGATTGCATCCGCCTGCTCAAAGTTCAACGCACTTCAGATAATTAGCAAGAATGCGTCAATGTCACCATCTGCAATCGTCGATGCTGGCCCGCAAGGGGTCTTCGCCTGGCAGCTATACGTACTGAAAGACCTTGCGGCGACAGAGAGAACGCTGGCTCAGATTCGGCAGATCCAACAGATCAGATTCATCGTCTTGACACTGGATGCCCCTTTCCCCGGAAAGCGGGAGGCCGATGAGCGCTTCAAGCTGGCCGAGGCGGCTGGTGGCGCGCCGCCACAGGTATGGGGAACAGAGTCAGCATTGACCTGGCGGAAGACACTGGCGTGGCTTACCAAGCATACGAGTCTCCCGATCGTTCTAAAGGGAATCCAGACGCACGAGGATGCATATGCTGCCACGCAATTTCCTGCTGTGAAAGGCATCATCATTTCGAACCATGGTGGGCGAGCGCTCGACACTGCACCCACACCAGTCCAAGTCTTGCTGGAAATACGCAAATTCTGTCCGCAAGTATTTGACTGTCTCGATGTCTTGGTTGATGGAGGAATAAAGCGGGGTACGGATGTCGTGAAGGCGTTAGCTTTGGGAGCTAAAGGTGTCGGTATTGGCCGAGCTGCTCTCTATGGACTCGCAGTAGGAGGACAGGAAGGAGTTGAGAGGGTACTCGAGAGTGAGTAGCCAAAAGACCATTTCAAAAACATGAGATGATTTCTATGGCTGACATTTACCATGTAGTTTTAGCTGACGAAACGATCACCGCTATGAGGCTACTTGGGGTGGAAACGCCATCAAAGCTTAGCCCTCGCCATGTGAGTGATTCATAGTAAACTTCCCAGAATAGCTAGTGTTGATAATGAAATAGATTAATATATCCGCCTTGGAACCAAGGCTGTTCGATGAACATCGAGATCCTGAAGATATCAGAAACGATATCCTGTCTAAGCTATGAGGTTTGTCGCCTGTGAAATGGGATAAAGAAACAAAGAAGCAGCACTTGATTAATAATGTACACATCAGGGGCTAGGTTGATATCGGGGTCGTTGCACTTGAAAGGGGATACTGATGATGTAGTGTAACAGTTTGATATTTTTATTAGCTCATTCGCCCCTTGATTTTGTCCAGCGGCACCACAACCACATGAGAATCCCATTCGTCAAAATATTAGCCTCAATGAAGACTAACACCAATATTATATCAGTTTCTTATAATATCATTTAACAATATTTGAGTCTCTGGCCTGCTAGGGAGTCTATCTACTGCCTCCACTCCCAGCTGTGGCTTTGTAAATGACAGTGATATCCTTTGCGGCTTTAACGACGGTGCTATGACAAGGACTAGAAGAGATAGCCTAGGCCAAAACTCATGCTATGACGAGTATTAACATAGAATTGTGGCTAGTTCATGATAACAAGGGTTCAGGCCATATAATATATCAGGAAAGTAAAAGGCACAGTGTGTATATATTAAAGTATTACTCATAATGACAAACTTGTTAACTGCTACAATATGTTTGTCAGATTTTCTTTTATGTTGTTTATTTTGTAGTTTGCTCTCCTGTTTATTACATTTTCGTACACAAGAAATCTCTTTCGCAATAAAGATCCCTTTCTTTCTTCAGCGGAACTTGCATTTATTCTGCAGAGTCGTTACTTATATCTTTGCAACCTGACGTCTTCGCGGCGAAACACGTCTCCCAATATGTCGCTGTCTCTAATAGAACTCCTGCCCGGTGTTTCGTTCCGGTGGTCGTTTGATGAGGCCATTAAAAAAATCCAAGACCAACACGTTGGTTACGTTGAGTTGATTACACCCTCGCAACTCGACAGTGACTATATCGTTACGGACTGGCATGTTCTGACCACCCAAGTCTGCCGCCAATGCAAGGCGTCCATAGAGAATTACGAGAATGACCGTCATTTCTCAACTCTCCGCCTAGCGATGATGTTCCTCCACGAGCTATGCCAGAGCATCTGTGAGTAGGCCTCGTGTTTCGAGGTTTATGATATACCTATACTAACGGAGTCTACATAGTCGGCCAATCAAATACATACCCCTTTGGTGCTATTCGAGACAGGCTCACGGCGCATGCCTTGAATGGCGAGGATGACACTATGCATACCAGGATCTACATTCTTAACGCTTTTACTGTATTTGGGCGTGACGGGGAGTTGGATGATCTTATAGATCGTTTGAACTGGAAAGTCATTTTCGAATTGCCTTGGGGAATCTCTTGATGGACTAGAAATATCAATAGATGGATGTGGGGTGTTAACTACATCGCCCGAGACTTACGTTCCTCAATTTTCAACACCTCAAATATCCTATGCGTCAGGGATTAAAAACATCTCTATAGAAAATTATGTGAACATCGGTTCCATTTGATTCTTGCTGCTTGATCAGACGCTACCGAGGGAAGATTTAGCGGTTAATAATAATAATATGTCAGACGCGGATTGCTAAGATACGAGATTTTGCTAGGGTGAAAGAAATGAAAAATAAAACACTAGTTTATTATAAGGTGTTCATAAGCTCTTTGGTATTAGATCTAAATATTTATAGATGTGAAACAGCCCTTGGCTTTATAATATGAACTCTGTAACAATTTAAAGCGTCACAGACTCAAGAGCGCCCTTCTCATCCAACTCCAGTAAGGTCGCCAGAACAGAGGCAATAGATCCATGCCAGTAACCGCAGGGCTCCTCTATGTGGTCCAAAGCGCCAAGTAGTAGGCGAAGTGAAGGGGTGACGCCGCCGCCGCTCACGGACTCGGCCTTATGTAGATCGCGGCTCATTGTCTTCATGGCCATGACCAGGGGCCAGGCAATGAAGGTGGCCTGCAACATGAAAATATCGCGCTCCGACTGCGCGACGGGCCAATTAAGCCGCACGGCGCTGGCGATCTTGAACGCCGCCGCCATGGAGCGCTTCTGGCTCTCGACACCCATGATCACGGGGAGTCCTTGCTGCTCCAACTACGAGATCGCCGTCTCGTAGAAGAAGATCTCGGTGGCGCGGAGGTTCATGTAGACGGAGAACGCCACGGGATCCTCGCGCACTGCCTGCGCGTTCAGATGCGCCTGCAACATGGCGAACCGCTCGTCTATCGTCTTGACGAGAACGTAGTGGTTGTCCCAGAAGCCGCGTTTCTTTGCGTTGGTATCAGTCTCCTGGCCATGATCGAAACAGCGGAGTGCCAGTTCAACCATAAGGACACAACCAGCATATGATGAGATCTCGGGACATGACGTGGCCATGAGATTCCGCGGGAACGGCATCTTCGCTGGTTTGAAAGTGGACACTAATAGACCAGGCGACGGTAAGAAAACCTCGAATGTCTATCCAGTTTGGTGAGTTTGCATGCGCATATCATGAGCTATTTCGTGTAGGAAGGCGAACACACCTCGGGTGAGCCGAGCTCACATTTCATGCCGGTGCGTGTGCGCACAAAGCTTTCCAGGATATAGAGGCCCCAGAATGATCGTCTACGTTCCTCTAAGAGGAGTTGGTCTTGGGTTGGCGGCAGATTCATTCGCAAGCCAAGATTCGACTTGCTTTCCGTGGTCACTCGATCCATTTGGCTTAACCCTAACATCCTGGATATTTGAACGGCACGGCCGAGTGTTATCCAAGCCCTATTTAGCTTCTGGTCCATCGTTTCAAATCTGATGATAAAAAGCAATGCCTGAAAAAGGTTTAAGCTCGCAATATTCCTCTCCTCTCCATCGCGTTCACATTGCTCAACGTAGTTGCGTGCTATGTGGTAGCATGCTGACTGCCAATGGAGATACTTGGATGAGATTGTGCATCCTATCATAGCTACTGCGTACTTCAGCCCAAGAGCTGCAGGTGAATCGATGTCGTTGATAATCTCTGCATAGAAACGCTCCCTGCTGAGGAAGGGGAATGAATGGTATACCACGTCAAAGTAGTTTTTGTGTAAACCAGTTAGGTCCTCTGTGGACACCTGTTCATGGTGGTTAATGGGTGGCAATACGTGGAATTGAGAGGCCCTAGGAGGGTCAGCCTGCTCCAAAGGACTTTCCATAGGTTTTAGCGTAGGGCCTGGTAATGGTGTCCAGTCCAGTGCTAGGTTCGATGATACGTCGGTAATGCCTGAGAGATCGGTAAAAAGATCATAGTCATCTAGGGTATTTTCATTGGCTGGCACATCGGTCTCAGTTGGGAGGCGTATATCTGATTATATGGGACTGTGAACATGATTTAATGGCTGAGGCAACGCGGGAGCTTGTTGAAGCTGTCTCCGTTTAGGTGCAACCGACTCGGGGATGCCGAGGTCCAACACCATGGGTGAAACTGCCTCGTCAACGAGATTTCTTGGAATAGAAAGCAATGCCTCTGCTTTAGATAGCCGATCGTGGAGCTTCAGTAGCTGGGTCGGGACATCATCTCTCGGAGAACGACGGCCGTAGCCGCACACCTGTCCCAAGCGGGCGCAGCGGCTACATTTGGGAACGGCGCGATCGCAGCGGACCTTGCGCTCTCTACCTATAGTGTCAGCATTGTCCAGTTCACCATTTGCCTTTTACGTCGTATATGGATAAATGTCTCCATGTCCTCATCGGGTGAATAATACTAACCTGTAGATCTCACATGCTCGGCGACTCGATTGGGGCCGTAACCCTTTGCTCCCTTCTGAGGCTGCGGGTCTTGCATTTCCCAGGCCAGCCGGCATACTCACCTTTAATATTTTGAATGCGGCGAAGAGTTGTCGAGCTGCGGTCGCCTTCGAGGGAGTGTTTCATACAATGGCGTGGATCCTACAGCTGTATAATGCTATAGTGGTGTAGTTGTCACTTGTCAGAGAAAAGAACTGTGTTGGGGCTGATTACTGATTGCCTTTTCAGGTAGTGTTAGACGCAGCACTTATAACGCACCCAATTAGACCACGAGCTCGGTGGAAACGGCCGCTCTCAGATCGATATTAGCGATAGCAGCGCTTAATACAACAAATAGGAATACTTCCTCGGTCAAGACGGCCGCGCCTAGGAAGGCTAGGGGCATCAAACAGCTTTCCTTCGTTTCCATAGACATCCATTCTTCCCTCCCCTTTTCTCCTATTCTTCACCTGAGAACTAGGCCTTTCATTTTGACTCTATAAAGTCTGGCCCCGTATCTCCTGACTATCTCAATTAGGTGCTTGTCAACAGAAAAGCTTAAGTTACAGCATCATATTTTACTTACCCACACCCCTTTTCCGGTGCATGAAATCATTATCATGGATTCCACCAATAGTCATCGCGTTCCCGATGAAGACGGCTCTGTATAAGGACGCAGACAGCCTCTGGGTAGCCAAACAGCTAGCAATCCATCTAACATGGCCAAAGTCTCGCCACGGCAGATTCATGGGTGGAAGGTGAGCGAACCTGGCGCACGCGCGTGCCGACTGGACGAGGCATACCTGACATATACAGTGGGCTATTGCGTATGCTGCTATGCTATCGACAACGTTCTTGTTCTCGCTTGACAACACCATTGTCGCCAATATCCAGCCCTCCATTATCAACGACTTTGGACACGTCGAGTTACTCCCCTGGATCGGAACCGGCTTTGCGCTGGGTACCATGGCGATCCTGCCATGGGGAAAGGTGTACGGTGTTTTCAACATCAGATGGGTCTACATTTTCAACATCCTCTTATTCGAAATTGGCAGTGCCGTCTGCGGCTCCGCGCCTAATATCACGGCCCTTATAATCGGGCGTGTTATCGCTGGCGTTGGAGGTTCGGGCATGTATTCGGGCACATTGACTTATGTCTCGGTTTCCACGAGCATGGAGGAGAAACCGGCGTATCTCGCGGGGAGTACCGTAGTGTGGGGACTTGGGAGCGTCTTAGGTCCAGTCGTAAGTCTATCATTTCGTTGAACCCGTATGAATGAAGCCTAGGGACTGATAAGAACGAGGTCGGTGGCGCTTTCGCGATCAGCAATGCTACATGGCGATGAGTATATTCACTTCTCTCATTCCTTTGATTGCTCCTTGCTAATACTTTTTCTTTTGAGCAGGGCTTCTACATAAACCTAGTCGTCGGCGCTCTCTTTGCACCTGCTTACTTCCTGCTGTTTCCCGGGATCGATCCCCAGCCGGGTAAAACAGTCTCTCAGAAATGCAAATCGATCGACTAGGTCATGACTGTTGTATTCCTCGCTGGGTCGGCCTGCTTGACTGTGGCCATCTCCTTCGGAGGAGTCGTCTATCCATTCAACTCGAGGGCAATCATTGCCTTATGGACAATAACAGGGGTCCTGCTGATTTCTTCTATCCTTTTAGTCAACTTCCATCCCTTAGTTTCTAAGAACAACCGTCTCTATCCGGCCCATTTCTTCAAAGCACCAATTTTGGTCAATATGCAATTTCAGGTGTTCTTATCATCTGGTATCATTCTGGTAAGTAAATCCGAAGCGAAGTTACCGTGGGAATTGGACTGGCAGACTTGATCACAGGCGATGACTTATTACATTCCACTTTATTTCCAGTTTGTACGGGTATGTTACGCAGTCCTTCCCTGGTTGGTCATGGTACTAATCTCGCAAAGGGTGACGGCCCACTCGATGCTGGCGTTCGGTTGCTGCCACTGATTATCTTCATGGTGGTCTTCTCTATGATCAATGGAGTGTTCATGTCGAAGGCACAGTCCATCTCACCATGGTATATCGGTGGCAGTGTACTTGTTCTCGTATGGTCAGGACTCATGTGTAAGTGCGGTCTAGCTTGGCAATTCCTACAGGGAATTAATTCCTGCCGACAGACACAGTTGACGAGGGTACGGCGAACGCTAATGTCTACGGATACAACATTCTTATTGGCACCGGTGCTGGCTGCTACATAGTAGCCGGGTTTGGCATTATGCAGTTTCTGGTCCCGGCAGAAGAAATTCCTAACGCAGTTGGCGCGATGACAATTTGTAGGTACTTGTCGCGACGATTACAACTCTTTACTAACCTGTCGACAAAAAATAGCTCAAGATCTGGGCATGGTGCTATTCTTCGCCATCTGTGGCTCAATGTTCCATAACATTGCGGTTCAAAAGGTTGGCTCTGTGTTGCCGAACGCCTCATCGGTCGAGATTGGAGACTTGGTTGCTGGCACTAGCAGCACCTTTTTCCAGGCCCTCTCAGATTCTGACAAAGCTGTCGTAGTCCCACAGATCGCGAAGTACGTATCCCAGAGTGATTTCTCAAATGTTCATTTTCGTTATAGGAGCTATATCTATTTATATAAGGTTTTACTAGAGTCAAGACACGGGACACGACTTGAATCTCTTGATATTAACTAAGCGGAGTATTTACTAACTTCGATTCGTATATAGCGCCATGAGAAGCATATGGGTGTTCTTCCTAGCGGCCGCGGCGCTTAGTTTTCTATGCTCTTTGCCCCTGATGGCAGCTTGTCTATTCTATTTTCCAGTGGAAACTCGACTAATCAGATATACAGAAAACGAAAATCGGGGCCTAGCCTAAGCAGAAAGTCAAGTCAAGGATTTTTTCATTCCTTTGACACGAAGCTAGTCACGGCTTGACTTGATTAGTTGGGCATGGAATTCTCTTTAAATCTGTCGCCCTCAAAGTTACCCTGGATCCATTTGTTAAAATAGCGCTGTAGGGCTGAGGCTCACCATAACGGCCACGCATATGGCTACCTGTATATTATGGAGGCTCCGCCTCCTAGCTTCACCTTACACTCAATACACTAAGCAGTACGTTCCTCATAACTTCGTCCCATATCAACACCACTGTAGTTGTTGAGTTTCCTGATGATGTCATTAATGTGAGAGGTTTGTCGTTTAGATGAAACAAAATAATAAAAAAAAAAAAAAAAAAGAAAAAAGAAAAAAGGAGACTAGGTTTTACAAGTACCTGTGAAAAATAAATTAAGTCTTATAACTACTTTGCTAACTACCTTATCAACCCGACGAAAGGCAGTTAGGGTACTTACCCTAAGGCGGTGACGATATCAGATCCATGGGAACAGGGCTCGGTCTTGGCTATCCTCTCTTTGGGGCTATTAAGTACGACTTTATGGTTGAAAGGCAGAGAGAATAGTGCCTTATTTGAAGGCTTAACAACGAACCCCCTTGACAAGACCTTGGAACTCGATCTTCCCGAAATTACAGATGTCATCCCGTACCAGCAGATTCAATGCCTTCGCGTAATAGTGCTTAAGTAATTGGGATAAATACTAAGTCGAGTGGCTGCATAAGGTGCGTCAGGTTAGGTAATAGACCAAGAGGAATAATTTTATGTGGATGAATGCTAACGAGTGTTTGCAAACGTTGCTACGCCAGCACACGAATCCCCATATCCGATCCATTCCCGTCAGTCCAGCCTTGCTAGACAATGTTATCCAAAGCACCAAGGCCTCCTCAGTACTCACTGCCCCCCCAAGTCCCCTGACCCGTCCAGATTCTCTCCCTTCCTTCTTGAAAAGATCACTCCACGAAGACATCGTCCTCAAAAAGTTCAATTGATCGCTTTGCTGGTGGCCACTTGACCTCCTTCCACTTCCCGTCCTTGTTTTTCTTCAAGACCCCAACGATGGCCTTCTTAGGGATGTCACCCTGGACCGCAAATTCCTTCTCGCTAGCATATGGATATCTCCTGCCTGCTGCTGCGTACTCTGCTGCAACATTATGGATCGGTGCGTCGATTTTGTCGGAATCTATGATGGCAACGCATCCTTTTCTGGCGTGATATTTGGCGACCTCGATATCAATCGTGGTAGAGACGAACGGGTCCCTATCAGGATGTTTCAATGCTCTTTCCACATGCTCAAACAAGGTGCCCTCCGGTCTCCCAGAACCCTTGGGCCTATAACCTCCGGCATCGTCAATGGCCCTGGTGTCGCGGTCGTCGCCTCGATAGAGGTAAACAGCATTCGCTAGCGATGCAAGCAGGCTGAAGAAGACGAAGAAAGAAGAGCTGTGCATCGTGTAATAGTGTTTGCGAGTTTGTGGTTTTCGGTTGTAGATTGTAAATGTGAAAGATGTGAGACTGTTTGGTTTGCTTATGGATGTGAGAGATCTGAAAGAACAGGAACAACAGCTTCTTATATACTTTTCTTCTCCTATCTTGAACAGCGTTAACACTTGGTTTAAGAAACCGTTAGATAAAATCGGATCTACAAGCCAGCTGACAAGTATGACACCAAGAAAGAAGAAACCTGCCGAAGGAGAATCCTACAGACAGGCAGGCCATAGTGTGAATGGCGTCACTCCTCTTCCGAGCGAGATGGACTGCAGTGGCCTGTCTGTTGCCCTCGCCCCGTACTTCTAGAGAGAATGATATCATCAGTGGGGATATGAAGGAACGTTAACAGGTACAGGTTGAAAAAAGAAACCACTGGGCATAATCAAATTCCGCAAGTAAGCTCACAAGCACAGGGTGAAGCTATGTGTTCAACATCTTATGCCGGCCTCGGGATGCAAGGCTACTCTTCATCTGATGCAGAGGAGGAACTACACTGCTGCCGAGCCTGGCTATGCAAATAAGCTTACTGCTGCCGAACCGCCAAAAGGAATCCACAGCCTCGTCGATGTTCTCTCAGTTGTGAAGACGTATTTTCCGCTCTTTGGACTCCGGAAGGGATTGCCGCTAGCAGACCCTCAGCAGTGTTTATTACTTAGGCCAGCAAGTAAGGTGAAAATTAGCCAGCTAATTGGGATGAAACAACATAGAGCAGAGAAGCAGTATTATTAACAAATCGCTGATACTCGGTCGAGTAAGAGAGTGCATCACGACCTGAAAGCCCCGTCCCCTAACGTGATTCGTTCGCGCCATACCTAATACCAGCATTCTCGCCGGGCTAAGTAATTACTGAGCTTGACTTGATTTACCTTGATATAGTTTTTTTTTTTTGTAAACATTATTATGAAACTTAAGGATTAGACCCCGCTAGCAATACGTACCATATGCCGGGAACGAAATAACAACCTGTTGTCCTCAACGGACTCTTACGGTCTTAGGGTCTCGCCGGGAATCGAACCCGTGCCACACGGCACGGCCGATCTCTCCCCACAGGTTCTAATGCACATAAGTGCAGGGAATCGAACCCTACGTCGAGCCACCTTAGTAGCCCCCCAGCAAAAGCTATGTACCTGTAAGCACACCAAAATTATAGTATATACGGCGTATTTATGTAGCAGTTCTATATTCAGTGCTTATAGCTCCGGCAAATTTTGGTCAAGTTACGTAGTTGTATAGTGGTCTATGCGTTTTCCGATCGGCCACTATCCTTTGATATTTGTGGAGGTGTTGCTCAATGGCAGTTAATGGGATAAACAGTGCCCTGTTAACAATGCCGAGTACTGTATTTGGCTTGATTTGACTTGATAAACACGCCGTATTGCTGCCCCCTGTCCTTTGTGGGGAGAAAAGCTGACCAAGCCCACACACCGTAATAAAATGATCTTCTTATAGTAGATTAGGTAGTGGAGCCACCATCTCTCAATCAACTCATTTCGCCTCTCACGTTCTCTCATATTTCCTCAAACCTTACATAAGGCTTAAGGGGCCAAATTACGACAAATTCCCCCTCTGGGAGCTTGGCGGCACAGTTGTCTAAGAATCCTAAGTAAGCTTCAAGGCGGATAAGGCTCACTTTGAATACATAGCATGAGGTCGGTCGACCGGATGCCTATTAATATCACAGAGCTTGTCACAGACGATATTGATCTGCGGAAAGGAGATGTACTATGGTAGGTCTGTACGTTTTTGAACTACAATTGTGCCTCATCACCGCCGCATTACGTCATAGTTAGGAACCGGCAGGCAATCAATACATCAATATATCCATATAAACACACATGGTTGCCGCTCGACTTCAGCCGCCCTCTTGCGAATAAGCAAACCACAGCACGAACGATACTTTGCATACGGCTTTCTCTATTTTCTCCCGTCTCAATCAGTCCCAAGCAGAATCTATTCCCACAGCACTCAGAGGTATGTGTTGCCTAACTTCAGAACACCATCCGGGCGTTTCCATGCTCACGTGTAAAGCAAATCACAGATCAAGTAAACGCCATGGAGGAGCCTGCCACAGCACCGTGGGGTCTGAGCATCAGCGACGCCGACTATGAGAAGCTCAAAGCCGGGTTCGAGCCTCACGACCAGGACGACAAATGGCACGTCTGGTTCACGGAGCAGAGCCAGAGCGGCACCATCTCCATCCACCTTGCCCGAACCGGGACGGGCAAGGAACTCTACGTACTTGTCGTGAAGCCAGGCGACGGTGGCGGCAGCAGCAGCAGTGGTGTGAAGGTCGAAGCTATCACTTGGGAACAGAACAAGGGCGGGATTCACATCTCGGAGGAGCAGGCCAAGAAAGAAGTGGTGATCATAACCAGACGTCTTCTGGAGTGCGATTTTGAGGCGCTTCCGGATTATGACGTCTCGGATCTGTGGAATCATCCTGCTGCTCAGATAGACGCCAAATGAGCGCAACTTTTCTTTTCCGCCTCAGTATCTAGACTAGGCCAGGCCGAGTTGTCCATAGACACCCCCAAGGCTTCCTGTATTTGTTAGTACGTACTCGCAGATAGTACGCGCGGAAGCAGCTCGAGGTAATGGTGCCAAAATTGTATGTATATATCAATGATGTTCTTCTTTAGCCTCAGGATCTCGAAGTTTTTTGCAGTCCGCTTATAAACATGCCTGTAGCTCAAACCGCCAAGATATCCACATATTGAGTCACTATATCTGACACGTACTGCGATAGTGAATAAAGCAACAAGTAGGCTATGGGATATTATTTTCAGACTTCCCCCGTCCCCCAATCAATCAACCTGTAACATGTAGCCCCTAGCAAAGGCAACTTCTCTTTTTCGGGATGGACCATCTGTATATGTTTTAGAATACAGCCACTTCTCTGTAGGTTTAATGCGGTGTCGACTAGACCCTAACGAGAAGCTATACTAATCAATGTCCCCCGCGCGATCTTATCTATATAGGAATATTACCCGATGCGGCTTAATGCCTTCCGTTAGGAAGAGGCTTTTGGAGGGAGTGTGGGGAAGAGTGTTGAGCAGCTGCTCTTAAGTTAAGATTATTAAGCTTAGAGGGTAAGGAAATTTTACTGGGGGCTAATAGCTGTTGTCGTAACAAGCGCCGCCTCTAGTATCTATGAATACAACTTCTGTAGTAATACAGCTTTGCGGCCGGAGTTCATCCATCTAGTTACACAATGCCGGTCGACGGCTTCGCTTTCGGTACGTACATCCCTGTCCCTATCTCTATAACTGCCATGGATGGTGTTGCTCGCGGGAAACCACATGCTACGAAAGCACCCAATACGCCGGAAACTTACGCCGTATAGCGTCATGACGAGCATATGAGTGTTCTTTCCGGAGGCCGCGACGCTTAGTTCTCTATGCTCTTGTCCTCGGATGGTACCTTGTCTATTCTATTTTCCAGTGAATATTTGGACTAACCAGTCATACAAAAAATCAAAATTGGGGGACAGGAGGGAAAAATGGGGGGGAAGATGTAAGCATCAAGTCGGGTGTCGGTATTTGCTTTTGCTTTCCCATGAAGCTTTAACTGAGTTCTTCATTATAGTGCTAGCATCGTAATCTATCTAGCCAAGTGGATGACGTCGAGAAATATATGTCCCTGAATGCTTACAATAGACGCAGTTGAGTTTCCTACCTACTCACTTTCCGTACATGGCGGAATAGAGTGCGTCGTAAAATTACCTACGTGAAGAGGTTGAGAAAACTGGCGATGTTGTTTCGAGACATACCCACCCCAATATATATCTCATGATCATGGAACAGTACAGAGATTGTAACCTGAGACAACGCGCTCTTTCTATACTATTAAAACATCTCTCGGATCATCATCACCCCACATATCGTACCATTGCCGGTGTAAAACGTCTTCCGCACCTGAACGCTTAAGCCGCGACGCATCCCACAGGACGTAGCCCCATCGGCGAATCTCATCTTCCACGTAATAACCGTAAAGATTGCTATAAGTACCACCCCATATCAGCGTCCAGGCCAGCGGCGGTCGCGTCTCGGTATCCCCCTCAAAGGGTAATGGGTCGCGTGCCTCCTCTTTTCGATCCCGGTCTGAAAGCGCCTCGCGACGCCGCCGCACCTGCGTGGTCTCGTCAAGAGCATCTCCTATGGCCAATAGAAAATCGCCTACTGGCGATGCTAGTGAGCGCTGCATAGTTGAGACGAGGTGTGAGTGGTCTTTAATAGTGAATAAGACAGTATGCAGCATCTCGAGGCCACGGGAGACGATGCCCTTCAAGAGACACTCCCTGACAACTGTTGGGGGAGACAAAATTAGCTTTCTTCGCGTAGAGCAAAACAATGGTACCAGACTCACAACTACTAGCCAAATTGAATGCACCATCAGGCGTAGGTGGTCGTTGGCCGTCGAATTTGGGGTTCTTCTCATCTACATCCCACTGAATCTCTCGGAAAATTTGCTCATATGTGTCCTGGGAAAAGGTGCATATACACGCGATCTCCTCGACTTCCCAGGGCTCAAACAGGCCTATAAACACCTTTAATATGTAGAGACCGTCGGGGCGCCAACGATGCCTCAAAGAGTCGTGGAAATCATTGCGCCCAAAGAGTCCGCAGCAGATTTGGAAGCGATATAGAGCTCGAAGGAGTCTCGTCTCCTCGACTGTGCTGATAGGTTCGTAGGTTGGGGGGACTCGGGTCTCCCCAGCTAAATTGTCCAGTGCCCAGCGAAAGTAATGGCGGCCAATAGGTCTAGTTATGGAGAAGTAGAAGGCAGAAATTTGTATCGCATCGGTTTCGCTGAGCTTCCCCTGGAATGTTGCATCTTGTTCCATGCGCAGGTTCTGATAATATTCCAAGACATGAGCAATGCTCTCATCAGTTCTTGCCATCAAGAAGTCAGGCGACTTGGTTTGATGGACCACTAAGGCATCGACAGAGACGCTACCCAGAGTGTTCTCTAAACATGCACAAAGCAGATAACGACGGTTTTCCAAGTACTGACAATGGAAAACCGGGGAGGCACGGATAAAGCAGTTAAGTTCTTCCAGACTCAGAGTGGAAAGTATTTGCCGCCGAATTTCAGGGGGGAGATTTTCTATCGGTGCATTGGTTTGCTCCAGTGGTGGGTTTTCATGGGTAGTAACATTTTGCAAGGGAGTGGTTAATGGAGCTCGTCGCAATAACTTCTTCTTAAGTTTAAAAATAAGTCGTTTCATTCTTGCTGGCGTCTAAATAAAAATGATGGAGAAAAGAAGTAGGGAAGATGAACTGAAATGGATGGGTTGACCATATCTATCAGCCTTAAATTCCGATGGCACGTGCGCTGGACCAACAAATAGCCGCCGGCCAGCTGCAACCCCACAGCCCCGCCAAATTGAGGCGGCTGGGGCAGGCTGGGCGGCTACCGCAGGTATGGTTTATTGGGTATTTTGAGGTTGTTCGGTTACATAATCCTTGTTGTGGTATGTAATGACCTGTGACACCTAAACGGTATGTAGCGAGAAGCTGCCCCAGATGCCTAACTAAGTCGCAGTAAGCATTGTTGGGGCATCACACACTATGGATGATCATAAGAAAATACTGGGTAACACCATCCTAAACAAACTCTAGATTCTAGAATAATAACCGCTTGGAATATATGTTGGCTCGTCAAAGCGGCCTATCAGCGCCTATTGAAGCATGTCTTAATCCGTACTTGGAAGATTATCACCGTACAAACATCCAACATATCTACCTATAGGTATGTGAATAGGTAACGACTGTATCCTCAGACGCTACCCTCCAATTAGTCCTACCGATCATACACCCATATAGATGTTAGTGATGGGATATCTTGTCAGCGTCTAAATTCGGACGCGACGATGGGTTACATGGAGTCAATATTCTCCATGGGGCTTCAGATGGCTATGTCAAAGTCGAACTACTAAGGAGTCTATAAGTACTTCCAAATGCCCTCCTCACGCCAGTTCTACCATCCTATGATTATTCCAAGTCATTATACGACATCCTGTGATTATTCCTAGCCTTTATACTATACTTATTACTACTGTATCATACCAATTATTACCAAAATGTGCCGTTCTTGTACTCACTACGGTTGCTGGCTCTCGAACTGCTCAGATGGGCGAGGCCCGCGAAATCCATCTCCTCCCACACCACCTTCACGTCCCATACCTTTGCCGTCTTATCCCCCACACACAGGCTCCCAACACTCCGTCGCTTACCCGACAGCTTCCAATGCAAGTGCTAGTCACTCAATTCGAAGCCATCAGTCGAGCCACCACTTGAGCCGCCACTCGAGCCACCACTCTGGTGCCTCGAACTCATCGATTGATTCAG
Source organism: Xylariaceae sp. FL0662B (assembly GCA_022376535.1). Classification (NCBI taxonomy): domain Eukaryota; kingdom Fungi; phylum Ascomycota; class Sordariomycetes; order Xylariales; family Xylariaceae; species Xylariaceae sp. FL0662B. Next base: position 51,513 of record JAJJKD010000084.1, read on the forward strand.
CAGCAACCATTGAATCCGTGAAGACGCTACGAACGCTTGCCCATATCGTTAGTGTGGAACTATATCCTCGGGAGACGCTCGTCGCAGATCTTCGGAACTGGATCAAAACTGTCGACCCAGCCGCTTACGCTCGAAAAGGTCCTTGGCCAAGACAGCTCGAGGATAGGTATGCTGAGTACAAGAAGCTTGGAGATGAGCAGACCTCAGCCCACCAAGCTTTTGAAGCTGCTCGGCAGAAGACTCGTAAAAATACTACACCTGAGGAACATTTGGAACGCGCACGACTCGCTGTCAGATGGGGCGAGGCATCAGTGAGGTGTGTTGTGCTATAGTTTGACTAGCTTTCTGAGAAATCTAGGCTATTAACAGTTCTCTATATAGCGCGGCTGAAGCTAGGCTTCAATTCATTAATGAATTCCGCAACGCATACGGTTCTAAAGTTTCGATCGAGGGACACATCGACAGCGCAAATGACTTAATCACAAGTGGCAGAAATGCCGTCAAGGAGGCTAGGGAAAACTGCGACCGTACGCAACGCCCTTGACTAATCACCAAATGAACCCAACCAGAACACAACTAACAAGTTTAGGTCTCTACACTGTGTATACTCGTGATGCCAATCCTCAAGTATTCCAGTAACTGAATGAGGGAAGCTACTCACAAGTAGGAGGGCGTTGGAAATGCTAGGTAGCCTTGCTCCAGAGCTCATGTCGTTTAATTAGGGTATAGTTGAAAGTTGGAGGTGTATAGAATATGGCATTCTGATGGATTATGTAGGGGAGTGTAATTCAAAGACTGGTTCTTCGAATATTTATAAAGTATGGTGTAAAACTGTCAGGTCTTATTAAGACTAGTCAGCCAGTGTCCTATATAAACTCTTGCTGTAATTAGTTGTTAGGAGGGAGGTCTTTTCCTCCTTAGTTATTAGTCTTAAAGTCATAACGTACTTATTATTAACTGTGCCTAACTATTATGTATATGTATGCTGTTATAATGTGGCTTTATTACATTATACTATATAGTTAGACATTTTATTTATAGTTTTAATGTTATAATTTTCATTATTTCCTTTACTTTTTTAAAAAATTATACATTATTTTTATTATTATTCTTATTATTACTCCATTATTATTTTACTATTATATTATTATTATTTTATTATTATTCTGTAATTAAAATAAACTTTATACGCTATAAAGCAATGCTTAGTTATTAAGGCTAAGCTTAAAAGCATTATATCTCCCATTTAGTTCCTCTCACCTAAACAAGTCACTCTAAACAAGAGAGAACCACAGATAATTAACTCATTTTAACTTATTAATGCTATGAAGCGGTTGCGGCGCCGCTCCAAACGTTTCTTGAATGAAATGTCCACCAGGCCTAAGTCGTCAAGGGGTCCCTCGACAACTTCGGGCACCGTCTGGACGAACTCGACAAATCCGTCAAAGAGGTGACCCGCCGATGTGCCAACGTCGAGGAAGCAGTCCCGGTCCGACGGGTGGAGAAGAAGGTGGCGAACCTTCAGACCGAGTTCGCCGAGCAGCAGGGTGCTACCAATTGTTGGACGGCATTCAGAGAGATGAAGATGGTTAATTTAAGCTATCTCATGTGGACTAGGTAGCTATAGCAGTATAGTGCTGACGAACTGTACGTGTGACTTCGTCACACGTACCTACCAGCTTAGTGACCTAACACACAGCCTTGCTATTACTACACCGTAGTTATTTATACTGCGCTTAACTCCCTTGAGTGCTATGAACTTAAGTGAAGTCCGTGTAACTCCTCGCTACTTGCTGCACTCCTAGGACTACACAACAATTCCCAGCCCTAGCCGCTTCGAACCTTTGTTAAGAGTACTGCTCCTATCCCCGTCAGCACTCCACCGTATAACTTCAATAACATACCTAACTGCACAGATAAAAAACTTCAAATTAAGCATCTGAGCCAGTATGTACTAGGTACCAACTACGTTCCTAACATGTGCGAGACTTGAAAATGACTAAGCACCCCGCGATACTCACTGAAATATTGTGTTTACGCTTGAACAGACAGTGGAGAGACTATCTGATGATCATATCACTTCGCCCCTCGTGTTTCTTTTCTTCTTCACACACAACCTAGCTGTCAAGCCGTAGGATACCTAGGTAAGTTCATATACGGGTGATTGGAGAATCGGAAGCTTCAGGGCTGCAATCAAACCCACGTAATCCACGCGTTGATCAACATTATGGATCAACTTATCAATTCATCCATTCCACGGGACCCCTTATTACTCATCAATCAATTCAGCTTCAAAGCCTCGTGGTTGGATTGAATTGATTAGTTGATTTAACTGTGGGATACCAAGGTGCAATGAAGATAAGCTAACCTAATTCAGGTAATTGTTGTCCTAATTTGGATAATTTCAGCCACGTGATGATAAGAGATCCTATCTCTTAGATCAAAAAATTTGGCTAACCGGCAAGCCGGTCGGTAATATAAGAACCCGAAAGTACCTAAGTATTAATCCACCAATTTAATTCAACTCAATGTGGGAGTCAAGTTGGCAATTTAAATCAATTCAATATGGCGAGGCCGCTGATTATAATCAATGAATTCAATATGGGCGGGTGTTGAATTGAATTGGGTTGATTACATCCTTGGGAAGCTTCAATGTTGCTTTAACGATGGCATCTACTCCGAAGATTGAGCAAGGACAGGGGCAAGTGTCGCTTACTTATGTCCTTACTTGGACAGATATCCTCAGATAATAGAAAGAAGGTTGTAGTTATTGAGTAAGAACGAACTGCAGACAAGACAAGACTCCTACCGTACCCCTCACCAATCTCCTCCACGCGGAGGTTTGAATTACCGACCACCACCAACGACATGGGCCATTTGTTGATGGTTGACATGAACCAAGTGGATCGTAAAGATCAATCCAACCGCCTGGATCTCGATGCCCTCGAGTAGTTTCACCGAAGTTCGTCAGCAGACAACGTCCCTAAACTAGATATGTGAACCAGTATAGGGTTTGCCAAGTCGTGGGTTAGCTTAGACACTCTTGGGATCACAAACATCGTATGACGTTTTACGAAGGAAGGGAACCTATTCTTTGATCAAAATCCGGGTTCGCTAAGTCGGAACGCCCTGTGTCTGTCCATCTACTTCTATTGCGTCGCATAGGTAATAAGTTTCAATCCTGTTCGAGATGGCTTCAGCGAGACATCTTCTCGGCCATGGGTGGAGTTTTCGGCAGAGTGACGACGATTCGGCCGATGCATGGCTTCCGGTGCAGAGGGTTCCAAGTCAGGTTCACATGGATCTTCTAGCCAACGACAAGTAATAGGCGACTCGCACCTGATTACCGGTCCGCCTAGGCTAACGCAGTTGATATTACAGGATCCCGAATCCGTTTATTGACCTCAACGAATTGGCAGTACAATGGATCGCCGAGAAGGGCTGGACTTACAAGGTGAAGTTCGCGAAACCGACCGGGGCTATTACTAGCGAGTCGGGGGGAAATGTAGATCTTGTCTTTGAGGGCCTTGATACGTTCGCAAAGGTATCTCTCAATGGAAACGAGATTTTGAGGTCGGAAAACATGTTCTTAACCCATCGCGTCAATGTTACGGACCTTGTGAAGAGCGAAAATACACTCGAGATCGCATTTGACTCTGCCTTGTTGCGGGGTCGTGATCTAGTCAGGGAGCACAGTCACGAGCACACGTTTTATGTGCGCCAGACGGAAGTCGGCCGAGTGCCCGTGAGAAAAGCCCAGTACAACTGGGGCTGGGACTGGGGACCGATACTAATGACTGCTGGGCCCTGGCGACCTGTTTATCTAGAACAATATGTTTCTCTCGTCGAGGACATCTGGACTCAATACGAGGTCAGCGAAGACTTGAAGATATGTTCGGGACGGATTTTTGCCAAGGTTATCGGCGACAAGAACAATACTGTTACGCTTACGTTGTCCTTGAAAGGCAGCATAGTTTGGGAGAAAGAATGCACCATCGGGCCGGATGGTTTGGCAGAGTCCGAGTTCCAGATTGATAATCCAGAGTTGTGGTATCCATTCGGCTATGGAGAGCAAGCTCGTTACGAACTAAAGGCAGTTATCGCATCAAGAGACCAGAAATCCAAGCTCATCGGCTTCCGGCGATGTGAATTGATCCAAGAGAAGGATGAGTTTGGAAAGTCTTTCTACTTTCGCATCAACGGAACCGACGTATTCTGTGGTGGGTCTTGCTGGGTCCCTACCGACAGCTATCTCTCGCAGATTCCACCGGAGCGATATTATGACTGGATGAAGCTCATGGCCGAGGGCAATCAGATCATGGTGAGGGTTTGGGGAGGTAGGCTTCTCCCGGCACTCTTGAAACTGTCACTGAGTAGCTAACAGGTGGGTGCAGGTGGTATCTACGAGGATGACGCTTTCTTTGATGCTTGTGATGAGCTTGGAATCCTCGTCTGGCATGACTTCGCTTTTGCGTGCGCAAGCTACCCGACGTATCCTTCTTACTTAGATTCTGTTGAGCAGGAGGCACGCCAAAATGTGCGGCGCTTGCGGTCTCGCCCATCCGTTGTCATATGGGCTGGTAACAACGAGGATTACCAAGTTCAGGAGCGTTATAAGCTTGAATACGACTATGGAGACAAGGATCCTCAATCGTGGCTGAAGACAACCTTCCCGGCAAGATACACATACGAATACCTGCTTCCAAAGATTGTCAAAGAAGAGGATCCCTTCAGGGTATACCACCCAAGTAGTCCATGGGGAGACGGCAAGCCTACCGCAGATCCTACAGTAGGTGACATTCATCAATGGAATCGTGAGTCCCGCTCGAAGTGTTACCCTCATAGCTTCTATGTAAGGATGCTAATAGCTTTCAGTGTGGCACGGTGCGATGAACAGATATCAGGAAACGCCATTGCTTAGCGGACGATTCATCAGCGAGTTCGGCATGGAAGCCTACCCTCATCTCGAGACAACCCGCAACATGATCAGAGATCCGCAGCAACGGCAGCCGGGCTCGATGATGATGGATTTTCGCAACAAAGCTCTCGATCACGAACGTAGAATGATTACCTACGTCGCGGAAAACTTCCTAGTGAAGTATGACCTCCCCTCATACACGCATCTAACACAGGTTACCCAGGCGGAGACGATGCACTTCGCCTACCAGACCTGGCGCCGGGAGTGGGGGAAGCCTGGGGCGCGTAAGTGTGGAGGCGTACTTGTTTGGCAGTTGAACGACTGCTGGCCGACGATGAGCTGGGCCGTTGTCGACTATTACCTGGTGAAGAAGCCAGCCTACTACGCCATCGCACGCGCCCTGAAGCCTCTGGCCGTAGGCATAGCTCGGACCTACCATGAGTGGACGTCAGGCCATGCGGACCCTACGTTGCCCGCCCGGGACACCGAATTCGATCTTTGGATTGTGAGCAGCCGGCTCGTGGCAGTCCAGGCGGAAGTAACCGTGCGCTTCATCTCGATCCGAACAGGTCGCGACGTGCTGTCTCCCCTGAAGCTCGACACCGTAGCCGCACAGCCAAACAGCACCACGGAAATCCTGAAGGGCTACGCTGTCCCGGCGATAGACCCAGAATTGAACGACACGACCCGGCCTTTCGACTTACAGAGATACGACCCCTACGTAATCCACGCAACCGTGAGTGTAGACGGCCAGGTCGTCGCAACAGATACGGCGTGGCCGCAGCCTCTCAAGTACTTGGACTTTTCCGATCGCGGCGTCGGAGCCAAAGCTCTGTCCACAAGTCAGGTGGCCTTATCCGCCGCCCGTCCCGTCAAGGGGTTCGTCTTTGAGGAGACTCGGTCCGTTAAGCTGAGCGATAACGGGTTCGACCTCGTTCCTGGAGAGACCAAGGTTGTAGATGTGGCAGGCTCGAATGTTGGTGCGCTCCGCTTTACGTATATTGGCGCGCCGGAGGGGTCTATGCCGCTGTCCCTATCTGCATCGTAATGATGATGATGATGATGATGAATTTGTTAACGTCCGAAGGACGGAAAAACTGCATACTGTTATCTGCATCGTAAGGGCCTTAGGATCGTTGCATTTGATGACTAGTTACGAATATGAGCAATTATGTTTCTCTTGCCAGTGATTTTAAGTCAGTCATTCTGCCCGGAGACCTCTAGGTTGATGTCGGTGACTGGCCTTTCATGTTCATAACTTGTTCCAGTAGTTTCTGGTTGGCTAGCTTGGTTTTGCCTGGTTTTGCCTCAACTTAGGTGTCGTAGTCTTTGATTGGCTGAAGTGGTCTCTCAAATTGCATTAACTCAACCCAGACCACTTAGTTATCTGTCTCTGCATCATACGCAACGTTCTAGTTTTGGTACCATATCTCACGAACGCGTTGTAGCTGACAACGCAACGTCCCAGAGATACCTGAAGTTTCTTCAACCAAAACGTGTCATGCATTGAGGCATTACTAGCGTAACTAGTCGTAATATATAGTACATAGATAGGCAGTAGCATATATGCAGATATGCCGTGACAGTCAATCAGTCATGGTACTTGCTAACCAAGTTGTTGCCTGGGGGCAAATGTAGACTTCTACCTCCAACCCCCCTCTACTTCACTACAGTATGATTACAGCAGCTACCGTTTAAGGGGGTTTTTACGCGGCATGTTACCTAACAAATCGATGGAGTGCATGTCCCTTTTCCTGGATTGCGCAGCACCATGAACGAGAGGACGTCATGGGTGGGTGGGTGGATGTGATGGGAAACGTGATGTGGCTCAGAGAGCCGCCGCGCTGAATGTGGGCATCCACAGCGAGGCGGCGTAAACACCTATTTGGGCGACGCCAGGCCGGGCGGTCCAGCCCCACGGCCGTCCGTGGTTGCGCCGGAGATAATGGCCGGTGGAGAGGAAGCGAGACCTTCTCGGGACGGGCGATAGGTTTGCATCGCGACTTCGTCTGGGTTGGGGGCCGGCGCCTTGAGCTGTTTCCTCGTTCCTACGGTCCTGTCAAGGCAACATCCAAGCCTGGTTGTAGCAGGTCCTGTCCATTCGCTCAGTGAACTCTTTAACGCGATCTAAGATCCACCCAGACCTCACTGGCTCGCTTGGGTGCGAGGTAACCTGATGCCCTAGTTTGAGCACCTTAGATATCTTACAGGACTGGCCGGAGAGGGAGAACTGTAAACAGTCAGGCTGGCTTTCACAGATGTTGCGACAATCACCAAAGGTAGTGGCGCCACTCTGTTCTTCTTCCGACGCGTTATCCCAGTCCACGCGCTCGGATGCAATGTTGGGGAGGACATAGAATCTGAAGACATCTCTGTGCCGCAAGAGGAATGCATTCTACGTACAAATTCGGCCGTTAGTTGAGGTAGTTCTACTATGATGGAGTACTTACCCTCTGATTCCAATTCTGCTCAAAACTCGCAAACTGAGGATAGTCTGGAGCAGGAAGATGGTGATAGCTTGCGACATAATAGCACCAGGGCTTCTTATCTTCTCCCCCGAAGGAAGTGTTAAAGTCCATCTCTGTAGGCGCGTCACCGCTAAGATTCGGAAAGGACCAATGCAGGTTCACGCCAACATCTCGCAGAGTTTTCCCAAGAACACAGTCACCTGCCCAGTGGGCGCCAGTGAAGTCGTCGTAGGACTTCAGGTTTTCTCTACGATGCTCCACTGCTTTCTTCAGCGCCGGGTTGGAGATGGCAAATCCGGCACCGCCGTAGGCAAAAACAACATCACCAATCTGCATCTGCTGGCCCAGGTAGTAGGGCTTGGACGCATCGAAGTAAGAGAGCCATTCCAGCAGGTTCCGCCACATCATGAACGTGTCGGACTCAATGAATATATACCACTTCGCGTCAGGGCGAAGCCGGTAAGCTTTGTCCGCCAGCGGGAGAAACTTCCACTTATCCAACCGCCATCCCGGGCTGTCACGGCCACCGTTGGTGTTCTTCGCGGACGACCACTGCGCAATTTCTTCAGCCGTGAATGCCTTCCTGCCTCCCGCCTGCAGGCGCCGGTAGTATTCAAAATCGGGGTGGTTCGCTACAACATTGGGATCGACTTCGTCCAGGGCATTATAGACGTGACGTCCGTCAATGTCCTCCTCGTAGTCGGAGTAGAGAGCGTAATGGGGAACGCAGCGCAGGGTGGTTGCGAAATGCGGTGGGAGCTTCTTTGGGGCCTCGGTGGCCCCGGTTCTAAGGACCACAAAGAGATCGTCTAGTCCTCGAAGGGAGTGGCACAACGATTTATCATCGTCAAAATGACCGGTGGCAGAAGGAATCGGCTGACGGAAATACCAGAATTGTTGCAGCAGGAAAAACACCAATACCACAGCAATCACTCGATATACGGAGCGTGGAAGGAATGACGACGACTGTGTAGAGAACATTGTACGACTGAAAATGATAGACTAATAAATAGCAACGTCGGTAGAAACGAATGACGATAGTAACGAGGAGCAATACTTGAGCTCCTTCAGACCACAGAAAGACGCGCGAGAGATCGCGTTTGGAAGAGCCGCGCTGCGAACAGAATCCGGAACAAAGCACTTGGTAAGAGAGAGACCAATTCGGCAGTGCCAAAACGCAGCAGGACTAGGATAGAGGTACCAGACGTAAGGGATGTATGGCAACGAAAAGATGATGTTCTCATCATCACTGTTACCATCTACCGTCGTAGGGCTAACTAAGCACTTGGTAGGTTGGAAAAAAACAAAGGGTGCCCCGTTCCTTTGGAATCTCAGGGGTTGGGTCCTGGGTCTTGGGTCCCTGCAGGCAGTACGGGAACGGCAAAGAGCGTCGTCATAGGTGGCTGAGCCGCTCGGAAGACGAGTATGGACATATCCAGTTTCTACAGTACAGGGTGGTGACATTCAGCCCCTATTGGATAACGTTAACTGTGTTAATAGCAGGTATGTAATAAGATATACTGTTGCGGATCCGTATATATGTAAAATATGTATACATATGACGTAGCCACTAACTCGAATTGTTTAGTCTGACAAGGCTTGATACCCCTGTAAACAGGTTATTCCCACATTTGCCCACGTAATTTTCTCTTATTTGCAACGCCGGACTGGGGTAAATCTGTCCGATGGAAAATGAAAGCCGAGAAACATACATATGTAGGTAGGAAATGTGGCGTCTCGGTTCCAGTATCATCAGATGTATCATGAGTCGGGTCCCGGACTTGGGTACATACCATACGCAAGTCAGGCGTTATCATTCACACTTTTCTTATATAAAGTGAGAGCAAGGCTTATAAAAAAAATCTGAAAACTTTACTGACAATATAAGTACACGTATATTAGAGAGTTGTATTTACTGACTTGTAAGATGTATTGATGGACTGACCAGTAGCCACCCTGTTGAACCACTTTTGGCTGAGGCTTAACCTAATCCAGGTGTAGGACGTAGGGCGGCCAGCCTTGATCTTCTCACGTCTGCGGACCGTGATAAAGAAATAATAGAGTGGATTACCGTGATAATAAGGAAGACCACCATGAAAATAAAAATTTCTGTATTCTGTATACATGCCCAATCAACCTTATTCATACTACCACCTCGTTGATGATCTATTTAACTATGGGAAAATTCCGAAAACGTCTTATGAAATATGCTTATCGCTGTTAACTACTTCAATAAAATGCGGTTGAACTAGGTATAATAATGCTACACCTTGGGCTTCAATTGCACACTGTCTAATTCTGAAGTCTTATAGGGTCATACTTAGCTAGGAATAGCTTATTTGATACTAATACAGTACGTTTGTCGTTGGTACGGCATTTATAGGTGAGTATGCCCAGGTAAGCACTTATTATACCACACAATGGGTTCAGAGGTTTCAAAGCAAATTGGTAAAATTGTTTTATTCACCTGTCCCTCTTTTGGTTGCCAATGGATACGGGATCACGAAACTTCTACCTGAATTTCGAAGCTATCTCCAGAGCTTCCCACGACCCTGACTTCAACACCCCATTCAGGAATCGCATAAGAGGACGTCCCGTTCACAGTCAATGGGGCGTCATTGAGCTCATCGCCTGCACAACCGCCAGACCCCGGCGTTGCATCCAGCACGCGAACCGGGCCCTCTCCCGTCGCGGTCGTTGTCGACACGGTATAAAGTAGAATGCCGGCTGCACACGCTGCTGCATCAAGGCCTAGCGGCGAACGCACCTCAGCCACTAACACATCCGTGGTGTTATACTTAATAACGACGGCCTTCACGCCGCCAGGCGTCTCTATCGGAGATAGCGTATGCGTGCTCGAGCCCGTTTCGGCGACGCAGTCGATCTGCTCGTCTGACAACCACCCTAACCTCCATTTATCCCACGCGAAATAATCTGGACTCGGCCCGCTGATGAGTCCCATTAAGTCCCAGCCGCCTATGAATAACCCGGTCGCGCTGCCGTTGAACGGATAATAATCGGGTAGGCACATAGTGTGTCCCGTCTCGTGGTTGAGAACCAGGTACTGCCACGCGGTGTAGGCGTCGAAGCCAAAGGTCACTGATTTTTTAGCTACATGAACACCAGGGCGTGTTGTCACGTCGCCCATGAAGGTTGGCGAGAAAGAGATTGCAGTCGCGTTCGCTGTTGGTACGATATAGAGCACATCAGTAGGCGGAATTTCCTGTCCGTACGCATCCAGCGCATCCTGGATGTACTTCTGGTGCGTTTCAGAAGTTAGGCCGCGCTCCCAGCCGTACGAGTTGGCCCGTGCCGGCATGCGATAGAAGCGCGAGGTGTCGGCCGTGACATTGAGAGCCAGTGCGCCGTACGACGACGTGGCGTACCATTCTGCCGCTGCTGGCAGGAAAAAGTCGTGCAAAGTCTGCGGGACCTCGATGGCGCCTTGATCGTCGAAGTCGACGAAGATCATGAAAGCACTCAAGACGCCAGTGCTAGGAGCACAGTCCAGCTCGTAACCGAAGCCCGCACTGAGGTAGATGTCTTGATTTGCGATTAGTTTACACTCGGAGGTGTCTTCTACTAGACGACAGAGACTTGGGGCTGCTGAAATGGATATTGTCATCGCAAGCCATCCCAGTCTTCGCATCATAAGGTGAAATAGATCCATGGTAACTATATATCGCGTGCTAATAAATTCTACGTCAGTTGACTAAGTTGAAACCATTCACCACCGGCTGCCCTTTCGACCAAGCGGACGCCCAGCTTATCAAGAGATGGTTTTACCTGAGCTTATTATTGGCGCTATCGTCACTCTATCAAGCCCAAACGACACCTTCCTAACGGGGTTTTTCAGGCTACATTTACGTAGTAGAGGGTCACCCTTGTTTGTGGAAGCGGACAACCTAGCATATTGTCAACGAAACCTAGATCTAGGATTTGAATATGTCTCCTCGCGCCTGTTCGGTCGACATTTAACCGATTCCTTTCGCGGGTGCCATTCGGGTCAGCTAGATAAGCCGGCTAATTCTTGAAAGTACCGGAGCAAGAAGCGAGTGGAGTAAACTATCTGGTGATAGGTGGATATCGCTGTAGAACTACCGTCTAGTGATCCTAAAGGTTTTGATCTAACCCCCGTCTCTAAGCTAAAGAGGATATAAGAAAAAGAGAAATGCCTGTCAGAGCATTTTTCTCTAAAACATTTGACTCGTTCATTGATATTGCTGCAAATTAGGAACAGAACCAAACCTATCATATAGATAAGGAGACGGCGTTAGTGAGGTGTTAACTATATACCTATCTTAAGAGGCATAATTACGATTCCGTAAAATAAGAAGAATCGGCTCAATGTCTTTGCAATAACAATATAAGGCGTTACTGTTGTTTTCAGGCAACTTATACATGTAAACCTAATCTAATAGGGGAAAGGAAGGCCAAACACCCATCACCCCCTATCTCCCGTTTTTTTTTTTATTTTTTTTTTTTTTTTTTTTATTTTATTTTTTTTTTTTTTTAATATTGTTATACACATACAAAGAACACAAAGAAAGACTTGATGAAGCAAGAAAGAGAGAGAACAAAACCCAAGCGAGCGAAAATTCGGACAAGGACATAGCTGACATAGCGAAGAATGAGTTAGACTACAACTGCTATTATCAAGTAACAAACTTTGATCAACGTCTTAGAACCACAACGTTTCGAACTCAGCTGTTGTATTGATGGTGTCTTAATTCTTATATTGTTGTTTCTTGTTCTCAGTTAGAATATCCTCTATATAACTAATCAATCAGCATCATTCGATTCTCAATTATAGAATTCCTCTCTTAACTCACTGACAGTGTAAGATATCTCCCATATACATCTGGTCACATATTTCTAGTGCCGTATCAAGCCTACTACTGCCCGCCGATATGTCGCAACAAGAAGTTCACTCTTGTGTATCATGCATTCAGCAGAGGATTCTTTGCGAACTTGGTTGCATAAAAGACGATACAACTATTTACTCCCGTTGTGTTGAATGCGAAAACGCCGGGGAAAACTGTACGATTCCGGTTTCCGACGCAGCAATGTTGAGAATGGGCATTAAGACTGCCTCTTGGGGTGAGCGTAAGTGTGTTCGCTGCGCAATCTCATCTCTGAAGTGCGTTTTTCCTAGGGGTCGACCAATTCCCTGTATTGCTTGCATCTCTTCACAAGAATCAGCGTGTATCCTCCCAGCACCAATTACTGATAATCAACAGATGACTGATACAGGTATCCCCCAAGCAGTTGCGCCTGTTGACTTGAGTCAATCTCAGTATCTACAGCCTAATTGGCATCGCCACCCTCAGATACCCCATGAATCTCGGGCGCAAGCCGACAATCAGAACTCTGCAACGCAATTTCATTCCCAAGAGTACCTAGACAACATTGCCAACCAGTCTGAGGCATATGGTAGCCTGTTCGATATATCGACACCGAAAATTGAACATATGAGATACGCCGGAAATCCCAATCCTGACACGTCGATGAGCCTAGACCCGACAGTAGATGGTGCGATAGACTTGGAGAGCTACGGAGACAGTATTGATCAAGAACTTACAAACACAGAGTTAGAATTTGATCTCATGTCCGAGGTACTGCCTACTCATGTAATCGACAATAACTTGCACATGCAGGGCGATACACCGATTACACAACCTGATTCGCCATCCTCGGCTTCACCATCACCGCTTTCCTATGACATTAGCAGGGATACAAGCTATATATACCCGGAGAATATTTTGACTCTGACCAACTTTAGTGAATGTTGGTAAAATGGGAATTTCGGGCATTGCTGGCTGAGATACACATGGAATGGTATGTTCTATCAATACGGAAAAGTAGATTTGTAACGGAGATTAGCTCCGATCACTGATTTGTTAGGCAGAGCCTCAACAGCTAAATAACCAGATTCATTCCAGTAGGTCTAACTATCTTTAATAATGCAACCTATTTTCACCCGCCATCTCAATCCTCCTACTTGTATATCATGTCCTTTCCTGTTTGTACTTAATAATACCTAGCAAACATGATGAACTTGCCCAAACTTAAGTATGACCAACTATCAGTCGACCTGATAATAATCCTAAGAGGGAGACGAGCTAATTAAGACAACACGAATGATATTAGGAATTTGTGGTGCAGTCGTATCGTAAGACTCAACTATGATGTCTCAACCAGAGAGTATAGGCCCGGATACACTTTGTCAACTACCAAGGAATCATCATCGGCAGATTGCTAATTCGAGTTTTGGATATCGTGAGATACTGGTAAATCAGTTTGCACCAACGCCGTGGTATCAAGTCACGATGATCCACAAGTTTGAGACGGGATTGGCCGTTCTGTCCTGATAGGTACGTTCCGACATTGTGAGTTAAATATGGGATGTGGGCCGGTGGTTGGACCTTAAGATCCTTTGAATAAAAAAGCCGGCGAATTCTATAGAAATAGGTTACGTTTGAATGCAAATAAAGTGAACTGCGGTATATAAAACTTGTCTCGCAACTATATATATAAAGGCTACTAAGGGAATATAGCTATAAGTATGAAGCACGCTCTGGTGCTATAACCTCGTATACTATATAGGAGTTAACATAGATATTTATTTCGATAAATCAGTACCGTAAAGTATTATTTTTTAGCGTTATTTACTTTTTCACAAGATTAATAAACGTAACTGTAATAACGATAGGAAAGAAAGGCATACCACTCCGTACTAGTGCTGGTTATTTCACTCATAATTATGCCTAAAATGGCATCAATTCCCTGTATAGCTATTGTGTCATAATCCGATGATTGATAGAGGATGAATTATCTATGGGCCATAGGTGGAAGATGCCGCCGCGGATGGGATCCATGGGAAAGGTTGCCGTTGTCTTAACTACTTTAGACTACGCAGCTGCAAATATAATTAGCATGATCAACATAATCGTAAAGACCGACCTCAACTGAAAGGTTTTTTTTTTATTTGACTGATTGTCAGAGTGTATGCATCATATGCCATATTTACACGCCTTCAGGGCACCCAGCCGACCGGGATACCAAGGGTCGCGTAGACGCGTATTATCCTTACGCCCCCCTGGCCGCAAGATGCCGCTTGCTTATATGAGACGAACGTCCCATGGAATACCGGTGCCCCTGTTAGGTTATACCGGTGTTACATAACAATAATACCAGCAGTCTATGGAAATAAAGGTCCTGCATCATAAGACTTAAATAGAAAACCGCCTTTTCCCGCTATATTTGCTATATTAAAAAAATTATGTAGATCAACTAAATGCGATATGAATAGTATCTAAGTTTCCAGGAATAGAACATCGGTTCTGGTACAAAAAGCAAGGCAGCCCGACGTTATGTATAGCCTTCTTACAAAATTATCAGGTAACAGACACCACAGTTTACTCTGAACGATCCAAATATTATCAACTTCATTGCTCGTGTTTCTGCCTCTACCATTCGAGCTCGTGTTTCTGCCTCTATTATTCGACTTAGAGCATTCCTACTTCATTATGCGTTTCTCAGTTGCGTTCTATCTTTTCAGCTCTATCTTGCTCGGCTTTACGAATGGCAATCCTTTATACGGCGAGAACTTTATACCAACCGAAAGAAATATACCAGGCAATGGCTCAGGTCTAGCAAAGCGAACAGATGATTGGGAGAATTACCATGGTAAACTTTGGTATTTGGAGATGTCACTTTTTGTGGTTTGTATGAACCATTGTCGTGCAAACTACGGATTTGCGGAAAATAGCATCAGGGGACATTTCAATGAGATCCAGAATTGCATCACAAAGTGTTCTCAAGAGGTTGGGTTAGATTTGAAGGATGTATATTATAACGATTGGTGTGGCAGGCATTGGACTTTCCCGTCGCAACAGATGTTCCGGAGTGCGACAAGATATAGGGAAACGCTTTGGAGCCATGTCAGGTGACCTAGCCCCACATACCTAGGTCACCTAAAGGGGCACCTTGCCCCTGGCATTTCTTCCTCCTCTCTTTTCCTCATACATATGTACATTAGTCACGCATTTAGCAGATAGCTTCGCCTAGAGGAATATAGGCCCTTAAGCCATTCTTTCTATATGTAGCCGTAGGTATTGCGTATTTAGTTTATAGTGTCCTGTTATAAGCCAGGCATTAGGTTAACTATTAACGAAACCTTATGTCTTCTGGCAGCTATGGCTTATACATTATGTCCTATCTTAAAGCAAATCCGATAGGCATACCGAATATTTATAGCATATATACCAGTTCTTATTTCCACTAAGTTGTTCTGCTTTTAAGTATATAAGGGTAATAATTAAAAATCTCGATTATTAAAAATATCTCCTTTTTATATTAACCTTATTTAATAATTATATTATTAATAATGTATTTTATATATATAAACTTTAAATTAATTAATTATTATAATATATATTATAATAAATAAATTATATAATTAAATAATTTATATATTTATATAATTTATATATATTTTATATATTTTATATTTTATTTTTAACTTATATACCTTTAATTAATCTTTTTAACTTTATTATATTATATAAATTAAATTTAAAGTATATTTTTATATTATTATAATTAATTATTATAATATTAATATAAAAAAAATACTATATAATTAAATAAAATTCGGAAAGTTAATTATATTAATATATAAATAATAAATAAAATAAGTTTATAAATATCTTTATATAATTATAAATTTATTTTATTAAGCTTATATTTTTAATAATTAACTAATAAACCACATAACCATCCCATATTACCTAATAACCTACTGCGTTAAGTACTTAAGTAGTTAGTTGGTAATTAAATTTAATAATCCACATTTTTATGTGAAGAAAAAAGAGACCGTAAGAGGCGAAGTGAGTTAGGTAATACACTAGTTGACTGTGTGACGGCTTACGGGGTACGGGGCCTCCGGCCCCGTAACCCCGCCATATGCTGTATATATACCTGACTCCCTTACCTTAATAACTATTAAGGTAAGGATTAGTTCTTGCCTTTTACTACTCCTTAGAATACTGCACCTAGCTTATCCCTTTACCGTGACAGACTGAGATGGTAACTCCACTAACTAACCTACTGTAACTAAGATCTAACGGTTACCTAAGGTTTTCAGTATTACATGTATTAGTCCCAACTACCTGACATGGTGACATTCTTATCAGCTTATCAGGCCGATGATCTATCGATAAGATAAGAAATGCCTGTGACGGTTCTTTGAGTATGTAAGCTGCTAAGTCTCTTCTCTGATCTGCCTAGTGACTGACGATGCCCTCGAATTCCACGACAACATAATCGCAACTAAATGCAACCCCGTTACGATGGGGAAACGAAAGGTCGCAGCCCTCGAGAAGATCGAGGCAGATCTCGCTGGCCTCCAGTACAAAATTCGAAAAGACCCCGAGTACGGATTTTCTTCACGATAGCACCAACATTGTTGGAGCTGTGTTTACTAACTAGTCTTTTAGGACGTACGAAAAAGAGTTCATCGAGAACTGGCAGCAGTTTGACTCTGCGCATGAGAAATTCGTCGCTACCCCCGCGGGTGCCGACGTAAATTCCCTCATAACCTTTCGCGAACAAATAGATCTCAGTAGGTTGCTTATGACCCCCTCCTATGTGCCCATAGCTTGGAACTCATCGTCGCAACAGTCGCCCACGTCGCCGAACTCTACCCCCACACGACTGCTACCTTTCCCGACGCCCTCAAGGATATCCTTTCTAAACACCATGCCGTGCTCGACTCCAGCTTACGAGAGAAGATTGTGTCTAGTCTGACCCTCTTGCGGCGCAAGGATGTCATCGATAGCAACTATCTACTCACCACCCTTTTTCCTATCCTAATAAGTACCTCGTCAAAATCGGCAAGGATGATCCTCTACCAAAAGATCCTGAGCGACCTCCGAAACATGAACACGAAGTCTACGAATCACCGTGTGAACCGGACCATGCAGACGGTACTATACAATCTTGTTACCTCAGACCGATCCTCGCCGAAACCGATTTGGGCTGTCAAGATAGTACGAGAGCTCTGGCGGCGTCAGATATGGACAGATGCTAAAACCGTCCATATAATGCGTCAAGCATGCCTAGCCGATAACGAGAAGGTCTTGGTGGGAGCTGTGAGGTTTTTCCTCGGTGGGGACAGGGAGAGGGAAGAATTCGAGGACGATAGCAGTGATGAGGATGCCGTTGACATTAGGAAGGTTAAGCACACGATTGGAATCAACAAGAAGACCAAGAAGGCGAAAAGGGCCCTCGACAAGGCCGCCGAGCGCGTCAAGAAGCAGGACCGCAAGAGAAATGCGCCGCATCCCCTGAACTTTTCGGCGCTGCACCTACTGCAAGATGCTCAAGGGTTTAGCGAAAACTTGTTCGAGAAACATCTGCAGAACTCCAAGTCCAAGTTAGCTCTTGAGAGCAAGCTTCTGGTTTTACAGCTGGTCACACGCCTCGTTGGATTGCACAAGTTGACTGTTCTGCCGCTCTACTCGTGGTTTATCAAGCATCTAACACCAAAGCAGCAATCAGCGTCATCTTTTCTAGCGTCTCTTGCACAAGGCACCCATAACCTAGTGCCGCCAGATGCCCTCGGGCCCTTGATACAGAAGATTGCAAATGAATTTGTGTCTGAAGCGTCAGCCTCAGAGGTATGCTCCGCTGGCCTCAATGCTATCCGCGAGATTTGTTCTCGACAACCCCTTGCAATGAACGAGACACTATTGCAGGACTTGGTTGAGTATAGGAAGAGCAAAGATAAAGGCGTCATGATGGCTGCGAAGGGTTTGCTGTCTCTGTACCGGGAGAAGGCTGCGGATATGCTTAGGAAGAAAGATCGGGGCAAGGATGCGGCCATGGGACTCAGAAATGGCGATACGAAACAGCAAAGGTTCGGCGAAGAGCAGGTTGGGGAGATCGAAGGCCTTGAATTGCTGGCCAAGTGGAAGGAAGAACAGAGGAAACGGAAACGAGCGGAAAAGGGCTTGGTTGAGGATGTCGACGGTGCTTCCAAGGCCGAGGATGAGGAAGACAACGGATTTAATTCAAGTGATTGGGAGGTTGCGTCAATGGATAGCAGTGACTCGGGCGAATGGATCCGTGTGAGCGATTCAGAGGATGAGGCCGAGTCTGGGCCAAGCGCGAAGAAACGAAAAGTAGGGTCAGAGGATCTCGAAGATGACGACGAAGAGAATGCAGAGGCAGAAGCTCAGGATTTCATGAAGCTCGCGACGACTCAGATCCTTACCCCGGCTGACCTGGCAAAGCTTCGCGAGCTGCGAATGGAGGCCAATATTGACAAGGCAATGGGCCGTTCCAAGCGGAAGCAGGAGACGGCGGAACGGCACGCGGACGAGGGATTGACGGCAGAGCAGATCGAGGCGCCGTCAAGGCTGCGGAAGAGCACCAAGGAGGAACGAATAGCGCTAGCCCGGGAGGGCAAGCCCGACCGCGAGGAGCACAAGTCCACGCAGGCCATCCGCAAGGCCAAGAAGGAGTCCGAGGGCAAGTCTACCACCAACAAGGAGAAGGCGCGCAAGAAGAACTTCCTGATGACGCTCGGCAAGGCCAAATCGAAGCAGAAGCGCAGCCTTGTGGCGACGAGGAATATTCTCAAGAACCATATCGAGAGGAGCAAATCAGGGGGCAGGAGAAGGAACGGCATATCGCGATAATGCATCCATAGTCTTGCGTCGCGCAGGCGCAGCTATGTGCACCCCTACAAGCCAAACATGATGGCAGCCTAGACCCTTGCCATAGAATATGGCACTGTATATAGAGTACTGTATATAGACATAGAGAGCTAAAGGCATCGCTTCTTAGCGAAGTCATGGGTAAGCCTATATACAGCAGTGTTGAAAAGCTATGTTTCGAGAAGGTTGCCATTTACTAGAAACGGATCAGCCGTGTAAGAACATTTGTAACCTCTTCCGATCGTACACGGACGGAAAAGGTCTATTTATTTGAAGCAAGGGAATCGTTCGTTCAAGACTGGTATAGGCATGAAGCTACGCGTGCCACGTGGTCGTTGCGCCCCAGACTAATACGCTCCCCTAGGTATCTTATTAGTCTTAGGTCTTTTATCTCTCGAATAGTTCTGGCTGCGAGGCATTAGACTCTGATTATCGAGAGATCCGTCGCTATGCGGGCCGTGAGTGTCTTAAGAGCTGATTGCTAACGTAGGGTTGTAGGGCCGAGACCCTTTACCATTGTAACGCGCCTGCATGTGACTGACATCGCCTGGATATACATATGATATGCATATATATATGAGGGACGTTGCCCCTTCAAGCTTCGTTCATAGGAGAATAGAGGACCTTTAGCCATTTCCCTCATATATGCAGTCTAACACATCGTGTATATGTTCACTGTGTCCCATTGTAAAAGGGTTGTCTGTACTTGTTATGATATCAATGATAATGAAGTTCGAAGCATCTGGGTCACTTAACACAGCAGTTCAATAATAACTTCAGGTTGCTGCCTTCGTATCACATTGCAACGTTCTCTGCCTATGTACACATTCACAGGTTTCCAACGGTCGGGCCTTTGAATCAAAAATCGATGCTCTATTCGAGCTTAGTATATTAGTTATTACTCACCTATTTGGTTCCTTTCCTGACTCTCTTTGGGGATCGCCCCTTTAGCTCACTATCACGCAACTGCTTCCCTCTCTTAAAGCTGACGATTTCTCTTTGTTCCTTGTATGGATCCGCGAGTTTTTGGGCAACTCTTATCACGATAGCGGATGGCGCATGGCCAAGTACAATTTCTAAATTCGCAATTAGTTCCTCTACGGAGAGTTCCGACTGCTTGATGCGAAGCTTTTGTAATATTCTCAGCTGCTCCCTGTCTGCATCAGTGGTGTAGTACTTGCCTTGGGAATCCATGTTTCTTAATCCGCTCGTGGTTCAACTCTGTCCTGTTGTCTGTAAATCCCAATCAGCCTTGGCGATAATTTCCTGTGTTATACTGCGAAAAGGTTCAACAACGGTCCTTGGCCTATTATATATCGTTGAGGGCTCTTCTCTAGGGATACGGCATTCAACTAATCAATAAGATTGTTTGGAGTCTTTGACTCGGCTTCCCTAGTCCTTTCTTGTAAGATAATTCTTAATGGGCTTTCATACTTCCCATGAATGCATTGTCTTCCCTTGAGGCAACTTTATTTTCTTTTTCTTTCCCTAGTGGCCATGTGATAGGTCATTGGCTTAGATACTATGTTTATATATTTTGTTCCCGCTTATTGGCTTGAACCAACGGAGATATATGTGCTACAAAGAGATTCTTGCAGATAATCCTTGAGAAAAAAGAGATACTCTAGAATTGGGAAACAGTTGTAAGATAATAATGCATATCACTCACTTTCCACTATATAATGACCACATCTTGAGTCATCCAGCAGACCCCAGGATATTACAGTGATAGGTATTTTACTGTAGGATGTACTAACGGCCGATAGCTATGAACAGAAAGATATATATTAGGACGGTCACAAGTCAGAAACTGGCTCACTTGCGTTATCCTATGTTACACATTTCTAACCGTGTCTGTCTACCGACCACCCCTCCATTACACTGGTAGTATAGACATCCCCACACCTTCGCAATGTGGGAGTATGGGGATAAGCGCAGTCAGCCGCTGTGATACCCCTTCATATCAAATAAAGGCCATCGGTACATGTAATCCGAAAACGGGAGAGAGCTATTGGACATCAAACTGCCACTGACCAATGGCGTGGGAAAAAGCTGTGTGCGGGATATTTGGTAGTGTAACTTAGGGCCGCTTAGTTCGATCCAGAGGGCTGGAGAATTGACTGCATTGCACTAAGACACACATCATCATCTACCGAGAATTTATACCGCCTTGGTCTATGTAACAGTGAAGTATCAAAGTCATACAACGTCTCACCCCGCCCCTTCGTCTCTTCGGCGCTTGAAGCGATCCGAGGTAA
This sequence comes from Xylariaceae sp. FL0662B, assembly GCA_022376535.1. Taxonomy (NCBI): domain Eukaryota; kingdom Fungi; phylum Ascomycota; class Sordariomycetes; order Xylariales; family Xylariaceae; species Xylariaceae sp. FL0662B. The sequence goes on from JAJJKD010000084.1 coordinate 72,880, forward strand.
CCTGATTAAACTGCTGGTATATCAGTTCAACTAGGAGCGAGACAATGATTATGTGCTAATAGAAATTTGACTTCGACGAAGAATATTCGAAACCATCCAGCAGATAGAACAACCTCCAAATCCCTATAATGGCAATCCTAGGTCTTCTTCTTTCACCTTATGCCTTGGTAGTTGGGTGTATTGCCATCGTGGTCTATTATATCTATCCCTATTTCCTGACGTACGGACACCTTCGAGATATTCCGGCGCCTTTCCCCGCGCAATTCACCAACCTATGGCTTCTCTATGTTTGCAGACGGGGAAAGCGGTTTCTTGTTATGGACGAAGTACACAAGAAGTTGGGTCCGGTGGTACGGATCCAACCAAACCATGTCAGCATTGCTGACGACGAGGCTATCCAGGTCATTTATGGCCACGGAAACGGATTACTCAAGTCTGAGTTCTACGATGCCTTCGTATCTATCAAGAGAGGGCTCTTTAACACTCGAGACCGTGCTGAGCATACACGCAAGAGAAAAATGGTCTCTAATACTTTTGCTCCGAAGTCAGTAGGGCAGTTTGAGCCCTATATTCGGCAAAACCTTGAGGTGTTTGTTGGTAGATGGGACGAGTTGATTGCTGAATCCCCTAGCGGCGACCGTACTGCCCGTATCGACTGCCTCAAATGGTTCAATTATGTCGCCTTCGACACCATTGGAGACTTGGCCTTCGGCGTCCCGTTCGGCATGTTAAAAGCTGGGGCTGACATTGCAGAAGTCCGTACATCTGCTAACGCTCCGTCGATATACGCCCCGGCGGTCGAGATTCTGAATCGTCGTGGTGAGGTGTCGGCTACTCTCGGGTGTCTACCACAGCTAAAGCCATATGCGAAATGGCTTCCGGACCCATTCTTCAGTAAAGGTCTCACGGCTGTTCAGAATTTGTCCGGAATAGCTATTGCCCGCGTCACTGAACGTCTCAAGAACCCACCGGACATCCACCGCAAAGACCTTCTCGCCCGACTGCAAGAGGGGCGAGATGAGAAGGGGGAACCGCTTGGATTGGAAGAGCTTACGGCCGAGGCCCTTACACAATTGATTGCCGGCTCAGACACGACATCCAACTCATCGTGTGCCCTGTTGTATCATGTAGCCCGAACCCCAGGGGTGCTCCAAAAGATGCAAACTGAGCTCGACGCGGCGGTTCCGGATGACAATTCTAAGGTCCCAGAGTACGACGCCATCAGAAATCTTCCATATTTAGAGAGTGTTATCAACGAGACATTACGCTACCATTCACCGTCGGGAATCGGCTTGCCCCGAGTGATCCCCCGGGACTCAACCGGAATCGACCTCCACGGTCACCATTTCCCGCCTGGCACGGTGTTGAGTGTGCCAACGTACACAATTCACCACTCCAAGGAGATCTGGGGACCAGACGCTGACGACTTCCGCCCTGAGAGATGGGCAGACGTCACGCCTCGGCAGAAAAATGCATTCATTCCATTCAGTTACGGCCCGAGAGCCTGTGTGGGGCGCAACGTTGCCGAGATGGAGATGAAGATGATTGCGGCAACTTGGGTTCGACGGTATGAAGTGTTCTTGAGACAGGGGGTTATGCAAACAAGGGAAGGCTTCCTCCGAAAGCCGCTTGGACTGGAGATTGGGTTAAGGAGAAGGCATTGAGTATCGACAAGATGATATGATGGGTCGTGCCTCGCCCTACGTCCGGTTGCTTGTTGGATTCAACTAGAAAAGTGTTTCTTAGATTTACGCGTCCCGGTGTATTACTTGCACGATTACGTATAGGCAAATTGAAGAAATCTGTTCGAAGTAAATAGCAGAGTCTATATGTCGGCTCGGATGGGCGTCCCCTGGACGTACTAATTAATATGGTTTATCTCAAGTTCTGCCGAGAAAGTAAACACCCCAGTTCTACTATAATTCTCACACCTAGAAGTATTACAAGATTGTTGGACAAATTATGAAAGGTGTATTGATCGTACGTGATAATTAAGAAGTTAGTAGTTATACAGAATTCGTAAATTATATTGCACTTTGTTGAGCGGGTATATTATTGCCTCATCATATTGACCTAACCTAGATGTTTCTTACTAATACATCTCACAAAGCTGAACAATACTATTTATATAGTAGCCTTCGAACACAATATGTATTCAGGGAGCTAATTTGTACCAGCCCCGGTTTCGCTATCATGGCATGTATCGCAATCAATTCTCTCACCCTAACAACAGTTACCGCTATCGTCAAAGATAGGTATGACCCCCCCTATATGAGGAGCAAAAGCATCCAGTTAACGGGCCTTTAGAACACGTCGCATGAAGACTCAAATTCAGTGAAAGAAGCGCCTGTCTTACAGAAATGTCATACTTAACTGTAATACCATGTACAATACTCCAACCAAACTTTATCCCCGACCCTCATTCGACAGCCGCAACTAAACAGGCCTGCTCAATCGTAGACTAGGAGGATTCGGGCATATATTCTCAAATTAATTTCGGCGGGGCTAGCAGTTATTTCTTACGGGTTAGTGTTGGTGTTCAAGTTAAGTTATAAACCTACGGTATCTCCATTCATTATGCATGATTATTGCCGACAACCAACTTTTCCCAGTAAGGTATGACCAATTGGACGAAGCATACGCCATACATCAATACTCTGTTTGCGCATCGAAATCACGATCATGACTTAGCTATCCATAATTCTTTCCGCGCGTTGGTAATATTTTGTCCACCCTTTGCCAATCATTTCAAAACTTGTGTGCCTTACCCACCCCACGAGGACCTGACTCTCGAGGCTTAAATAAAAAAAAGGGGGGGGGGGGGGGGGGGGAGAATCATGGATACGCTGCAAATATTAGACTGAGATAAATGGGCGTCTCACCCCCTATATTCGCAACTCGGCAGGGGTTCTTCTCTTAGTCCAATTGCCAAGTCTATGTAATGTCAATTGGCATATGACGATGATGTCACGATGAATGGTCGGGTGCATATAACGATTCTCAGAATGATGTCTTGAAAGTCGGCGTGCCATGAGATGCATCTTACCTAGCTAGTTGTGCAATCAAGCGGCGCGGCTACATGCATTACTTGGGCCGCCCGAACCACCCGGAATTCGGCGAGGAGAACAAGATCGAGCAAGCTTGACAAAGCTACACCAACTCATATTCTACCGTTTTCCCCTAGCCATTCCAATTTACCCTTGTCACGACGTAACTAGATAAATCAAAGTAAACTACCTCAACCAGCCAAAGCAGCTATAATATTAAACTCGCGTCCCACAGCTTGCTTGCTTATATGCAATCACTTTATCACTTTAACCACCATGCCGATAGACTTCCACCTCAGCGCTTCAGAGGCTAGCACACGAGAGGCTGCTGTGTCCTTCGCGGCCAATGTTCTCAAGCCCGCACGCTCTGTCTACATGGCCCATTCCGCCAACCATAAAGAGCAGTTCCAGTCTACCCGTCCCGCTTACGAAGCCGCCGTTGCAGGCGGGATGATCCAAGGCCAGATTGCCCCCAGCTTAGGCGGCAAAAGCGGATCTCTTATCGAGGCCGCTATTCTGGTCGAAGAGTGTTACGCTGTAGAGCCGTCTGCCGCGTTAACTATCTTCGGCACAGCCCTAGGCGTGACGCCCTTCAATCTTCTCCAAAAGCCCGAGACGAGAGAGTTCCTAGAACCGTTCCTTTCCGGCACCGGCTCTCCCATCGCATCACTTGTCTTCAGCGAACCGGGAGGCATGGCCAATTGGCTGGAAAAGGGGGGCAAAGGCCTTAGCACCACGGCACGCAAGGAAGGAAACGAGTGGATACTAAATGGCGAGAAGATATGGGCTACGAGCAGCGCGGGTTGGGACTATAAGGGTGCTGACCTAGCCTGCGTCGTTTGCCGAGACGTCACCGACCTTTCCAGCTCGACTGAGGATTCCGACCCGAAGGATAGTATCATGATCTTGGTCGTAACAAGAGAAGACCTCGATCGGAACGGCGCTGAAGCGTTCGAGGTTATTCGAGACGTCGAAACCATGGGGCATGTTTCGGTCTCAGGACCGCACATCAAATATACCAACGTACGCGTACCAGCAAAGAACGTCCTTTGCGCCCCCGGAGAGGGCGCCGCTATCGTGAATGCCTCTTTTGATAGCACCGCCACGCTGGTCGGCGCCATGAGCGTAGGTATCATGCGTGCGGCCTTCGATGCCGCTCTGGCCTTCGCAAAAGGCGATGACTGCCGCGGGTCCGTACCGCTCCTTGAGCGACAGGCGGTGGCGGATATACTTTCGGGCATCAAGATGCAAACCGAAGCATGTCGTGCGTTAACATGGAAAGCCGCGCACGCAATGCAGGACGGGCCTGGCGATTATGATGCTCGCCGGGAGCTTGCACTGGCGGCCAAGGTTTATTGCAGTGATGCTGCTGTAAAAGCCGTTACTGAAGCTATAAACGCTGTTGGAGTGTAAGTCTTAATCACAAACCAGTAACGTATTATACTTCGCTGATATCAAAGTTAGTACGGCTTACGATAAGAGCCAGCCGTTTGCTGACCTGCTCAACAACGCCATGGTGTTGCCAATCTTCGACGGAGGCAATGTGGGTATAAGGAGACGGCACATGCAGCAGCTTATGATGTCTCCGACATATGATGCTTGGGCGTCAACCTATGGGCCGTCAAAGTAGGGTGTTGTTTTACTATGGTGCCGAGCTGGTATATATATATATATTTGGGCTTGAGGCAATCTTGGAAACAAGTAATCTTCTATGATTTATCGCATTGCAGAATCCACGAGCTATGGTTCATCGCTTTTTCAGGGGTTGGTTTATTGCTCACTCTACTTATCAGGCCGAAAGGGGCCGTCATATTTTACCGGATTATATCTAGACTATGACCGATAGTTTGAAAACGGGGAGTGATTACTATTTTTGAAAACTTAGTACGAAGATGCCTGACAACTCATCGTAGTTGTCTGGCCAGGTTCTACTTCCTCTAATCAGCAATCTCACGTTCAGTCAGCTTTCCTTGCTTCGGGGCTCGTCACGGAATACGTGTACAACGTGCCTTGAATTCGGGGACCTGCCCCATTGTCCTAATTCTTGAAGAAACCCATTGCACCTTGACGATTTCTTTCTGTGTCAGAAACTCACCGACGGACTTCAAAATCCGCCCTCGCAGTCCTCCCCCTTCCAGGTGGCACATATGGCCGCCATCTGGAAACGTGATCCAGCGAACCTGCGGGATGAGCTCAAAAATGACACTTGGACAATGCCGTGTGAGGTGTCGTATCCGCCATTGTAAACCAGGGTCGTCTCGTTGATCTTAGCCGGAGGGGGGATGACGGTCCATATAATATTCAGGGAACCGTCCACAGTGAGAGGTGAAGGGCCGTACCTAAAGAAACTAGAAGGGAAACGAGGGAGGACGCAGCTTAATAGAAACGGGAGTGTCTCCCCAAGAAATACAGGAGCGGGCAGGGAACTTGAGAAGGCAAGGCATATCCTTATCACGAGCCCTTCTCCTTGTTATTAGACATTCTCGCTATTGCTGAAAACCGTAGTCTTGCCGATGCCGCAGGAGAGAGAGAGAGAGAGAGAGAGATCTAGACTATATGCTATCAGGGATTTGATCATCAACGAGCAACAATCTCCAATTCCGCTATGTATTATACGTACGCCTCCTAATAATCTTACAAAGAAATCTACGTACGTAGGTATAATACCCCAAACCTCACTTCCTGGAAGTCACATAGAACTCATATGCCCAACAAAGCTGGATTCCCAATACCCGGGGACGCGCTTACAACCCCCCCCCCCCCCTTTTTTTTTTTGCCGATCCTCTCTATTGCTTAGCTGTAAGTACCGAAATAGACTATGCAGCGAATCGCACCGGTTACATAAGTAAGTAGATATTGTCACATATTACTAATTACACCGGAACCCCCTGCACCCCCTTTTCTTCATCCAACTCCATTGTATCTACAAAGTCAAAGTCAAAGTCACCCAACTACGGCGATATATCACTGCTTTCAGATAAACACCTGAATCTAGGTAAGCAAACACGCGCTCAGCACAGTCAGAGGATCTAGGTACCGCCTGTCTGTCTACCTAGTCACAAAGGTCACCACTAGGCGTGTATGTGTACTTAGTAGGCAGCAAGAGAACGAGCCAGCACGCCCCAGCCCTCTAACTCGCAGTGATGCTATTATGTACGCAATAGATAGTAGGTAAGATGTGGGATATATATGTGTTACATTGCCCACTGTATGCATATCTGTCTTCTAAGCCAACGAAATGTACGCTTAGGTATCTAGACTACTTACTACTAATGACGATGATGATGCGAAAAAACAAAAAAGTGACAAAAGGGAAAAAATCCGATGGGTATCATGGCATGGACCAATCTAAAAACACCAGTGCCACCTGTGATGATGAAAGATGATGGTGATGATGATAATGACAGTAAACAATGGAATAATGCCGCATAAAAATCACCGACACCCGCGCCCATCCAGCTCTTCCTTCTTCTTTGAAAATGCTCACACACGCCCGCCCCCCTCCGCCTCACCCGAGCCCAAACGACGTTTCCTCTTCCACCGGGGTCGGCGCCCGGTTATTCGCCTCTCTTCCCCCGCCTTCGCCATCCAGGGCGCTCAAGCTCTCGATGCTGGCGCACTCGCTATCTTGGCGGGCCGGCCTAGGCGCCGGGCTGGGGACGGCGGACGCGCTCGCCGACGTCACGAGGGCGGGGGCCGACGGGGTCTTTTGCGTGCGTCGCAGCAGGTTCTGTGCTTCGCGTTCCTTGATCGCCTGTCTGTCGGCCTCGATGGCCCTGTTCCGCCTCTCCTCGACCTCCTCGCGCCTGACGACCTTCCGGAGCCCTTCGGAGGCTTGGATGAGGCCGTCGATGCTGATGGCGTGGTTGGTCATCTGGTGGTTGATGTAGGTGTAGACGGCCGCGGGCGTGTCGCACTGGAGCAGCTGCGGCTCGTTGAGCTTCAGGAGAGCCAGCGCTACCTGGAACAGGAACGTGCTCCCGTCGTTGATGCAGAGCACTACGTCCCAGACGCGGAATAGCGCTTCGGCGGAAAGACAGTCGGTGAAGACGCTGAGAAACCACTGAAATGTCAAGGCCTCGAGCTCAATGCTAAGATCCTCGAGGTGCTGTGAAAGTTTCGGAAGCACTTGCGTAACGTACTGGCGCAGCACCTGTTGATCTGCACGAGACGCCATCAGACTATGGTCATAGTAACCTGGAGGCAGGATATGTTCAATGATAGAAACAAGGATCCAGAACGTTTCCTCGGTAGATGGCATGATGAGAAGCAGATTCGCAGCGATCAGATTCATGCCCTGGCAATATCCAACCTCAGGATTCCATCGCGCATAGGCCCGCAGGACTTCATTAAGCTTTGCAACACCCGGCCCCCTGCGGAAAAATATATTGTCTGTGAGAGTGCGGTTAATATCCATCTCGATCTGGGAGATCACTACGGAATCATCGCTCTCACTGGGCCGTGAGACGAGATCTTCGTAGTGACCCGGAATTCGCTTGAAAAGAGCGCCGGAGCACTCAGACCAGATCTTGGGCCGGTTTGCAACAGGAATACCACCGAGTACGAGGTTTCTGAACTCATTCCACTTGGCACGCCCAACCTTCCCCTTGACACCAAGATCTGCAATGCCAATAATCTCACCATCGGTTAGCTTAGCTTCTGGTATCATAACGGGGGCGGGCTGGAAACGAGCTTCGGCTGCGGCCGCAGCAGCCGCCGCCGCCGCTTCTCCCTCGCGCCGGCGCTCGGCCCGCACTTTTCGTAGAAATTCGTTCCAGCGAACAGATTTTTCTTTTTGCAGGGCATCATGGACATCGCTCAACTGCTTTAGCAAAAGCTTGACCGGTTCCACATCTTCATACACCAGAGTTGCAGCGGGCGACTCTTCGTCAGGTTTCGGAGATGGTTCACTATTTATAGCCGAGGTAGTACTTGCTGATGGGACGAACCCACGGTCGTCTGATGTTATCAGTCCCGGCGATTTCGGCTGTTCAATACCTTCATGCACTTCCAAATTAGTTGCCGTGATGGAGGGAGTGTGAGAAAGAAGCTCCGTTGGGAAGGTAGCAATCTTCAAGTAGTCCTGCCAGCGCTTTGGCTTGCCTTGGTCAATAACATCCTCAGCCGAGGCTGGCGATTCTGGGCGATCACCATTTCCACCCTCCCGAATTGAGTTCGTCTCATCATCTAGTAGATTAGGTGAGACGCCGGATCGCCCACCGGAAAGCATCTCGGAGCGGCTTCCTCGTTTGAATTGGAGAGCCATCTGGGCCGCCTCGCGCTGCCTCTTCTTTCTACGCTGATCATAAATGAAGCCGAAGCGATCGGTTAGATACTCAGCACCATTATGGTTATTGTAGATATGGGTTAGGGTTGGCGGCTGCCCTTCGGGGGAAAAGATGGTATCCATTTCGACTGTGCCGTAATTATCAGGCTTTGTGACAGAGGGGCTCTCGGGGCTCACCCCCATGCCCTCCCATCTCTCATGAGGCTGCGAGCGCTGTGTAGCATTCACCGGGGCTGGGGTAGACCGTCGCATAGACATGAGCGCTTTAGGCCCAACCTGAGCGGAAGTAGCCCTACTTGATGCACCGGTCTTGGAGCTTGTGGTTGATGGTGTTCTAATCGAACCACCTTGACCCGCCGAATTCGACCTTCCTCTAACCGAATCGGAATCGCGGATCGAGGAAGCTTTCCCTGCAACAAGTTGCAGGGCCATGCTTGCAAGAGACGATGACTGTTTTCTCGAAGCATGCGTAGAATATATGCTTGATGCGCGACTCGAACTTCGTATAGACTCTGCGTCTGGTGGAGTAAATAGGTCTTCCTGAATAGGAGGTCGTCGGTCTCCTGATGTTGGCCCACGAATTGCTGTCTTAGGCAACTCGCCCGAGTCAGGACCTAACAGGCTAGACTTTCTGCTTGTGCCGCCGCCCCAGAGATAGTCCTTCCAGGCTTTCACGGTACCTTTGGCCGTGTTGTTGCCATTGTTGTCCTTTGGCATGGACAGGTTGGCTACTTTGACCGTACCATCAAGCCCACTATGCGCCATGGAATCATGCATCGCGTCGTTCATCATGTCCGATAAAGCACCATCCTGTCCACGCTTTACTTGGTCCTGGGCTTTGAGGTCTGTCTCGACCGCTCGAAGCCTCGTTTCCAGCTCCATACTCGATAAACCACATTCTAATATTATCTTTCTCAATGCCCTCTCTCTCTCGTTGGCTCTTCTTCTTAATTTGGCAATTTCATCGTCGCGATGAGCTAGGTCCTCGGCAATCTGACGTACGAGATTGGTTGCACCGTGTTTGGCAACTAGACGTCCAATGTGCTCATCGTCGGCATGGTGTAGGGCACCAGGTATCTTGCGCATAGAGAGAGGTGTGTCTTCGAACAGAGCATTGCGCGGCGTCTTGGGGGCCTCTGACGAGGTCAAGCTGTCCACTATCGAGGTCGCAGGTTGGGTATTCGACGGCTTCCCCGCCGACGCGCCGACCGGAGCCACGACGGTCTCGGATTCGGACGATCGCTCATATTGCGGAGACTGGGGCGAGAAGGAGGGGAATGATGTCAAGGACTTGTCGGAAGCAGCAATAGACGAGGCGGAGCTTGAAGGCTGCGAAGTTGGTTTCCTGGCTTTGGATTTCGCATGTACCGAGTGGCCCCTAGGGCTCTTTGCTGAGTTAGCTGACAGCTGTGAGGCGGACCGCTCTAAGGACGCAGACGACGGCTCGGCTTCCATGTTGTCGCGATCCTAGACCAGAACGAAAGATTGAAATCATGGTCTCCCTTCCCCTCTCTGCCACTTGACTCTCTGACTCTCTTGTTTCTGCTACGTATGGAAGAGTTTGGCCTCAGATGATTTGCATGGTTTGCAAGTGTTAGTAGTAGTGGTCGTAAGGCAAAAAAGGTCAGTAAAATGACGATGATGCATTGGTGATGGTACCGTTTATGCAAGATTGTGTTGGTGGCAGGGTGGGTAGGCAAGGTTGCAGGTGAGGTTCGAGACAACATTCTTGCAGGGGTTCCTAGCCTTAAGTATCCATCCATCCATCCATCTACAGTATTACTTGCAGCTCGTGTTGACGTTATCGTTATCGTTATCGTTATCGTTATCGCTATCATTATCGCTATCGCCAACGCTATCAAAAAGCCGATATTTAGCCTGCATATCTCTATCAAGATTCGCTAATCAGTTATTCAAGCTTACCCCTTTTCTTAACCCTCGAATAAGGAGGCAGCCGAGTTCAGTTTTGATATCGCTTCGAGGCTTGCTTCGCATCATATAATAATGCTACCTATCATAAATTGCAGTTCCATAGCATATTAATCTTCATCCCAGTACACCTGTATATGACCTGTAGGTAATTCATTTGGTTATCTATCCAACACCTGCCTGCCTTTCAGCGCGTCCAATTGTTGTTATTATCAAGATTGAATCTCTCATGTCCATCGCCCCATGACCAGTATCATCGACTCTCGAGTCATGTTCTGTTGTTTTCACTAGGGATAAGAATCCCCTGTCTCTTGCCTAACGAGTTTTTACAGCCCTTGTAGCCTAGGTAATTGTTACAGCGGTTGTTATTGGCACGTTTCCATACTAGCTACGTAGGTATGTGGATATCATTTCGCTTTGCCATTGTCATTACTACCTACTACTTCTATAAAACAAGAGCGCTATTACTATCCTGGTGCTGATTTTGGTCTAGGAAATGGTCGATAGGGGGGATATGCGGCGTCACCCGGTCCAATCCAGGGTACTGGGATCGTAAGCATGGGCGCCTTAGGTATTGGGAACACACTCCTTCGCAAAATTTCAAGTTCGTCCCCTTCCCCCTTCTTATTCTTATTGCTTTTCTTAGGTCTTGATCCTCGTCGTCGTCCCGATGGCCCTGTTTGGGTAGACGAGGCTTTGGTTTGTAACGGAGGCTTAGGTGTTGGAGGCGCGGCCTTTGGTCGTGATGGTTGCCCCGGCCGACGGGACGAGTCTAGAGATTGCGGCGGAGGCTTAGGCGCCGGCAGTTGGATCTTTTCTATCTTTTCTACCGCTTTCCCTTTGCCTTTATCTTTGGTTTTCTTGTCGTCGTGTTCTAGTTGTGACAATAGTCCTGGTTGATTATAGTTCGGTGGAAGTCCAACTACCGGTTCCGGTGGCAAAGGTAGTAATGGTAACCATGATCCCGGCTTCACATCTGGAGGAACTGCGGTCGGTTGGCCATCAATTCCTTCCCCATGATATTTGTCAGCTCTATGATCTTCGTCAATTCCTGGTGGTAGGCTGTATGATGGAGGTTCGTTGTCTTCAACAGTTTGCGATACCAATCGAGACTCGGCAGTTGAAGTCGCTGGGTTGATGATTTCCTCGGTATCCGTTTGCTGCGCTTCCAATGGAATATCGCATTCGGATGGGCCTGGTTCGTTATCATCATCGTTTGTGTTCTCCTCGGTACTCTCTACCTCCTCCGTCGGCCAGGATGCGCTCCACTCATCCTCTACCTCTTCTGTTGGCCAGGATGTGCTCTACTCATCCCAGTTTTCGCTCTTCTTTTCCACCTCGCTCAGATTCTTAAGCTCCTGATGTGGTTGCGGACGTTCAGGATCAATCGCCTTTCCAATCTCGTCACCATTCTTCCCTTCGGGCTGACGATCATGTTCCGCCGGATCTTCACACTGCTGTGCATATCCAGGCTCATTTGAAAACTGCTTCCCCTTGTTGTCTTTCAATGGAGCTTTCCCATTCGCCCTCTCAGTTCTCTTGGTCGCCTCCTCTGCCAACTTTAACCTTTCATCGGCGCGTCTATGATGTCTCCTCTGCTTCTTGGCTTTCTTTTCTGACTTTTTCTGCTCCTTTTCAGCTGCGGCTGCGATTTCCTCCGGTGACTGTTGGCCCTTGTTATTGCCTTCAGTATCGCCCCCGGCATTTTTCTCCTTATTTTTCTTCTCATTTTTCTCAGCCTTTCTCGCAGCCCTGTTCCGAGCCCTTTTTTCAGCCCTTTTCTTAGCCTTTCTCTCAGCATTTCCCTGTGCATTTAGTCCAGTACTTTCCTCGGCATTTCTCATAGTTTCATTGAAAATGCTTCCAGCACTTGAAGGGGGGGTGAAGAGCGTTGAATCACTTGAATCATCCGTCAGTGGGCCTAGAAGAGACTCTGTGGCTAGATGTAGTAGGTCTTCCCTCAATGAAGGCTGAGATAGCGAAGGGTCCAGAGAATCATTTCGCTTTCTTTCCGGATGTTGGGGTGCTACCGGTAGTGGTTCCTGAACTTCCTGCAACACCCCCGAGGTAACTTTATTACCTTGAACAGCTTGCATTTTTTCGCGCAGCATTCCAGCTGAATCATCATCTGTTAGCTTGCCACTCGTCCTAGATACCGGCTCAACTTGACTCCAGCTATCGTTGGAAAGCTGTGATTTATCAGATGGAGAGCCTGAATTGTCCTTGCCACTCGGAAGTTGAGACGGCGGACGGGGGGTTAGAGACGTTTTCTTCTTCTTTCTTGATTTCCTTTTGGAGGATTTCGATGATGTCTGCGCTAGTTTATCATTTGCCTGCGACCCGTCTCCCTCTTCCTCTTTGGATATTGCTTGAAGATGGGACGGAACGAAGGCCGGGACTTGAACTGCAATATCATTATCGTGTGAGTCAGTCGCTCTAAGTTTTTCCGTTGAGATGTCAGGAGGTGAAGGGAGCGGGCCATCAGGAGAGAGGCCTCGAGAATCAGTGAGAGGGCCTGAGCAACCAGTCGTAGGGCCCGAAGAGCTCATATCATGCATCTGACCCGTGCGAGGCGCACCTGAAGGATCGGGTTCTATAAGAGGCAGCGTTTGGCTACTGGCTGCTGATGTGTCCGTTTGCTCGAATTCCGGTTCGTCCCCAGTCTCAAGGGTATCAACCATAAGGCTGAAATGTTCATTCCAGGCGGGCCCGCGTCTTAGAGGAATTACTCCCAGCTCGACGAATTCCACATGATTAGGATTTTTCCACCCATGAGCCATTTCGCGGTCCCATAAATTATCCAGATTATCCGCACTCCGCACCCACCGGAAGCCTTCCGGCGAAAATGGTGTTGAGAACGGCCAATGCCTGATATAAGGGTCTTCATTAAGCGCGGCACGCTGGGCTGCAGCCCGATGTCGTTCCTCAGCCTCATTTTGTTGCTCAGCCTGTCGAGTTTTCTCAGCCTTCTTCTCCTTCTTCTTCGCATTCTTCTTGTCTTTCCTGCGTCTTTCTCTTGCTGCATGAGTATCGGTAGGTTCTTGCGAGTTTGAATTGCTCTTAGCAGAGTCACCCGACTGTGAAGATTGTAAAAGCTGCAGCGAAAGACTAGCAATAGCGGTGAGCTCCGGTTTCGACTGCGCGATAGCTTCGGATGGTAAAGTAGACATGATGCTAATATATGTACCAGCAAACTGGAGAAACGAATGAACGAAAGATATATGCCAACACTAGATGCGTGGCTAGCTATGATATCAATGCCTTGACAATATCCAACATGAAAATAAACGTTGGTACAAACGTTGATAGAACGAGATGAAATAAACAATGTTTCCCTGGTTGAGTCTGTCGTACAAGTGCGTAGATAGTTACTTCAGTATGGCGGTATTATGCCACGGCTTCTTGATTTTCCACACAATCGTTTCTGAAGGAAGGAGAATCATCATAGGGAAGACAAATGCGTGGAATGAGTAGGTACGTAAGTAGGTAAGTAGTAAATAGCTAGGAAGGTGGACAGTAGCAAGCTCATGTACCTAAGCAGGCTCAGCATTAAGCGTTAAAGCATTGTTCTGAGTTTATTTGGAACTTAGAGTTCTAGAAACGTCTGAGAATAGGGACTCATGTGAAATATGTTGCACACCCATAGGTTAGAGATGCTTGAAGTTTCCCATCGAACCCTACATTATTATTGCGAGTCCAAGATGCCTTTCAAGCATTACCAATTGTTATGAAATAGTTATGTTGATGTATGAAGCGGATATAAAATACATCCAGGAACATATAGGGTTTAATAGCTGTATAAGCTGACACGAACTAAGGTAGCTTTTCAATACAGCTCACTATAATAATTCGCAATACAGCTCACTATAACTTAAAGTTACCGTATCGCTAAATCGATATCTAGGTACCCAGCTTTCACTTATATATTAGGACCTAGTAGCTACACATTTGTTTCTCTCATTCATCCCACTGTTGTATTATCAGGGTGGTTAGTTACAGTAGGCGTAATTCCTAACAGCCCCGTTAGTTCTCGCTCTGTCATACAATCCCTAGATACCTCGATAGTATCCTATTTAAGGTTTGACAAGCCGCCCTAGTGCCATCCTCCTTACACCCAAGATATATAACCATGTATCTGCGACCATGCTATCGCCAAGACATATCTCCCCTGAGTTTCTAGTCTACTTGCTCAACGTCCTTCTTTGTGCCTAGGACGACAAGCCACTCGGAATGTAGCTCTATCGCACCACAGAGACCGAATGAATATTCGAAGAAAGTGGAGTGTCACACGATATCCATTTGGCTTTAGTCCGAAGGTTAGATGGGTGTTGATTCATAATGAAATATGAACCGGCTGTCAGTTCTTTTGCGGCCGCGCTTTAACACCGTTCCGAGTTCAAGCTCTCCCTAAACTTCACACAACTCAATTATATCGTAAGTCTATCATTAGGAAGATACGTATACATATTCTAGACCTGGGATTCTTAAGAAAATAGCCCCAAGTTTACCTACCACTAAGAATGGTTGCCGACTAAGTTTCTAACCAAGTCGCGCGTTATTACAACTTATTTGCCTAACACCATTAGAACAGGGGCGCGATTGGACACTTATACATAGTATGTACTGCACGTGACGAACTACCTAAGCATTATTATCGTATAGGACCCCCTACTTCTCACGACACGAATATAATTAATGATCTACATAATAGATACTTTGTAATCCTCGAGCAAAGTGACAATAATTATCTACCTACGACCAACAATGCTCCTTTGATCACAGTATGTAGGTAAATATATGAATCGTTCGCTCAACTTTCCTTTGCAGTATGGCACACCATGCGGTCAAATGATACACACACTTAATTTACCTCTCGTGTATGAAGTTCCTTATTTCATCAGATTCAGACTCCAATCTAGATTCGGTCCAGTATTGTGTGCTACTTGTTCACATGTTAAAAGAGCAATGAGTCGAATTTCCCCGGTTTAGGTAGCGGATGACACCAATGAGCTCATGGTTGTAGCCTTCATCATGAGCGACCGCAACATACCTACCCCGGTTCGGTTTCCCGATCTTCATCCGCATACTTGATAGTCCGGCAGAGCTCGTAGGTTGGTAGGTACTGAGCTTTGATACCTAGTCAAGCAGGTTAGTTGCTTGACCCCTTTTGGTGGGGGCTTTGATTTGATATTGGTACGGGCGCTACAGGAAATTCTTAGATTCAAAACGAGGGCACCTTGTAGGTTTCAGGGCATATGCCGACGATCGAGAATTTGCCATGCTCCCTCCAGCCACTACCTACCACCGAAGAGAAACCTACAAGGTGCCCGTTCCTACAGGTATTGCGACTCTCGTGAAATGATGCCCAACTAGGCACATGTACAGGAGGTTACAGATCTCCTCTTGTTCGGGGATAGCATTACGTAAGGCTAGCCCGTGTTGGTGCTGGTGAGTGGTATACTGACTGGGCAATATTTCCGGGGGACGGATGGCACTAAAGTCCATATTTCCAGGGAATAGGAGTTGTTACATATGTATAAAGATGATCGATCATGATCGGATAGAGGATGGATCCGAGAAAGATGACGTGGACTCTTCATGTCTTCGCCTACTATGGAGATTGGACGAATCTAGTGTAACTCAAAATTCAAGCTTTCGACACGACGGTTTTACCGGTCCACCCGCGGTTGGACGAGATGGGATGGAGATAACTCGAGCCCGATATACATGTATGTGTTATGGATACACCGAGGCATGGAATCATTCTAATATAGGTACTAGAACATGAGTAGAATGAAATAGTGTAACTGGCTATCTACGTGATACTCTTCACGATTCTTCCTGTAAGCCGCCGGTTTCGTTTCCTATCATCGGTATATCCATAAGGTATCTACATTGGTTGTCTGTTGTTTCTTAAGGGAGTGGACAAGCATCCTGTGATGTAATGATGTGGGTATGGGTCTCCCACGATTATGCCAGTTGTGTCCGTATGTAGTCAAGGGATAGGTACCTAAGGTATCTGTGTAAGTATGAACATACTTTGTACGCATATGCGTACTTGATGTAAGATGTAGGTATGTACGCAAGAGCTACGGGCTACCTCCTAGGTACGCATATACAGTACATGCATACTTGCCCAGTCAGCGGTTGGATCCGCGGCTAGTTAACGCGCTATCCTTGCTAGCTGAAACCACGGGCTACCAATCCATGCTAAGCTTTTCTGCCAACCCTTGGCAATACGAAATTGGGCGTTGCTGCTACGCTTTGGAATTCCAAGATCTGGATTCATCTTTTACCCACAGCATTATATAGTGTAAATGTATACACATAACGTCTTACCTGAAAATATGGGTAGTCGTATCGTAGAAATTATCTGATCTGTTTCTTAGTCGCACTATCTGGCTGGAAGCGGGAAACTTCCGCTTTGTATAGGCTAACTAGTGTTCACCGCCCCATGTGCTTTAACCAATGACCTCAGGATGCTACCGGCTTGTCGGTGTGTTAGTTTGGAGTTACCATTAATTCGGTACTTGTATACCTAGCATCATGTAGGGGGCCATGTACCTAAATCACCTGCATAATCAGGTATGTATCAGGTTACGACAGTCAACTACATGAGAGTGTAGAAGCTACCCCGCATCTAATGCCCGACTCACCTGCAGAGGTACATACTTAAGTACCTAATTGTACTAAGGTAGGTGGTACGTTACCTAGGTAGTATGTGGGGTGCTAGTCAGAGACTCAGGGCTGTCAGGGAGCTCCCAGCTTCTCCCTTCACATATATATCTAATTCCTCACCCCTTTTCTCTCCTTCGCTTTCTGTCTTGCCCAATGGACCGTCTAGCTTCTCGGCTTCACAGCTATTTCGATACATTTCATATACAACCTAATTGTTACGACTAGCAAAGCAAAATGGTGCATCTAAGTCAGGTGCCAAAGGACAACTCGACCGTCGAGTCCCTCCCTCAAGCCGTCAAGAAAATCAATTTGCAGCTCAGCAATGACGATGACGGCTTCGCTACTAGTGTCTATGGCTCCAAGTTCGCCGCTGAAGACCTCCCCAGGCACGAGATGCCCGAAGGTGAAATGCCCAGGGACATTGCCTACCGGATGATCAAGGACGAGCTGAGCTTGGACGGGAATCCCATGCTCAAGTAAGCTGTAACATCTCCTGATGATGTGCCGACGTTGTCCTAATCCATCTGCCGTGGAACCTGGAACTTGACAACCTGACAACGTGGGCTGACAAGCTGACCATCCTGATAGCCTAGCATCGTTTGTTACCACCTACATGGTACGTGACACCCATGGATCTTGGCTCTCATTTGTAGGGGGTTATCACACAGCTGATACCACCATTAGGAAGAGGAAGCCGAGAAGCTCATGGCCGACTCCTTCTCCAAGAACTTTATCGATTACGAAGAATATCCCCAGTCCGCCGACATCCAGAACCGATGCGTGTCCATGATCGGCCGCCTCTTCAATGCCCCCAACGGCTTCGAGGAGGGATCCGGTGCCGTCGGCACCTCCTGCGTTGGGAGCTCAGAAGCCATCATGCTCGCCGTACTAGCTATGAAGAAACGCTGGAAGAACAAGCGCCTGGCCGCTGGAAAACCTGCCGACCACCCCAACATTGTTATGTCTTCAGCCGTACAAGTGTGCTGGGAGAAGGCGACGCGGTATTTCGAGATTGACGAGAAGCTGGTATACTGCACACCTGATCGATATGTCATCGACCCTCAGGAGACGGTAGATCTGGTTGACGAGAACACGATAGGAATCTGTGTCATCCTGGGGACAACGTACACCGGAGAATATGAGGATGTCAAAGCAGTCAACGACCTACTGGTAGAGAGGGATATCGATGTCCCGATTCATGTCGATGCAGCCAGCGGCGGATTTGTCGCCCCATTCGTCGTTCCAGAATTGGAATGGGACTTCAGATGTGAGAAGGTCGTCTCGATAAATGTCTCTGGCCACAAGGTACGGAAAGACATAGTTTTCATGTGAATGCAGCCCTTCACTAACATATACCACCAGTACGGTTTGGTCTACCCGGGTGTCGGTTGGGTCGTATGGAGATCCGCAGAATTCTTGCCACAGGAACTCGTTTTCAACATCAACTACCTCGGCGCCGACCAATCGTCTTTCACTCTAAACTTCTCAAAAGGCGCCAGTCAGGTCATTGGGCAATATTATCAACTTATCAGATTAGGCAAGAAGGGCTACCGAGCCATCATGTCGAATCTCACCCGCACCGCCGACTACCTATCAAGCGCCCTCGAGGCCATGGGTTTTGTCATTATGAGTAAGAAGTCCGGGGAGGGCTTGCCTCTTGTCGCCTTCCGCCTACCAGACAGCGAAGATCGCCATTACGACGAGTTCGCACTCGCCCACAGGCTGCGTGCTCGTGGGTGGGTCTTACCCGCTTACACGATGGCGCCGCACACGGAGAAGCTGAAGATGCTGCGCGTGGTCGTCCGAGAGGACTTCACCAAAAACCGCTGCGATGCTCTGCTCACCGACATCAAGCTCTGCCAGGGTCTCCTAGAGGATCTGGACAAGGAGGCGATCAAGACGCAGGAAGAATTCATCAAGAAACACAGCATGAACAGCTCGAGGGCCACACATAACCACCCTCGTTACAAGGTAAGCCTGCCGCGTGGTGCGAATTGATTGAGTGCATGAAAGTGGCTAACGCTGTACCCGCAGAACGAGAGGCATTCGATCCAGGGTAAACATGGCAAGACGCATGCGATCTGCTAGGAGGAATTCCAGCAGGATAAACCTCGACTAATATTCGAGGTGGTAGATATGGGATGCCATGACCTGGTCCCGCTCTCACACCTCCACCTATCTATCCACATAGATACGATGTTAAACGATAACGATGTTGAATGATGACTGTGATATCTATGCTTTTCCCTAGAAAGCGTATAGGTCTCTTTTATACAGTGCAGATAGGCAGCGTATATAAAATGGATGTTCCTATATACTAGTTTATGAGAGATGATGTTTTCTCCTTCCTTGACCTCAGATAAGACGTGATATAGTGTGGCAACCGCGATTATTGCTGGAGGGCGTTGCATTATACGGCATAACTTTCGAGCTGGTCAATAGAAGATCTGATGTATTGCCACGCCAATCTTACAAATCCACATGGTCCCATGACTTATTAGGTACAGAAGCGTGCAGATTTCGTATCCGCCGGAAAACAAGTCTCCTAGTTTAATACCACTCTACCAATATATTCAACACGCTCATCATAATAACCACAGTGCCAGGGGGTAAGAGAAAGGGGTGACTGTTCGGTAATAAACAATGTTTTCTCTCAGGGGTGCAATCGCGTCGTCCGCTTTGTAGCGTTACGGGATATATCTACTGTTGTATTATATACTTGTTAGAGGCAGAGTCGAAGGTCTTCATAGCCCTATAAATTGAACAGTGACCTATAGGCCGAAGCTTCCATTATGACAACATTTGTGCAATTCAGAGCTTGCCAAGCTCTTTCACAGAATACTTAGTACTCTATAAGCCCACCCGCTGGGTAACAGTCTCAATATTTTATATAGCATGACTTTTACCTATACGTTGGCTATAAGGCCACGTCTTATATACAGCTGCTAAGCTTGATATGTCACAGCTCATACCCTGCCTACATTAGCAAGAAGACCCAGAGCCCCATTGTGAACACAGATATTTTTTTTTCTTACTTCCTAGGGATGATCTTGAAATCGATATAAATAATATAGCTCTAGATCTAATACCAGACTGCTAATGGTTTATAATGCATAGTGGTTAGGAGGTCTGATAAGCCCATTGCAATTAACCAATATACATTAGCTCAGTTCTCGAGTTCTTGAGTATAAAGCCTAAGATTTTACTTGCCTTTATTCCTTATAATGCCTTTCCGGTCAATTTTACCCAGGGTTGAAAATTTAGTTAGTTAGTTTAGTTAGGGTGCTAACTAAAATTAACTATAGTTTTTATAGTTAGAAACTAACTAAACTATAGTTTTTATAAGTGCTAACTAAAACTAACTATAGTTAGTTTAGTTAGTTACTAAAACTAAACGGCTATTAGATTTTCCGAAAATATATATAGCTTTATTATATATATAGCTAATATATAGCTAATATATAGCTAATATATAGCTAGTATATAGCTAATATATAGCTAGTATATAGCTGGTATATAGCTAATATATAGCTAATATATATAGCTTTATAATATATATATATATTCTTTAATAATTTAATTATTAAGCTAATTAACTAAACTAACTATAGTTTTTAAAAATGCTAACTAATACTAACTATAGTTTCTGAAAGTGCTAACTAAAACTAACTAACTAAAAAACTAACTAAACTAACTCAAATACTAAGAACTAAATTTTCAACCCTGATTTTACCGAGACCTATTCATGCGGTCAACTCCGTCTATCTTGCAAGCAGCCACCGTTCTCCATGTTTAGTAAGTATATGAATTATACCCTATATTAAGTTGATAGATTGTGAGACATTGGTCTCAGATCTTCTGAAAATACCCGTAAATGGCCCGGCGCTGATCTCCCAAGTAAGTAATATGTCCGGATAGTATCAAAAGACCATCGTGGAGTACATGCTTCCAGGACTCCACAGGCAGGTTCACGAACTATGGACGAAATAAATGAAATGAATAATATTGTTGTAAAACGTAATGACCTATATGCCCATGCGTCCGATGCCTATAACTCGTCGGTCGACTTCGTGCTAGGCAAAAGGCCTTCAGAACGATACGAATCCTCGATATGATTCATGAAACAATGGTCACAATCCTTTCAGACAGCCCGATGAAGATTGGGCTACGTATAGCACGACACTAGAACAAATACACGATGTTTCAATCTACATGCACAGAAATATGACTAAAATTGACCGTATCCCCCTGACAATCGACAAAGCTAATATGTGTGATGTGCAAAATTTGTGTGTATTCTGCGATGATTCACCTGACACTATTATATTTCACCTAGGACCAATCAATATATCGACTATCTCTTAGAGAGCTGACTTAGTATCACAGAGCGTATCTCGCTTCACGGAGCGGGTTTCGGTCAGTTGGGAGGTATATTAACTATCATCTGCCCTTGCATCCGTTGCAACGAACAGCTAACTCTTCGAATAGAACGTTGTAAGTTCTAACACATCCAAAGGATTGGCAATGAATCAAAATTCTCTAATGCATAATTAGCAGAGACCGAAGTTCTGCTTCATCACCAAAATCCGAAGGTCGTCGGTTGGATCCCCACAAACCGCAATTTTTTACCACTCATCGTCTGCTGATGAAAGCTAAATAACCTTATGATCCCGTGTTCATGCTACGAAGCGTTTAACATCGTCTTATACAGTAGGCAACTACTGTACATGGATTCTAAAAGTGCTAGGTACGGCGACGTCAGGTATCAATCTAAACCAAATATAGTGGTCAGATATACTTCCACTTATTCCTGTGCAAAAGGTACTCGTAATTGACTAGACTCTTCCTCGATCTGTGGCAAAAAGCATTGACATCTATTCGTGTCATATGGTGATCTTGATAGGGATAAGATAATATATATCCGAATAATCCATCCGAGACACGCATGTTAACCTTTCGTAGTTTAGGTTGATGCTTGGCGTCGCCGTAGCACTTGCAAGCATTGTGGGTTGTGTATGTTGACCACTCCAGCTGATTTATAATCCAACATGGCGTTTGCCGTATACAGCTGAACGGACTTCTGGATTTGTCATCGGACCTCTGTGTACGGTCGTATTAGTGAAGACTATGCACTAGCGAATATGGCACAGACTGCATGATGAGCACGTCAATGACTAGATTATAAATACACGAGGTGACAGCCAGCTCATGATAGCTATCTAAGAGCCTCCATCCGCTCAAGGCTCAACCAGTGACTCACTTACACCTCGAGAGTTAAGATGGCTCCTCGCAAAGCAATCTATCTCTCTCCCTCAGGAGATCTCCAAGTTATCACGCAAACCAAGGCATACATCCCAACGGGTTCACAGTTTCTTGTGCACGTCAAGTACTCCGCCATCAACCCTGCCGACATCCGGCACTTTCATATGGGATGGCACTCGTTCGTAGCCGGGTAAGCAGTGTCCCATTTCATTTTTTGTCATTCTGGCGCGTTTCACGCCATAGAGCATCCATATTGGGGTAGATTTAAGAGTGAAAGCACCCGAGAGAAGTCCCAATTCTCCTGATAAAGCCTACCAAAATATCCAAGACGACATAATACTAACCGTGGATACTGTAGGTACGAGTGGATCGGGACCGTAGAAGCCGTCGGTCCAACTTCACCCTTCCGGCCAGGTGAAGCCGTCTTCGGGTTTGCGAAGCCCGGGCACCAGCGCCCCATCTCCGTCGGCGCCCATCAAGATTACCTACTCACGGAGCCGTGGATGACGTACCGCCTCCCCGACCCCGAGCTCGACTGGACGCAGGTTGTAGCTTGGCCGATAGGCTTGCACACGAGCATCGACGCACTGTTCAATGTTTCGGGGTTTTCATTCCCGCCTTTACGGGGGCAGGGCGTGGACGGTGAGGATCCGACGGGACGCGCGATTCTGATTGTAAGTCTGCTCGGACCTCCTTTTTCTTCTCTATTCGTCATGGCCCTAGCACCCGAAGTGCGTGCATTCATTTGTCCCCCCGCGCCAAACCCTAAGTAGACTGCCTAGCTTAAGCTTACCGGACCGAGTAGTGGGGTGGCAGCTCGACAGTAGGCCTCAGCGCCATCCAACTTGCGCGCGCGGCTGGTTTCGCCCCGATCTTCACGACGGCTTCCGCCCGGAACCACAGGACGCTACTCGAACTGGGCGCCACCCAGTGTTTCGACTACCGGGACCCCTCTGTCGTAGATAAGATACGCGCGGCAGTGAGCCAAAGCGGCAAGGAGCTGTCCGTCATCTTCGACGCCGTGACCACCGGCGTGCCATTCGCAAATCCACTCACGGACAAGCCTCTAGACCCGAGCAAGAGCTCGCCGGCGATCGCGAAGCGGTGCCTGACTGACGGCGCTAGAGATGTACGCCTGAGTTCTACCTTACTCGTGGAGGATGATCCCGATTGGAAGTTCTGCATCGCGGTTAGGGATGAGAAGGAGTTCCCAGATTATAGTAGGCACATAACCGCGATTATGAATTGGGTCCTGGACAATCACAAGGCCGTAGCATTTAATATACCTAATGTGAGAGTGGTGGCTGGGGCAGAGGACGGGATTCAAGCGATTCGCGACGTTTTTGCTGGCAAAGTCAGCATGGAAAAGGTGGTTATTCAGCATCCTCTGTAAACGCGGTGTCTTGGCTTTAATAAGTTGATGTTTCCTTTCGGACAAAAATAAACCCATGCAAGAAGTGTTGCAACACCAAATAGCACTCAACTGAGCATAGTTAGCATAACAACAAGTGGTGATCTCACAAACGACGGCGCCACCCACACATAGGGTGGTTTTTGAAGATAGTCAGAAGAAACCACAATCACAATCACTTTGTGGTAAAAGTGTACCTTTTCGAGGTGCTTTAAAAATGTACTGTTCATGCATATTGTTCTCGCTAGATGAGATGTTCCCTCTTCACGACATACACGGTGGCCCATAAACTGACACCTCAGCAGATATCGGAATTATACCTTTTTACCCAATCCAACCCATGCACGTCTGTGAAAGTAAACGCAGGTGATAAGTGTCATATCAGTATTATATCAGTTATATCAGCCAAGTGTAGAGGGAAGTATTGTTAATAAAATACGAGGATGTGGCCTTTATCTAAATTGTGGTTTATCCCTATTAACGTGTACTCTGGAATTTTTACACCAAGCTCCTGGGATGGGATTTCTCAGATTTGAAAGAACACATCAATATCAAGCATTGAAGTATCTTTCGGAAATTGGTTGTGTAACTCTCAAACGCCCCTATTGACTCTTTCCTTAACTAGGGAGCAGTCCTATCGCTGAAACTCCATATGGAAGCCCTAGATCGCTTCCGTATAGCTGCTCCTATTCTGACTACTAACGGATGAGGTCTGAATAAATGCGCCTCCTCTAGAAGTGGCCGGACAGATTACCCGAAATTGCCAAGCGTCGCCTTTTCATAGTAAATAGGGCAGCTAACATTATATATATGGATATCTGTGTGTAATTTGGCCAAGTGCTACTACGAGGCTAGATAATTAAGGACATAGTAGCTCTTCAAGTGCAATATTAAGCTAGAAATGCTAGGCCACTTTACTTATGTGCAGGTATCATATAAAGGCCCGTATGGTAACCTGGTGGGATTACCCCTATTTCGATACTAGGATCTATACCATGTTGGAATGCCCCCAAATTCCATTTAGAGCTTTATATCTCATAGTTATCTTGATTCGATAATTCATGTTTCAGATTTGTCTTACAGTATAAAAACTTTATTCTTGAAAGTCAGTTAATGTTGTGTACACATATCTCGCATCGCTGATAATTATACCACCAAAGGCGTCATATTCTAATGTTATTATTATACTCCTATATCTCGCTGCAACCTCGTGAGATACTCCGGCTTCTGCTTCTGAGATACGGCTGACTATCCCTGGAGTAGGCGAGACTCCCATGAACAATATTCAGACATTGGACGATCCACTAGGCTTTATTAGGGTGACAACTGTTCACTTCTCACGAACTGATTGCAAACATACATCTATGTTACGTCGTACATGTAAATAGCGATAAGGGACTTGGTAAGAAGTTTGTTGACTCCATAGCCGTACCTTGTCTGTTTGTGAAACCCCAGCACCTAGTACGAGCTAGTTTTTACGGTGTGTAACACGACTTTTCTGATGAATCCATAAATATAGGCCTTTGCCGCCATCTTCAAGGCCCAGATGCCTCAGAATCCAGTGCGGCAGTTATGATATAATGACCGGGCACGGCTAGGAAGCCAAAAGGGCCATTTCGTGGCTGAGATCTCGTAGGGGGTAGTACAGAAATAACCGGAGCTGGACTGTGGAACGTAACCATAAGGATTTTTGAGCTAGTGGACGAGATACATCAGATAGAGAATGATACTAGAGTTACACTAGAGGTTGTGGATGACAATCAATACGATAGTCGTTGGATAGTTGGTACAACACACAGGACCAGATTGGGTGGGTCAGCAGAAAAGGGGGGTGGGGGGGTTGAAGCCTTCATTCTTTACATTAAAGCATATCTTGTTACTAAAGATAAGTTAACATTAAGATATTAAGTTAATCACTCTTCCTCAAGTTCCCTTGTCCACTCATTAATGATATCTTTAATTCCTACCAGCAACTGAATCTTTCTCTCTTCACCACACCAAGCGCTCTTCGCAGAGCCTTTGGCAATACATTCCCACTGTCCAATGCTCAATATATATGTTTCCCGCAGCACACAGTGATTCTTCAGTATGTATCCTCCGCTATATGCTGGGTCGTCACTGTTGATACTGAACCGAACACTAGAACCGACTAGCTATTTTGATGGAAAGGCTGCTATCGACGAGATGCAACGTAACTCAACAGTGTAACTTGACATTGAGCAATAGACACACAATCAGCAGGGCCTTCGAGGAAGCAAGACGTTTACCCAGGGCCTCGTCACCTCCCGTTAAGAGCACAAATGCCGTGACCAATGCGTTGCGCCTTGAACACGTCAGGAGCAAGGGTCACGCATAGAGGCAGGCCCTCGTCACCAGTATGCATCGTAAAGACCCTTCCGCAATGACAGCGGAAATGGGGCCTTAGAAGAGTCTATGTCTATGGTAGCAAAAGCGTTGTCCGCAGAGTAGCCCGTCCTTTGCTTGCCTGGATGTCTCTAGCGCACCGGACTGAGGCAGATATCTTGACAAGCATATGGCAAACTCTGCGCTCATGCTAAACTCAGAGCTAGCCTTCGTCTGCACCGCTTTGAAGCCTCCTACCGTCAATAGATTTACGCTGCGCGTTGTAATCATGAGCTTGAGGGTCGAAGAACACTTCGGCGTGCCGAATAGCTTGCGAGACTGCCTTAATTAAATATACCTATGCTAGAGCCTCGAAATTGGAACCGTCGGCCAACACCGAAATGCTGATGTAGTAATACCCGACGAAGTCGTCCGGCTTCTTTGAATGTCTCGTATCACTTGCGTAAACATTCGACTGATGCGAAGGATGAGTCATCGGACACCGGACGCGTGATCTTGATCTTCGCCGTCAGATCAAAAAGGGGCTCGGGTTCTAGGGGACCTTTGACATGCAAATGACGCTCGCATTTTGGAAGAGCTGCGAGGAATGCGTGTAGCGATGTATTACGAAGGAGCAAGTGGAATGCTACTTCTCATGTTGGAACTATTCTTCAACGAACAGCATATGAGCGTTTGAGAAGCGTGAATGTAATTCCCGAAAGACTCCTATTCCCTAGAAGATCAATGGTTCATCTGTTGTCAACAACTCAACAAATAACACGTCATTTATTCCAACCGCCTTTCATAGAAATCTACCCTTTACATATTTCATTATCAATACCTATGTTCAAGATTGAGGTAGAGATATTCATCGATAGTGTTGCACAAAGGCTAAAGTTACCTAATGTAGGATATTTCGGGGGCCGCCGTCGAAAGATTGCTGGCATCAACGAAACGATATTTTGTCGTCGAGTAGGGCGAATCATGATGCTAGCTGTAATGCTCACAATTGTGGACTTTGTTGACGCTTACTCACATTACTTCCTCGTGATCGATGATTACTTGGACAAATAACTCTGTACAGTCGAGGCGATCAAGAACGGTGGCAGGGTGGTCCAGTGAGAGTGTGACACTGCCGGTAACCCGATGATCATGGTCAAGTAGGGACAAAGCTTTTCGGCTCCGTTCCGATGGGAATGAAATTGGTTGGGAAGTGGGGAAAGATATAAATAGCTTGGACCGTCGATCAGGTCGACGTAAAACAGGGTGCCAGGCCGGCCATGGATGACAGACAGGAGATCAGCGGACATTTCCCGCACGTAGGCGGTATGCACTACGTACATACATACATAAAGCTCGCACCGAAATACACCACTCAGGCCTTGGATCTTCGTTGCGGCACATGGAATTATTGGTACTGCAATTGCTCAGTTTATTCGAGGAAGAGCGCTGACGATGGGTCAAATGGGTTCAATAATTCTGCTGCACAAGGAACCAGAGACCTGCATTGTGGATTAATTCCGGTCATTCGAGGCTTGTCAAAACAAAGAGCCATCCTAGTACTAATACAATCTACATATACTGATAGACCACTTATTAACTGCAACCTGCATCAGGGGTAGAAGCCGGCGGCAAAAAAAACCAGCCTAGCACCCAGTTCCTTGCTTTAGTCATTTTTGAACTATCTACTACCTACATAAAATACGTGTCTACAATGCCATTGCGGGATATCGGGGCGTCGACGAAACGGTATCTCTACGAGAACGCGTGAACTAGTCTGAGAAAGTCTGCAAATCCATGAATAAGCCTTGGTGTCGAGTTGAGCTGGTGTGGACCGACGAAGGAAGATCCTACTACTACTGTACATGCAATCGAAATAGATCGACTATAGAAGGATTTTATAGTGTCTTGTTACCTAGATTACTTCAAGATCCAGCCACGTTTCCGGTTGTCCAACGGAGTGTACTAGTAACGGTCTTGTGTCTTATTAACCTAAGCATTAACGAAGCCTCGTGGCAAGCCTGCAACCCAAGCCCGCTGACACCCACATGGCGGAATCATGTTTCTCATCCGGCAGAATCCTAACGCGCATTAACCCAGCCGCCACGGCACGCCGCGGTCCTAGCCAAGATACAGCGAATTTATGCGTCGCAGGGTCTGCGGCTCTAGTTGCTTCCAATTTCACTTGCATGCTATGTATGGGTCTTCCTCCTTACGGCCTCTCTCTGCAGGCAAGCAAATAGGTGTTATGTACGTATGTAGCATGAGCACTAGACAAGGTCTTCTAACGCTACGAATCGGAAGGTCTCCTCCCCGGTCGACTCAATGTCGTTGGATCACCGGTCGTTGCGATAGTAATACATGGTCATTCGTTCCACTGCAGGTCTTGGTCTGTACCACTTCCATCTCCGAGACTATCTTGTCTCGCCTAGCTTGCACATGGATGAACGGCCTTCGTACCACGTCGACGGTGCAAGCACGCCTACTCGGTTGCGTACAGCGCCAATTGGTTGGTGCATGTTCACTCTAAGAGGGCATGTTACGCCGACACAGACGATCTCTGAACAAGATGCCCAGCGGCCAGGGCGGGCAGTGAGGAAAAAATGATTGAACTGCCGTGGTAGTATTTTAGTTCCTTGGGCCAGAGCATCGGAGATCTCCTCAGGTTACGGCCTATTGTTTCCCCAGGACGGTAATTCTAGCCCATTTCTTTTGCAAGGGTCACCAATGTACACGCATATACGTAGATCTAAACCCCTTTTGAGTGAGAAGTATGTATGTATGTAGGGGTCGTATGTACCCTCGAGAGATCTTGATACTTGTGTCCAGTTACACGGACGGCATGTTTTCCATGTCACACGGGCTCGAATGTGACTCCAGAAACACCAGAAGAGTCGGCTCTAGTCCCCGTAACTCCACAGGAAAGATAGGGTAGAACAAAGGAGGATAACAGCAGCAGCGAATCTCCCTAGGGTCAAGATTCCTTGTAGGACAACCAGGTGCGCGGCCGTCCATCGCAAGCCCCCTTCCCACACACCCACTCCCCCCTTTCTTCCCCAATCCCCCTCCTATTCTACGGGATCTTCGTTGATGAAAGAGACAACGGCCGTGTTTTAAATGTTTGCGGAGCCGATCACCTCGTGGAATCATCCCGCATACTCGGCAATCGGGCGCAACCTAACTAGTAGTCGGGTTCTTAGCTCCATTGGGTAAAATGCCCTTCGTGTCATTAATGCGGCCTCGGTACCACAGTTTGCGTGTATATTCTTAAAGGAAGTGCCGGCGTCAACACGACCCTTACTGCATAGGTCATGATGAAACGTGTGCGTCTAGAGGAGAAAGCGTAGACCAAATGCAATCATTTATCTTCCCTATGGCTTGACCTGCATTGGATGGAACGGTGACTGTCCAGGATCGGAGTTCGAACCGTGCACCTGGAACAATCTTTCAGTCCGAATATATAGGATTTACATACATAGAAGTCGGGCATCGGGCCTTATGATGGTGCATGTAGCAGAGGAACTGGACCAATCCCATGGAATAAATCCTCGAGACTGGGAATGTTCTCCCGTGTGGGGATGCCATCCGGATTGGTCTACCTATCAAGGTAGTCCTGCTGACGAACTTGCCTGACTTACATACCTCCTAACTTAGCCAGTTCATGCCCCAATCTTGGACATTTAGTTCTACGAGATGGTGACTATCTTATAGGTCGACACAGACTAAGAACCCGAACGGGAAGCATACACGGCTCGCTGCGGCATCGTGGCTTTCATCCCTACCTACCAGTCGATTTCCCCCAACGACGTCAAGAACATCACAACATCATTAGGTAAATACGGCTTGCCTCGGTGTGCTGCTTGTCGGTGAGGGGCCCTGGGGCCTGCATATTCGTCACGGTGCATCGCCGGAATGTAGGAGAACCGCTTGTCTGACATTGAAGGTGGCGGGTTGCAATAGCCATCCACATGAAGTCGTCGGATTCTCCTGCGGAAGACATTCATTAAGGTACTAATCTTGTCGATCGCGTTCGTGCCGAATAAGGTTGATGGCTGAGTCTTCAGAGCTGAGAGTCCAGTACGGTCCCAAGCATAATAAGGCCGGGAAGAGGCTCATGTTTTTTCTGTGGTGCAACGAGGGCAATCATGACCTGTCATATTACAGTCTTGCCCGTCAGGACTTGATATGATCAAACTCCAAGGATAATTTCCTAGAATATCTCATCTGTTTTCGCCTTCGGTGCAAGTTCAAGAAACAAAGGCGTTTGAACTACCGTATGTGCATTACGCCTGGGCTGAGACACACGCAAACTTGTTGTCCGTCCTGGGCCGGCGTATGTCGAAGACATCGGCATTTTGAGGCGTCCGGAGAGAGCCGAATGATCAACCCGCCAGCCGCATGGTCCCACAAGCAGGTCCGTGATGGAACAGGCTTAACTGAATAGGACTAACAAGCCCGAATTGATAGATTTGTAGTGTTATCCTTCTACATAAGGCGTCCAGACATATCGTCGTCAAACTACAGATAACCGGTAGAAAGGATCATGGCTGATCGTATTAAGAAATAGTTGAATAATTGCTTGTAGTCAATGTCCTAACCCGTTCCATCTGCTGGTTTCCGTGGATCTGTTGTTACTAGATACTGCATAGTAACAAGTATATATTCAACGGTAGCGAATCTAATCTAACTCTTTGAGGAGACGACCGGCGGCGCCAAGACATTGCTCAGAGTGCTGTGTAAAGTATATTTTGTATGCCTTACGAGCAGGTCGGTGAACATGCTTGGGTTGTGCTAATCTCTATCCGTATCGGTCTAGCAAGATACAAACGCTGTCTTTATTCAATTTCCGATAGGCATAGCGACACGGGTATCTACAAGGGGAGCTCATGCAGCAAGAGGAAGCGAAAAGGCCTTACATGAATCCCACCAGGTTACACTCCAGGTAACTCATGCAGGTTGTTACATATAGCGTATCTTTTCCATATCGACCTTGTAGCAGATAAATTAATGCGCATGCTCGAGTTAAAAACGTGGAATGCTTCTAGAAGGCCGGAAAAGGAGTGATCCACACGAGCAAGACCTAGCCTTCGGTAGTGTGTGTATTCTAATGCCCGAATAGGTTCTTAAAAGACTCCCTGCAGTGTTCTTGGTAGCCAGTGTTGTTTTGTTGCTAGTTCACGCTCGATTTCCTTTCTTTAATTTCGAGTCTCATTTCTAGCACTGTCCTCATTAGTTCCCAGCTTTGGAAAACGAGAACTAGGAATACACGTACGCGAACTTATACCTAGATCTGGTTTAAGCTTCATCCCCGGATCAAACCCCGCAAAGCAGACGATGGCCGCGGCACTTTGATGAAACAGCCGCATGCGCGGCCATGAGCCTACCGAGAAGCTAAGGTATACTACGTCTCATGATTTTTCTGTTCAATCTCGGGCCTCGGAAATAATACTACTTACCATAAAGCTATGTATAAATAGTAAGTAGTATGTCTGGATCCCGGAAGCCTCTATTTGGGTTACAATACATGATTCGACATCTTTTCAAACGTCTTTTCTGTGCTCTAACCTAAGAACTGCTACTGCAACCCTGGTTCTCAGGGCCTAGAATTGAGTTGTCATTGGTAAGGGTCTAATAAGACTCGATGAAATGATTACGCAGTACCTCTTTACCCTAGTAACTTATGTTTTTGAAGGTTCCCATGCTGAAGGAAAACTTGCGTTCCCCTGGCGACCTTGAGACCATTCATCTGCCGATATCGACACCTATCACACCGATTTTCAGGTTTGAGAGGCATTATGTACGATCCGGAACAGCTCTTTCGCGGATGCCCACCATCAATTGACCGACTGTGACGAGATGGGCACATATTCTCACTTTGTAATGCCCTGTTTAACAATTTCGATCCAGCTGCTGGCGATAATATAACATTGTTTTTGATACTAGTCTTTAGATGTCGCCCTGAAGATCGACGATAAATCT
The DNA here is from genome assembly GCA_022376535.1 of Xylariaceae sp. FL0662B. NCBI lineage: Eukaryota > Fungi > Ascomycota > Sordariomycetes > Xylariales > Xylariaceae > Xylariaceae sp. FL0662B. The sequence continues at coordinate 104,816 of JAJJKD010000084.1, forward strand.
TGCCCATCGATACTACATACTTTATACCCTTGTTGCCGGCTTTACTACCTATCCGCGTGGCCGTCACCCAATTAAGTGGTAAACTATAGTTCTAGATGGCGGTCGTTGATCGCGTGCTTACCTATTTCAAACTCTTTAATTTCCATCCCCGTACCAGAATGAACCCAACTGTGGTAACCATGCCTAAGAAGTAGGTCATCTTTAGATCTTGCGTTGATGCTTCACATGAATGATTCAGCGGCATGAAGCGTAAGTCACAGAGGGTAAACGCAATGATCGAGTTAACGAAGAGAGTCAGTACGCAGCTACCACTGATATGCTATAAACCGTGTGATCGACAAAATATGTGCCCCTTAACCTCTACTCTTTAAAGTAACACCTTTCTTTAGTTCCTGTACATTTCTATTCCATTGGTTGTCGGTTTACTTCTACTCGAATTCTCCTAAGCCTTTAACAAAGCCTAGGGCACTATTTCCATCGAACTTCAACACTGTTAATGTATCAGTTCCTGTTATCGAGTTGCTTCTCCCTAGATTGTCTGACTGTTGGCTTGATACTTGGTGTCTATCGAGACAACCCCTGGGAGGTATTCCTGCCTCCCCCCTTTTCATGCAGCACCTGGATATTCTTGTGACTTGAGGTGCCGATTCCAGTTGGGAAACCCGGTCAAGATTATAGTAGAGATGCAGGTGCACTAGTTATCCGTCGGTCACTCATACGATGTCTTGTTTGCAGTTGAACCACCGCCCACGTGCAAGCATCGACTGACCATACAGGCATGACAAACATCTCATGCTATTGTATGTATCATGGAACATCTAGTTGCTGAAGATGTGGGGCACTGTCCAATCGCTAATCCCTTCATCAACTTGAGTCGCAAAGCATAACGGAAAACTCCGCCCCCTGCTTGCCGGGAAGCGTTCCTTAGCTATCTCGTGCACAGTGGGCCAGAATCAGCAAACTAGACCAGGTATTTGCGGCACTTTACATTTTGTCAATCTCAACGACTACTGAAAAGTGAGGTGCCAGGGTGTGTGAAGGGGTGCCTCGAAGCGTAGTCAGATGGTTCAAGGATCACTATTAACTAACTTCAAGAAGACTAACCAACTTCAAGAAGATTGAGGGGCAGGCTAGCAGCAGTCCGTTTCCTGGATGGGACCGCCATCTGAACGCCACAAGTTTGAACGAGCTGCACGCTTGTGACAAGGCCGCCTATCGTTAGCTCCCACGCCAATGCTTGCTTGCTTGCTCCGCCGAGGATAAAAAAAGCATCGCCTGGATAATACTATGTACTAGCAGTACTTGATATGTTGTCGAAATCGATGTGTAGTAGCACCCAACACCTAGGAAGTGCCAATACTATAACTCCGTTGGCAGCTCGACCAAGCGATCAGGTTACATCGAGGCCTGCAGAGCATGGGCATGGTAAGCACTCGATCTTTGGTACGTTTCAAACTAGTCTTCCCTGGTGTCTGGCCATATCCTACCCACTACATGTACCCTATTGTAAGCCGTTGTTCTTAATGGCCGCTACGCTCCTCTTTTCATATGCCAGGTTTTTATTAAAAGCGATCGGGTCACAGACGATTATCCATAGCATGGCCCTAGCAATGCTTGTTGACGGCACACTGCCGCTGGCAGCGAAATGTCCTGTTGTTACCGTACTTGCACAACTCTGGTTAGTCACTGCTAACTAGCCTTCAGTAGTTAGATACTATAGTATAAGCTATTGCTGGGGCGGTAATAACAGAAAGGAAATCCATATGCTAACGGAAGACACGCGGCCTGGGGAAGCGCGCGTAAAATTCACAATTCCTAGGTTCCGAATGCACATCATGCCCCCGAATGGGCCTGGTTTAATTGGCACAACCGAGAGAATGCCGACTCGACGAGTGGCTTTACCATATGTTCTGCACCAGTAATAAATATGCAGTAACGGTACAGCGCTCTAATGCGGAGGTTGCATGTGTCCAGGATTCAATACATGGAAGAACTGTTGAACCAACATCAAGTTACCCTAGCCTGCTAGCTTTACCGTGAAGAGATTATTTCGCATAATTGTACTTGGGGACTCGGTTCTTATTTAGCACGAGCCGGGGATGTCCTCTAACGGCTCAATTATTGGGCTTACCTCAATGAGCATCGTGCCCTGCCAGTAACCTACGTTCCCTGATTCGGCGGGTGGCCATCATCTTTAGTTCGCGGCACGACACCCTTTTTTTTTCAATGGTAGCCGATTCGCCATCACAAGCTTGCCCTCCTTGGTCTTGCAAGGTCCAGGGTCTCCTACGTGTGTACATACGTTGACCTGCCCGAGGACTGAGGGCTCTAAGTAAGGTTAGGCAGGCCGGCGGCCCACCTTACAGCACGAAACACGTTGGCTAGCGACTTTCCTGGTGTCGACGAACATCACTCACAGCCCTGTTCGGTTTTTCTTCCCTGGGGCCATTTACAGGGGTTCATCGACGCTGGTAAGAAGGATTCGCCCCTCCAGATTATAGGTATTTCCGATTCTGCTTTGGTGCACGGAGAGCCCCGATTAACGCGGGAACGTAGATGGTTAACCACTTTTACCATCTGTGAACTGGCCCTGTTGAAGACTGCCTGCCCATGGGGTTGGCTGTCTTTCTCTCCTCAAATCATAGCCCCTTCCAGACTTATTCTTCTTCTGTCACCAGTTGTTCTTGTTCGTAGACGGTTTTGCCAAACTTATCATCGCGGAGTCTTCCAGTAGCACCACATTAAACCGTCTTGTAGTGATTCCGTCCTGTACATGATCTTTGTCACCTACCGGCAGTCTCTCCCTTCCTAACTAGGCAATCACCCACCCTCGAAATCTTCTCAGCAGCATGACTGCCGACTAAACAGCGGAATACGGCATTGACAAAAGTTGGATCTTGGTAATCTGGGCGCCCTAGGACTTGGTCACGAACCGGTCGTCCGTCCCGCGTGCTTTAGAATCCCCGCCGGGAGCGTTTGTGGGCTGAAATCAGCATAAGGCGGGACAACCGAAGACTAGAACGATTTCCCAGTAGCACAGCGTTGCTGCAGTACTGATCAGTAGGACTTGTCAGGGGGGAACAAAGGTTTGCCTGTACTGGACTCGGTCTTTTGTGGCATTAGTCCCAGGGTAGCCTTGAGGCCCCGCTCAACTCGCTGCATGTTCACCGTCCTAAGACTGACTACGGTGGAATGGTGTCTGGGTGCTCCTCTAATACTTGGCCGTTGTCGAGGAGACATCTGCAGCATCTCTCTGCATGTTCCTTGAACGGCAACTCCCCAGAAGCTGTTCAACTGGGGAGCCCGTGGAGACGCTATCCAATCAAGTTGTGAATAGCCGAAGCATTGGGTCTTCTACGATGGCAGCGTCGTCGCACAATCCCTTTCCTCGTTCCCCGAATCCATCTACTAGATCATACGACTCCTCTTCAGTCTCATCGGCAACTTCACCTAGGCCACAGGTCCAGTATCTGGGCAACTTGATGAACAACAGCGCGAGATCGAATACGACACAGACCCCGCAGCCCATAGGGATTCCGCCGTTACCCCCAGTGAGCCAGACGGGCTTTCAACCATACACGCCGGTGACAGCAACCTCTGTCATGGGCCGGGATTCGTTGCCGTCAAACGATTCAGTGACGAGTACTCCTGGACTGTCCAGTGCTCAACTATCAGCCAACGTTCAAGCTCAGAAACGCGCCTATCGCCAAAGGAGGAAGGACCCTAGGTACGTATCTGTCGAGGAAGTTCTTTGCTCTTATTTGCCGTCATTACAAAGACTTCGGGGAACAATATGCTTGTTTTTACTCTTGCAACTCTCAGTGGAAGACATCGCTAACGTCTAGGTACGGGGTATTACGAGGACAAGTATTGACTTCCCATGCGTATACACGTTCGAGGAAGTCAATATTTGTTTCTTATATATACACCGTACATGTAAAGCTGCGATGCTTGTCGGGAAAGAAAGGTCAAGTGTGATGCAACGGAGACGACCAGCTGCTCAGAATGTTCAAGCCGCAACGTTAAGTGCCAGTTTACCAAGGAGACGAACCGGCGAATGTCATCCATTAAACAAGTACAGGATCTAGAGAAGCAGATAGAAAGGGTACGGAGAGAAAATAGTAGCTTACGGCGTACGCTCGCCGAAAGAGGTGACCATGTGGATGTTGATGCGGAGGGAGCCGAGCAGTTATCCAGTCTCCCCTCAGACTTGATGTCCAAGTCTAGGAAACGAAAACGAGCGCCACCTCTCTTACAGGACACTTCTCGAGCGAGAGCGGCATTTCGAAATTTCTCGAAGGGCATATTCAAGCCCCCAGCACCGAATCGACAACTTCAAACTATCGTATTCGATCATCCTAGACCCCAGCTACCTCCAAAACCCATGGTGGACAAGCTCCTACTTACGTATTATGGAGCTGTACATGTGATGATGCCGATACTACATTGGCCAACCTTTCAACACGAGGTTGAAGAGCTCTATCAAAATAATAATCTACAGCGAGTTCCGCCTTCTTGGAATTCTATGTTTCTTACTGTTTTAGCAATGGGAAGTTTGTTTAGCAGTGATCCTTGCCCGGGCCGGACTCTACTAGCCGGCGAATTTCTAGAGGCGTCACGGGGCCTCATAGACCCGTGGAATAACGACTTCGACTTAGATAACGTCCGGACATTCTTTCTCCACTCGCTCGCTCTGAACGAACTAAACTTGAAGTCGGCAGCTTGGAATTGGTTGGGCAACGCGGTACGGAGTGCGCAGGATATCGACCTCCATTTAGAACTTGGAATACGTTCTAGAGTCGAGGCAGACATGCGAAGGAGGGTCTGGTGGGCAATATATATACTCGACCGAACCTTGGCCATGGACACGGGAAGGCCTTTCATGATCGACGATGCCGATTGCGACGCCGCCTTGCCGGAACCGTTCGACGATCATTTCCTTCACACGGAGGGCCCTGTGTGTCCCTTGAATGTCAACCCCTTGACTCACTCCCTGCATGTCATCGTTAACATAGTGCGTTCCTTTTCCGCCATGAGGAAGGCTTTCGCGAACTTGGTAATCGAGCCGCCACGTCTCGCGACTTTCGATAATCACTTCGTTGCATGTCAGAAGACATTTCCGCCAGCATGCGAACCAGATAGCAAAGCCCCCATCGCGCCCCATATGCTGATGCCGCTCGCCTATCTCCTTAGAGCACGGCTATGCTTGCACAGGCACAATCTCGCCCCTGGTTGCCCTCCAGAAGCTCGGAGTGATGCCATACAACAGTGCATGGTAACCGCGGTAGATACAGCCCACTTGATTGCTCGTACTAACGCGACTCTCGCCGACACTGCTACAGCCCTTATTGTAACTCATATTTTCCGATCTACGCTGTTTCTACTATTTACGGGGTGGTACGAGCTGGCAACCACGTGTTTGAGAGCTCTTAAATCGATCGACATACGACGGGATGTCGCCATTCCCTGTGGGCGCTTTCTCGCTTTCTTTGTACAGACTCTAGGGGTTAAACAACGAGAATTACTAGCCTTGCTCCCTCGATCGACACCCCCTGGTTATGCGCCCCAAGCCGTACTCCCCGATCCCCGCGCCGTGCAAGACGCACTGATAAGAGACGAAGAACTCTTAACATACGTCAGTGCTGATATGCAAGCCGATACCGAAACAGCTTGGGTCTGGATGGGCGCAGAGCGCGACGTTCCTCTGACGACACCGCCGTTGTCCGCCGGGGGAGGACTAGCACATCAAGAAAACCGAATGGGCCTAAGCCCCCAGGAGAGGGAGGATTGGGGCGGGTGGGATAACTTGATCGAGCTTACGCTGGAACTTGCCCCTGGGGCATCGAGTCCGGCTTCTAGTTACGCCTCTCAGCCTCAGGGGCTTCCGCCAATAAAGACGGAACTGGGGCCGAATATTCCAAGATGCAACACTACGGGACCTGGTAGCAGCAGAAACAGTCCAGCTGCTGGTTCGGCGTCGGGGAGTCGCAGCGCGGAGAGGATTAGCATTGCGAATATAATCTAATAGACCGAGACGGAATGCATTCATTACCTATGGAGGATCCGCCTCATGCCACCCGACGAGCCTACGAACTTGACGAACGAAACGAACGATTGCCCGTTGATTCTTGTTTAGCCGTTTGCAATGGAAGGCGCTGCTTGGGAGGGTTCTTTGAAGCGTTTTACATCAATGTACTTTTATACCCGTCTTTGCATGGTCACGGTAACACCTGGTTCAGATTTACTAATACTAGTAGACTTCCATCGGGGGCTCTTTGATTTTTCATACTTTACAGTCTATCGAATTTTTCCCCCTTTCGGCTTCGTTGAGGATCACCGGGGATAGCGCTGGCGATACCAATTCCTTTTCCTATCCCTTATACAAAATTTTCCATCGGCGCGCATACCAAACTGGTCGGATCGTGGGCATATTATGTTTTGTGATTGTGGGTGGCATATTTGTTTCTAATACCCATGGCAAATTGGGTAAACCGGGGTTGCTTAGCGAAAAAGAGATGCCTGATGGAGGAAGCTTAAGAACAGTATGTCCTTTGAGTCTAATGATCGTCTTTCGGGCCGAGGTATGGACAACGAGTTCCAGGGATTTCCCGACAAGTACTTGGCAATGGCTTCATTTCAGTACGGCAAAGCGTTGTCTGCGGTTCATGTATATGGCAGCCTGTTGAACATACTTGGTGTCGCATTGAGCAAACCTACATCCTTTTCTTTCTTTTACCTCCTTTGGGATAGTGGATGGTTTTGATCGCTGATTACATGGAAGCCGGCCCGATGTCCAATATGATACACGGGAGTAGACGTGTGAGCGTGAAGTACTTGGCTCAACGGTACATATCCATCGTTGGGTATAGTGGGACTAGTCTAGGCGTGTCTCGTTCAGGCAATCAAATATCCGAAACTAACTAGCAACAGTTGTGTGCTAAGAGCCTTTAAGATATCCGGTATTCGACGATTTCGTGTGATATGGCATTCCTTCTATCAAGACAATATGACTATTTTAGGAGACAAGGGCTGGCTTCAGCCGTAACGACGTAAGGGGTCTGCAGGCTTCATGGGTGAGTTTAGCCTCCTACCGAGCAATAGTCGGGTAATATCGAATACTGCCATTCTAGCAAATGGGGCGCATTCCTTTATGCGCACGTGAAGTTGTATGCATATGCTAGGGGTGTTCCTGTTCCCATCGTTGGTATAGATGTGCTAACTACGGCTCCGAGCCGACGGGACCGACGACGTTAGCTGACTACCCAGCTAGGGGCTTTATCCGCTATACTACACGTACGCTATGCCCATCATGCCGTAGGTATGTACACACGTATGTACAAGAAAAGATAGCTTGGGAGCCCCCTTCCTTCCCCCTCCCATCTCGGACAAGATCCGGACGGCTATCGAAAGGATTCTGTCAGGCCAGATTCAGATGTAACGGGATATCTTGAAACGCTAGCGGCATTGAAGATTTCCTGCATATCGGACGTAAAGTATAATTACAGTAGGTGCTTTAAGAGCGAACAGCCTACCGTTGATTGGTTCACTTTGGTGCGGCTACTTCGCTCCTGGCGGAATCCCAATTTTTCTGGCAGTTGATTAGGGGAAAGGGGCCATTCTACGGATGGCTTATCATAGAAGCAATTCGGTGAGATGGTTAGAGCTATCCAAGAGCTATCCAGTAAAGTATGATAGCGTGAGGAGTAAATACAATGGGGATGATTTGTACAGTCGTCTCCGCCAAGAATACCTGCACGATCTTTTCCCCTCAGGAAGAGTCTATTACTAACACGTTAATCCCTTCAGGGAAATAATACCCGGCTTCGGCCGTGACCGTAAATGATCCCTTGTGAAGAAAAAGCTACCTATGCAAGATTAGGCGACTAAAAGAGTGGATGTCCTACGCTAGGCTGAAAGCGCTCAATGCTCTGAATGCAGACACAAATGTCTAATAATAAATAAATATAAATAAATAATAAGAGATATATATAATCGTTGAAAATCTTGGAGGGCAAAAGCTTGCTGTATCGAAAATAATACTCCATTAAGCTGTGTCTGATCCCAAGCAAGAGTTTACGCGTTTTTAGTTGTCACGCCTAGAGACGAAGTTATTTCCATTTCATACCATGAGTTCCTCAGTTCGCTCTTATCGAGTACCTACCTATATCTGCCCCCCTTTGATAGCATATTTACCCCTTTTCTTGAGAAACCATCGAGAAGTGTTGTGACCGTTATCAAGGCCATTATCAACAAAGTGATTCAGCTTATAGGTCATTATTCTATGTGACAGGATATACCGCACTGTGATACCTAGTACTAAATCGATGTCTATTCTAAATATTGTGAAGGGCCAACTAAAGCTATAGAGGGGATGCACATGTGTTAAGGAGTGAAGGCAACAAGACCGATCCCACACTTTCGCAACATTTTGCAATTTTTTGTGTTATTCCACTGCCGTTGTTTAAGACCTTGAAATCTCACGGGATAATCGCTGGCGATCTAGAGGAGACACTAGTAGACCCCGGATATCTGGATATTTGACCAGTTTCGAAAGAACCGGTATCCATAGATCCATCTCTCTCTCTCTCTCTCTCTCTCTCTCTCTCTCTCTCTCTCTCTCTCTCTCTCTCTCTCTCTGTGTGTGTGTGTGTGTGTGTGTGTGTGCGTGTGTGTGCGTGCCAGGATCAAACGATGTAACCTCGGAGATGAGGACGTCGATATCTACGATCCCCGGTATGGGAGGCAATTTGCTCATGGCAAAAAGCTATTTAGATGATTATAATCATATCGATGAATGACCCGGTCCATGTCGTCTGGTTATCAGGACCAGTGAGAGTTCTGTTGTATAATAGAGTGAGAAGAGAAGTAGTGCTATTGCGTGAGACTCCTTGATCTTTGTCGAACTTGGATGTGAGGTCGGACACATCCTGATGCATAGTTAATTACAGGACGGGGAATCTCGTCATATATACTCCGGGGTTAGACTCGCGACGTACTGAGATATCTTACGGATAGGTAGTGACTAAATAACTTCGCATACCACCGAAATCTATGGAAGCCATAGAAGGCCGACGTGCAGTTATCCCCTTTATCTAGCGATAAGACAACCAGGCAAGAAATCTCAGGTAATACAACTATGTCATCAACCCCTATTTACCTTACCTCCCTTATAACTAGCTGCAACACTCAGCATCTGTTGTTATTACGTAGGTATACCACCCTCAGTCTTGCTGCCCCATAAGCTACACTCGACGATCATATCGGTGCGTTCTTTGTTAATTTGAGGGTCAAGGCCTGGGACAGTAATACAAGGAATCTCCGGAGCATTGTGTGTGGCATAGAGACCGGGAGGTTGGTATAGATGATATAATTATAGCCTTTCTCTCCCTGAACAGATGCGCAAAGAGCAAAATTCATAATTAGAAAGTTTCGAAACGCCAGCCGCAGGGAGTCAAGAATCGGACTGAGGCCAATTGACCATACCTAGAACTTATAATACTCACTCACGAGACCGCAGCCGGTGTGAAACCGTTGAGAGGTTCCCTCCATTGGCTCAGGGTGAGTCGAGTCTACTCTGGGATAAGGACCGTAGAAATAGCAACCTAGATAGCTGATGTCTGAGAAAGAATAAGTCACCTAGTAGCGATAATTACTATAGAAAAGCCTCCCGGTATCTGCAAGGCAAGCCTTATATAGTAGGTACGGCAAGACCTCCCGTTACCTAGTCTGACTATGGCTTCTCGGGTAGACCTATCCTTCATATGCGAATATTGCACTAAAGGTAGATTGAACACTCGACTGCTAGACCATTCTCTCGTGACACCTCAAGCCAACGGTCCCCTACACAGCCATAAAACCTCCGAAAGCCACGGAGGTTGAACTCGTCCAAACACGGAAGCAGCTTACCTCTCGGGCGCTAGCTTCGTGATTAACAGCCTCGCAGAACTAAAGTCGACAGATATGTGAGAGAGAAACCAGCCCGATCTGGATAGATAATTGGTGATAGGTAGTATCCAACCACGCATGAGCCCACGGACACTCTGCATATTGCTTTACTCGCCCTCCCTCCTTCCCCTTTTTTTCACGGGAACTCAAACCGCGCAGTACATCCCTCCTCGACAACAAGCCAGCGCAACGGGCCACTCTGCGGCCTCGAGTACGCCACCACGAGCGTCTTCCTCATCCTCGCCCCCTCGCCCCCGCCCTCGCCCTCCCGAGTCCCGGGAGAAGCCCAGCCCACCAATTCTCCCGACGCCTCGAACGCCTCGCCCCTAGCCGCCGCATCTAGGAGCCTCCCATAGGCCTCCTCATCGAGCACCGTGTCCGGGCCCCAGAGGACGCGATGGATGCGCACGACCTCGTTGGCGACGCCCTCGCGCACGAAGGGCTCGAGCCGCCTCGCCAGGCCCTGATACGCGCCGAGCAGCTCGCGGCGCTTGCGTTCGGCCTCGTCGCGCTGCGCCGCGGCGGCCGCCAGCTCGGCGTCGCCGTCGCGGAGCTGGCCCCGCAGGTCCGCGATGGAGCGCCTGGCGGCCTCGAGCTCGGCGCGCGCGGCGTCGGCGGCGTCCGCGCTGCGCTGCCGGTCTTTCTCGGCGGCGGCGAGGTGGGCCAGGAGGCCCTGGATCGCGTGGATGCGCTCGGTGTACATCTGGATGAGGTGCTCGGCCGGCTTGGTGATGGTGGTGGCGGCGGTGGTCGGATCGTCGGCTACACGCACAAACGAGCGCAAACGAGTGGTGAGTGAGAAAAATTCGTTACGTACGTACTAACTGTCGGCGGGATGACGTGCGCGCTGGAGGACTTACGAGGGGAGGGAGGAGACGACTCCGTCTGAGGCTTCACGTCGGCCATCCTCAACGGCGGCGGCGCCACGGCGCGACGGGGTCCGATGCGAAAGAGTTGGACTTGTGGTCCTGGAGGAAGACTAGGCTGTGCGGAGAGACGGGCCTCGAGGGCTTTTAACAGATTTAAACGATCGATTCTTGTGTACTCCTTATCTTTCATTGTCTTCTCAAGCCTACATCATTGGGAGGCATTCCCAGTATCGCAGTTGGGTCTGTTTAGGCTCAACCCTAGATGGCGGGTGGGCTTTGAAACATAAGGGAATATCTGTTACGCGATGCGAACTATCGACCTCAACCAGCTGCGCAAGAATTGCACATAATGCATAGACGTTAGGCGAGGGTTGCATGACAGGTCATCCATCCACATCTTCATCAAAGAGTGTGCGAGATCACAATAGGCGTCGTTCTCTGGCATAGGTTCCCGGTAGAGGACTTGATCAAATTAAGCCGTTACGGCTGTCAAAGACCTTCTTGGTTAGGCATGGCATTGAAACTTGGGAGGCTTTGGTTCTGCGCCAATAGAGAGAGCGGCAGGACCGCAAGCTGTCCAACTGTTGCAGGGAACGTGATAGGACTTCAGAAAGCATCCAATAAACAGGACTGCATATCGTTCGGGCACCTTTGGCGCCTGCTCAATAAAGCCTGACAACCTTTAACGCCAGTAATTGGGACAGTTGGATGGTAGTGGTCTGGGGTACTCCTACTTTACCATCGGTTAACTCCTCCAGCCGCGAGAGATACGCCCAGTGATAGAGTTGAGTGCATCTCATCCGTCTAATCATCGTATGAACCCTCCAGATGCAGCCGAGGGTCGATCTTGGCTGGAAACGTAAAGGGTGCGCGCACAACATGCATGACGCGTCCCCCATTTCCGTTGCCATGACTAGGTAACGGTCGCCGATTATTGTTGCGTTAGAGGCATTTTGCGTTAGTTGTTCAGCTTTCGACGAGATATGGTCGCCGACTACGGTCATACCAGCTCCGTTGACCTGGCCGGCCTGGCCACGGGTTGTAATTGGGGAAAATATGGCTAGATACGGCAGAATCAAATCTGCTTCTACTCAGGCTGCGATATTAGAGCACCTGTTAGAATGAAATGGATGAGAACTCGCGTATACCAACCAGAGAACCTCAGATCCAAGCTAGACGCTGGCGTTTCGGCATAATTATTATTGTTTGCTGAAACTAACCACTCTCCATATATGGAACATATATGGCTAGATTTTAGGACTTATTGTCCGTGACAAGTACTGGAGGAACAGCATCATATAAGCCAGGTTAGTATGACTAGACGCGAAGTTGGAAATGGTAACAAGTTCCCTTATTAGGGCTATAATGGTATGCATTGAATCTGATGTCTCAGTTTAGGCCAGGACCGGACCTTGCATAGTCTAGATTCGATCCGGGGTCAGGTTTCAAAGAAACGAATCCTATAGAGCCTCTCGGGAGTGGTGTCGGGAGTAGGAGTATGTCTAGGGATTGTGCGCCCGTATTATAGCATCCAGCACGAGATCTGCCTCGCATGACTTCTCCCGTGGCGTATTGCTTGTCTGTTCTATAAGACGTTGTGTTTAAATGTTGCATTGATCCGGATATCGAAAGCCCCCCAGATTTCCGTTGCGCATCATTCAATTCTCCTCATGCGCCCTAGTCAACGAGTCGGAAAGGCCTTGCATTCGTCGTCCAAGCAGATCATCCGAGCTATCAAGCTTAACAATGCCCTTAGCCTTCTGGCCTAATCCGGTCCTCCCATTTGTCTTTCTCTTCCTCGAATTGCCATTCACCTTGGTGGCTCCGCTGTCATCGTCTGGCGGAATCTCCGATTTTGACTTTGCGTCGTCACTAATAGTTCTGCGCCTCGCTTTTGTCATGTTGATTTCAAGCCCACGGTCTTCATCTCCACTAGATTCAGCTCGAAAATGGTGGCGATGTGCCAGGCGCTGTTGATCGTGTTTGTCGTGCGCCTCTGCGGCATTGAGTAAGTCTACGGCCCACCGTGCACAACGGTCGATGAGCTTCCACGCGGGCGGATACAAGCTTGGAAACTGTGTAAAGCCATGGCTGATGCCAGGAATTAGGACGATCTCGGCAGCGTCCTTGTCGTCGAAGTCTGTGATATCGGCCAGGCCTCTCATTCCCTGCGAGGTCTGCTGCGAGTGAAAGGCTTGCTTTACGCGGCGCAGACGCCCGGCGAAAATAACAGTGTCATCAACTAGAGGATCGCGCTCTCCGGTGAGAAAGCACGTCTTCGGAAATCTCCGCAGCAGGATATCGGGAGCAAGAATAGGTGAGAGTAGATAGTCCTGCGAAAAATCGGGCCGGTTATGATGCCCGACGTACAAGATAATCATTGCGCGCATCATCTCAGGGGTCAGTACGCGGTCGTTGAAGTAAGAGATCATGGACGACATGGCTAAGCGTGTGCGCATGGGTTCGGGCTGGTGTGACAAGGACTTCTTGTCTCGCCTCGAGATTGGCGACGGCGGCTGAGATTTCGCCCAGTTCTGGGGGTGGGCGTGCGAATACCCGGGCTGAGGGCTGCGAAGCCCGTGCTGCTCTTCATCGGCATCTTGGTTCGATGATTTTATAGTAGGTATAGAATTGAATGGATCTTCATCCTCATCGCCCGACTGATGAGGTGTCTTGGCTATATCATCATACTGCCTGCTCTTCTGACGTAGGTAGTCTTTGTTTGTCACTCGCATTCGCCGATCCTCGACAAGAGACATTTGCTCATCAGACATCCAGTTTCCAATGTTCATATCCAATCCGGGGTAGAGGAGCACCAGGCCGTCTGGGACTGGTAGCTCTGCTTGGACCAGGGACGGGCGCCGGTTCGTGGTGGCGCTCTCGATCACCATTAGAGTCATGGCGGTTGCAAGGTTACCACCAGCACTGTCACCGGTGACCACCACCTTTGGAATCTCGAGTCCTGACATCCCTATGCATCGCCCTTTGCTTCTGATAATAGTAGTATACACATCAAAACACTCGTTAAGGGCATACGGATAGGGAAACTCGGGTGCTTTCTTGTAATCCAGGCTAAGCACCGGCAAGCCCGTCTTCCCTGCCCAGGCGAAAAGCTTGTCATCGTTGCATCTTGGGTCCATGGCGACAAAACCGCCTCCAGGAATATCGAGGATCATCTTGTTGATGTGTTCCAGATCTATGATGGGACCGTCATAATATAGCCAACCCGAGACAGGCTCCTTGTAGTCGCTCGTGCTAGGCCTAGGAATGCGAATTGCCCGTGGCGGCCAGCGCGTAAATCGGGGCCGCATCAAGTTCTGAACAGCCCGAAGATATGGGGTTGTTCCCTTGTTCCAGCTGACCCGCAAATGGTCGACAGTCAACATCCCTCTGACCTTTCGGACTTTCTCATCGGCGCGTTCAGCCGCTATCAGGTAGAATACAGAGAACACCATGCTGGCTATGTCCCGTAACCACCTCCTCCTGATCTTCATGGCCGTCCAGAAGCCGGCATCAAGTGCAGTTAAGACCCAAGTAGCTCGAAAGTATTTCGCATCGTACATATTTGCCATCGGCTCCGGGCTAGCTAGTCCAACGAGCGTGCTGAAGTTCCGGGCTGCGTATAGATACATCATGGTGAAGACGACGGTCTGCCATGTTGTCAATGCCTTGGAGGAAATTTTCGATAGGAATCGGATAAGGGGCGGGCCGTGTCGATTTCCCCTAAAAGATGGTTAGCCTATTGCATGGTGGGAAGATGACGCAGCGTAGAGGGACTCACTTATACAGGTAGCAAGACCAGAATGTTAACACGGCAAGTACTTGGAGCCTGCGCGACTTTACAGAAGGTTTCCCGAGGACGTGATCTATCATCTTGTGCAACGAGAACACAAGCCTTACATACCATGGAGAACAACTGTTTGTGTGTTAAGACCTTAGCATGGAATATGAACAAATGACAGCTAAGGGGGGGCGGTCAAAGTAATGCGGAAGTAGATTACGAGGTGATAGTGGAAACGATACGGATGGCGAGTTGCCGCATCTTTCTTTGTGAAGGACGTGGGGACAGAGAGGATCGAGTCAAGAGAGCGAGCGAGGGAGGACAGCCGGGACGACGGAATGCCAGCGTGAACTTGGGAGCAGGCTGAGGGGGGAAGAGAGAATAGATAGACGGGTTGATTCGTGACACAAGGACCGAAAGCTGGGATGGTTGATTACGGAGTTAAGCCGAAGTGCAAGACATTGTGCGTCGCTGACGAAGCTGACCAAAGCTGCCAGGACGAGATTGAATCCGAGAGCTCATGAGTGGTGGCTTGTGATGGAACATGGCTATGAACCCTGGACCTATCGGTTTTTTTCAGTGACGTTTGCGTCGAGGGCGCATTACATAGCGCTTAGCTTGACATGTGAAAGTTGGTAGTAAGTAGGTGATCAGCAGGCGTTTCCCCCACACTTGACTTGACTCGCACCCAGTCCTGGGCTGCTGGGTGTCAGTGCCAGGGCTTTGGAATGTGACCCCGACCCCGTATTTCCTTGTTGCCTTGCTGGCTGGCCATTTTCATAATGCTAACCTAGCGGCTATTGCTAGTAGTGTAATCCGTAACTTTACGGCGCCGCGGCTGCTGATGATCAGGGGCGAGACGATTGTATGGGAGCTAACGTGTCTTAGTAGTATGTGCATATAGAATGGGAGCTCTGTACGTATGTATTATGCACCACACTGCATGACAAGACGGAACCTACCTCCAGCGGCTGTTAGACTAGTCTTTGTCACATGCTTCCACGTAAGTTCCGAGGACAGTTATTAGTACGTATAGTCTGGACGAAGGCTATTGGTAGCAGTTAAGCATGGCCTCGGCGTCCATCCTAACACCAGTCAACAGCCTAGCCTTACCGCTATCTAATGTACTGTTCCTGAAAAATGTCGCGTGTAGAGGAACGAAAGCTTATCCATACGTATGATGTGCATGTTGTGTGTGGTGTTTTGGCACGATGGCTCAACAATCCGATAATCCGTGTGGTGGATAATACACAGATTTATAACGGACTCTCGCTTGAGGCAATTCCCGAAGAAACTGACAGCCAGATCCATGGCTGCGTGGGTGAGATGTAGATTAGAGACGCTAGGTATACATATAAGTGTATATTGGAAGTATGTAGGAGTAGCTAGGCAACTGTAGCCTAGGTGGGTTTGAAAAAGAGGTTGGATTGAGGATGGAGATTCTATGTGTACGTAATCTACAAAAGGGTCTGAGTCTCGGAGCACGTGATATGCCCATAGTACGTACGGAATACAGGCAGACAAGGTTGGAGACCTCAATTCGATGGGGAGCGATGGGCAGCGGCGGGGCAGTGGGGCGGGGTACATATTATGGCTGCTAATTCTGGAGACTTGTTGGAGACTTGGAGTTGCGAGATCGGGCCAGAAATACAGGGTATACAGGCTATAGTCTTATCGATAAGGATAAATTACCGATCGCAATAGAGTCTTTGACTCTTGAGTCTCTTCCGGCAGATTCTCTTAACCAAGTAACTAAACCTTATCCCTCATCGCTCACAATTTGGGTCTTTGTCAGGGAATTACAGCTATAGCTCTATAGCTGTAGCTAGGTATCAATGGCTTCCAGGGTTCCTATCCGGCGACTACTAGGCGTACGGAGTCGAAGTCTATCGTCTCAAGCAGCAACGGCCGCGTCCTCGAACCTGTCGCAACATGCGCAACAGTCCATTTCGAGGGAGGCATCTCTCCCAAATCCCGACCCTCCTGAGGATTCTGCGAGTGCGACGTTGGTAAAGGAACACTCCAAGTACATGTTAGCCACCTATGCGCGACCAAACCCCGTATTTGTTAAAGGCGAAGGTTCGTATCTATGGGACTTGGAGAATCGCAAGTACTTGGACTTCACATCTGGTATTGCCGTCAATGCGCTTGGCCATAGTGACCCCGGCCTGGCCAAGGTCCTCTCGGACCAGGTAAGAACTAAGAACCGTTTCCCGTCGCGTATCTATCGATCTGTCGATCTATCAATCCATCAGTCTTTCTGTCTATCTATCTATCTCTCTACCTAATAAATCTTCATCTTCACCAATTCTTGCGAATCCCCCTGACTAACCTCTATACCACCCAGGCCCAAACACTATGGCATGCTTCTAACCTCTACTACAACCCTTGGACAGGGGCCCTTTCCCAGCTGCTAGTCGAGAAGACCCTCCAATCCGGCGCAATGCACGATGCCGCTACAGTATTCGTGTGCAATTCGGGCACCGAAGCAAACGAAGCCGCCATCAAGTTCGCTCGCAAGGTTGGAAAGGTCTTGGACACGACCGGAACCAAATCCGACATCGTTTCCTTCCACGGTTCCTTCCACGGAAGGACGATGGGGAGCCTCTCCGCCACGCCGAATCCGAAATACCAAGAGCCGTTTGCGCCAATGCTGCCTGGTTTCAGATATGGGACGTACAATGACATTGGGGCAATCAATGAACTCGTTACGGATAAGACATCTGGCGTGATAATTGAACCGATTCAAGGCGAGGGTGGTGTCAATGTCGCCAGCGACGAGTTCCTCATCGCGCTCGCTAAGCGATGCCGGGAAGTTGGAGCCGTTTTGATCTACGACGAAATCCAGTGTGGCCTCTCGAGGACTGGCGCTCTTTGGGCCCATAGTCACTTGCCCAAGGAGGCACATCCCGACGTTATTACAACAGCAAAAGCTCTCGGCAATGGCTTTCCCATTGGCGCTACCGTAATCAACGGCAATGTCAGTGGCAAGATCAAGATTGGCGACCACGGCACGACCTTCGGTGGCAATCCCATGGCCTGCCGCTTAGCTCATTACGTGGTTTCGCGGCTATCCGACCCCAAGCTGCAGCAGGACGTGCTCTCGAAGTCGGAATTATTCAAAGAGGGATTTGAGCGGATACGACAGAGATACCCCAATATCATCACTGAAATACGCGGTAAAGGCTTGATTCTAGGCGTCCAGTTGACCCAGGACCCAGGCCCGATTGTGAAGGCTGCTAGGGAGAGGGGGTTGTTGGTGATCACCTGTGGAACCAACACCCTCAGATTCGTACCGCCCCTTACCGTGAGCAACGAGGAAATCAAGAGCGGGTTAGATATCCTTGATGAAGCCATTGCTGCAACTCGAAAGTGAGATTCGATTCGATTCATTGGGTATGATAGCTTTCGCATTGGTCTGGCGTTGGGTTGGGGACAAAAAAGGAGAATTTTCACTTGATATATGTAGATTTTCTAGGAGACTAAACGAGACAACACGAAAGAGGTATAAATTCACTGTTACAACTAGATAGAAGAGTCTACAAAAATAGACTTGCATCTCAAAACCTACCAAAAACTACAATAAATCAGCAAAATTGCTACCACCCTCCTACCTACATCCATGTAACATATCAATCAATCGCTATTATCCCCGTGTGTATGCAATATGCACCTAACCAAAAAACATACATCGGCACAAAAAGTCGGACGAGAACCATGTATCCCTATATCCGCTATATGCAGGTCGGCCTGGGAATCGAACCCAGATTTGCAGAAGACAACATCCAATGGCATACGAAGATAGTGTTTCCAGTGCTCAAAATCTGCCGTGCTAACCGTTACACTAGCCAACCCTAACTTGACTGCGCTGGAATCATTCTCTAAAATCGTTAATTCACCATAAGCTTATTCGTTAAGCTTATTAACTCCGTTGTTATTAGTAGTCTGTGCGACTAAAAAGGTTGCCAGCTGTTTCTAACACACTTTATTAGGTATCGGTGCTTGAGTGTATTTGGTTAGCTCTGAACGAATGACTAAGTCAGAGTTGAGAATGGAACACACTAATTAGAGTGTCATAATCTTAAAATGCTTGTTCACGTATGACAATGGTATGAAGGAGAACCATCGACTGATATCTTGTCGCATTCTTGTATTCGAAGGCTACTATTATTGGCTGGTTTACATCCCTTTACTGCTCAACAGATCATTATATACCCCCACGCCCCCTGCACCAAACAGCCCTGAAATAGATTACTTGCGACATTTCTACACCCTTCAGGAGTCGAATATATATAATATTCAGTGGTATCATCGGGGAGGGTAGTTCATCTGGTCTACGCCCCGTTAGCTTTATTCTATTGCATATATACATATATATGCTACATCCGTCGCCACTATTCGTTATCATATTCACACTAAGTAGCACTGAAAACAACAAATATTGATAGCTTCAGGTCTTCGTTCTAACTATTATTTCTTACGGTTGCTATGGGCCGCTGAAAAGTAGTAGAGGAGTGAAAGTGGCCGGCGAAAGGCTTACTCCATCTGAAGGAAGATAAGGGTGGTCACAAGGCAAAGAATCGCCCTACTGGATTTGAATTGAAAATTTTTCTTTCAGCTTGATAGGTAGATGGGCTACCATGGAGAGTAGTAGCAATATTATAGGCCTTCGATAATTCAACGCGGGATTTGTGACACCGTAGGGCGAGAAAAAAGAGTTCTCTAGGTATCACCTTCACAATGAAAACATTCATTAGCCGACCGGGACTGTACAACGGAACCAGAAGCGCGATAGGCTTGTGAAGGTCAGATTTGTTACACTGCTACTATGCTTAAAACAACGCCGTCGCAATGCAAAGGGCAATTCTAAGGCATGGTAACCATAATCCAACTTCTTCAGCGGACAATAACCAAGCTCTAAGGGTGCTAACTAGCTTCTATCGCGGTGATGATAATGACTCCTATCTAAAACTCAATGCGGCGGCGCCCTCTAGTGTAACGACGAGACGGAGATGAAGATGACACAAGGGGAAACCCTAGCTTGGCAGAGAGATGTGACTCTGATGGTTTCATCAAGTCATAACATCGTTGGCTTCTCTTCAGAACCGCGCGTCTGCTCAGCCAGATCGTGATCCGTCTTTATTCGAAAGGAGCACAGGTAAACGCACCTCGAACTTTACCCACCGTATACCCATCAATCTGCAACACGATGTTAGAAACTAGCCATACGACTGAGTAAAATAGCCGGGGAGGGTGAACTCACGATATCGATAATGCTCGAGTACGTCCCGCCTACCAACACGACCATTCCGACGATGAAGACCAAAGCGTTCAGCAAGCTAAGCCATATGTTCTCCTTCGAATACCATTTGCCCTCCCTGACGAACATGAACCAGAATATAGCCGGGAAGTAGAAGGTGAAACCGGACACGAACAACGACGAGCAGATCGACAGCAGGTCGGAGAAGAATGGGATAGCCTCGGCAATGACCCACGCAATGATCGTGATGACCGTGATGAGCACCAGCCAGCTGATCCAGCCCTTGGTCGTGTTGATGAACCGGGTAAGCGAGTTCTCGTACATGCGACCGTGGATGTAGCGAGCCACGACCGTCGTGTTGATGGACCCCGAGATGAAGATGACAGGCAGCGCGATGCCGAATGCAACCTTCGATACCAGCGAGCCGGCGGACAGCAAGGCGGGAGACTTGACATCCATGCCCACGAAGGAGTAGATCAAGGCGCCGGTCAGGGTGTAGATGACGATCTCGATCAGGCCGAGCGCCCAGATGGACTTGACGAAGTCCCGAGGCGTGTGCATCTCGTCCATGAAGGAGAACTGGCACACGGCGAAGCTGTAGGCGAAGACGATGTTGGTGATGGCGATGAACGCCTTAGCGAAAGTGGCGTCTTCCGCCGGCCAGGCGGACCAGTCGGAGCTCGCCCCGGCATCCGTCCGCTGGACACCAGTGGCGATGATGGTGATGCCGATGGCGGCCATGATGGACACGAAGTCGATGTAACCCAGGATTGCGACCTCGGCAAACGAGGGAGGGACAGCCAGAAGCAGGAGGATGATGGCCGAGACGACGCCGAACACCAGCGAACACGCTCCATTGTCGGTGATGTTGAGGAACGCGATCGTGCCCGTGAGACAGTGTGATCCAACGAGGAAGATCAACTGCAGGACGAACATGACGCCGATCAGCTCGTACCCAAACCGGCCGGCAATCAAACGACCGGCGTCGGCGTAATGGTGTATGTCGGGATACTTGAGCTTGACCTGGCCGACGACGTAGCTGGTGTAGATGGCTATGAAGCCTATGCCAACGCTAATTAGGGTTCCTGCCACCATCCCTAACGTCGCGAAGGCTGCGGGCATGCTCAGGCTGCCCAAAGCAATGGCCTCGACGATGAGAACTATCGTGAGTCGCTTCCATCCTAACCGCTTGAAGTGGGCATTGCCCATGGCAGCCTTCTCGGCCTCATACCCTGTGACATCGCGGACCTGACCGACTTCCTCATTGGCCGGCGTTATGTCGGAAGAAGAGAGCGGCAAGCTCGAGTCGAGCTTCTTCTCCTTGGTGTCCATGATGTTGAACTCGTAGACTGACTCAGTCGGAACGTATTGTCGATTGTGGGTTGAGACTGACAGACAGTCGTATGCTGGCCAAGGGTCCCAGGTAATATCGATCGAGTTTTACCTTCTCTCCGACTGGACGCGAACTTAAATCTCTTACTTCATAGATTGCCTGTGCTCGGACGGGGAAGAGGCTGCTCAAATAGAATCTGAGTTCCACAGACAGGCGGACAGACCGTAGGGTGAACCCTATGTGGGCAACAGGACTGCCCATGACGATGGCCCCAGTGATGGACCCATTTGTATTACGTTTCGCCCTGGCACTTAGCCGGTGGCTATCTCGTAAGCGGCGGTTTCTCTCTGCAATACCGAGATGACCGGGGGATCGCGTGGTCTGACCACGGCTCCATCATCACACGAAGAGTTGCGCGCAGCACCTAACATAGGTATGGTTGCGGCTTTTAGGTACCACCGATCTCATCGACCCTTCTTGGTACAGGCTCATTATTACCTGCCCGGGGGAATACCGGGATATGCAATGATAAGCCACCGACGTTTGTTATGAGATCACGGTATTTCTGTGTTTGCGGTAGACACGGTTATTTTGGTAGTATTGCGGATCTTCTAGAAGACGAATAAATTTCTTAGCTTCGTCGCACTAACCACCAACTCGACACCGAATGAGATTCGAGCTTTTCTATTTGGTAATGGTTTCCGCTTACTGCATATTCCTTTCCGATGGGGCTGCGAAGCTTGAATCAACGATCTACCCCTATTGAGGAAGGTCGGGCGTGACCGAATCATGTCCTGTCTTGGTTCGCGGACGCAGGACATTGTTCATATCACCAACGTTCTACTAATATCTATAATTCATAGCAAATGTTTAAAATATCATGTGGGCCTTATCTCAACCCTCTACTATGGGCCTTGAGGCCCAGTTCAATGGAATTTGACTTTGTCGCAGCGGATAGTGCCGTTGGTTTGAACAAGCTTTCTGAACTATCCCAGTACGGACTAGACATAACAAGCCGCAGAGTATTCGCTAAGATCCGACCATCGTACATAACTGCGCCACATTCCATTGTTGGCTTCCAGCCTACCTACCCACGTAAAGGCGAGATATTGAAGCGTTTAGTTCCTGACGTCCGTATCTTTGACTTTGAAAGGTGTCAATCGGCGAAGAGTTCTGCTTTAATCCAGTGGAGACAATACTCATTCCTGTTTGCAAGACGTGCTTGAGCAAACGCTAGGGAGAATGCGGAACTTGACTGTATCTCAATACCTGGGGACTCCAGGATAGTATCCACAGGTTTTCAGTGCGAATGTTTGGCTACCATAGATCATGGGACTAATCGACAGAAAGAGCTTCCTTATACATACATAACTTGGGGAATTCTGAGATCTATGTGCTCACTGAAGTCCGTGTTAAGACAAATCTCCTGGGGAACCCCATATATGATGCGATTTTTACTTAATAAAATACTCGATCCTTGCGCCGTTTCCACATGATGGTGAAGCTGTTAGTAACCAATTTGCATGGATCGTAAAACGAGTTCCTAGGTTCTCATTGGTCCAATCTGAACTATTCTTCCTAGTATAATAAACAGAATGAATTGTAAGGAGTTGATCATTGCTTAATATCATGTCATTTCCAAGTAGTTTTGGTTGGCCGCTGGTTGTCTACACGTCTGTACAATAAACCGTCGCTAAGCGTGGTATGGAAGAATAATTCGGGGATAAAGCCTGAGCGGCGAAGAGGAGATATTCCGGTCCTCCCGACTCGATTTTTGATGTACTACACCACTTGAGCAATTGACGCACCGAGACCACTGAATCATAGGTCAGCAAACCACCTGCAGCCAAGTGTGTGTCGCATGTCATCGGTGTACTTACACAAGGGCCAAAAGAAACACGCCTATGATGGACAGTTTGGTTGTATGAGGACACAAGACCTACATGATGTGTACGTCAGCAGCGAAAAGCCAGACGAATAAGGGACTCCAAACTAACTGAGGGCTGACGCATGTCAGACGGGGAGAGACGGGATCCAAACATCTGAGAGGAAGTCGGAAATAACATGCCCGTACAGGAATTAGGACGAATCAGTGCAATACTAGACATAGAAGCAATCCCAGAGCACAGAGAGGTGCGTGCCACATTAAAAACCTACCAGAAATTAAAAAACAAAAGGTCACGGAATCACGATTGTGACCCATATTCCCCATGGCCCGCTTCCCGCTGGCGCAGATGATGCGCCGGTAGAAGAGGAGCGCGCTCAGCTTCACACAAGCAAGTGGTATTTAGTATGTCGAGGGAAGTTTTAGAGTAAGTAGATGTTGGGGTCATTAATCAAGTCACATCATAAAGAGACGTGAGAGAGAAACAACCAGTGCTCATCACTTTCTCCGTTCTGTCCATTGCTTCTATCCACTCGGTCGTAAAGTCATGACTAGAATATCCTAGAACTACAGCGAGGTAATGAGCAACGAACAATTTTTCTGCCGCCCCCGTAGAACTCTGATTTCGATACCACACGTAGGAGCATACCTATAGTCTAGCCTTCTGTGGATTCCACCCATTCCTATGGGTTTGTACCGTCTAAACAGCTGTTTCAAGCATCCGCATCGGCATTGTCCCATATAGCATCCTGAAATGTCTGGCTCATGCTGTCGAAGTTGCTACCAGAGAGAATCTCTGCCGGCAAGTCTCTGCGGAGGCCAGCTACAGATACAGATCAGCTTTCTCGGCCGAGCAGATCAGATGCTACTTGATACTGCTAAAGTGGGCGGGCAACTCCTCGAGACGCTCCTTAGGCCTGACAAGTTACCGGTAGATGAAGAAATCGTTGGTGTTGTATATGAAACCCATAAGAACCGTGCTGAGGAAGTGTTAGTTGTGCCTCTATTATGTCAATAGATGCGTGGGTTGGATGAGGAGGTCCGAGGAAGAAGTCTTTCTCTCCTACATCGAATCCCTCGTGCGATACTGGTACGCAATCAATAGGCATTTTAATGATGATGCTCGGCTGAAGACTCAAAGCGCAGCAGTTTGAGTGCCAAGGTGTTTATGAATGCGGAAGGAAAGCATTCAGACAGTACCTGAGACTTGGGGGCCAGAATATCAAAATTGACCTCAGTACACTCTCTTCTTGTGTTTGTTCCAGTCAGAGATTGTGGCTAGGACTCGTATTTTGAGGATTTCTTAAACAAAAATTCAAATAGAAGTAAAAATATATAGCTAAAACAGAAACTAAAATAAATAATAATAAAATCATAATAAAAATCAAGGGATTACTGGACGTTGTTTAATTTAGTTTCGGGTCTGGTAGTGTAGCTGTTCTTGTAGACCTTCGCTTTAGAGAAACTTGATTGGTTGCGTAGTTTCTCGAAGATGCGCCTGAGTCTTAGAGTCCATGATTTACAGATTAACTATGATGACGCCGTCTAAACCATAGCCGTTGATGACCTTGACAAAAACTTTCCCATACACACAGCAGTGGTCCGGTCTAAGCTCTTTCGATTTCCATCTCAACGGGGAAGCCTAGCGCGTCCAGAGCCTCTACGAGTGTGCTACCATCCGTGCGTGTGAACGCACTGGTAGCCTCCGCGGCTTGTGATAAGAGTCGCATGTCCTTCGACTCAGCGGCCGCGGAGAAGATCCACCCGACCACAAAAGGCAGCTCGGTTTCCCGCTCCATGTACGCCGGCGTGAAGATCTGTCGCAGCAAGGGGTCGCAGCGTTTCCGAACGGCGCGAAGGTACGACCAGCACTCCCGGTGCATGGCCAGGTAGGGAAGAGAGAATTCTAGCGATTCGGCCTGGAGCGCGAATGTCAGGGCTCTCACGAGCTGCTCTGGTGGAGCCTGTACGTCTTCAGCTGCCTTTTTCTTCTTCATTCCATTCTTCTTTTTCTCCTTTAATTTCTCGGGGTCGTCGATCTGGCCCATCATCAATGTCCCCTCCTCTGCGGACCCTTCCATCTCCCATAGTCCGAGGTCGATGATCTTGGCGACGTGCTCCGGCGTCCAGTCGACTTGGCCCGTCCCGCGCAGGTAGCGGTCCATGAACATGCAAGATACGGGCGCTCCCTCCTTGATGCCGCGCGGCCCCGAGCGGGAGGCTAGTGCGACGTTTCTGCGACGCTTGTTGGTGAATGCTGCTGCCGTGGTGCCCATCTGGAGACAGAATCTCCTGTAATACTCGTCTGGACTTCTAGGTGAATCCCCAACGAAGAAGTTGGATTCCCTCAACACCAATTCCACGACATCCATGTCTGGCCAGGACCTTGCAATTAGCTTCTCGCTCCGCAGAGCATTGTACAGATGTAAGGAATATGTAATCGAGCCCCAAGCGTTGGAAATAGCAATACCGATGTCCCACATCTCGGCGCGGAAGTGGTAAAGCATCAGGCCGCTTAGAACAGGGGACATTTTCAAGATGCGATTGGGCTGCATCGAGGTCGGGACTGGCTGGCCTACACTCTGGTAAGCCTTGACCTTTACCTTGTATACCGGGTCCATCATAATGTGCTTGATCTTGGTTTGCATGTGGCGAACCATATAATCGTTCGCCGCGGGCCAGTGATCTATCTTCAAGTTTTCGTGAAACTTGAAGTGTTCGCCAATCTCGTTATGGAAGAACTCTAGATTTTTCATTAAGATATCGAACGGTAGTTCAGCTTGGTCTCGGAGGACGTAATGGATGTCGAGATAGACTTGCGCGGCAAAGACAAGGTAGAAAGGTACCTCCTTCGTCCTGTCCAGCTCCTTTACCCCTCTCAGAAACTCATCTTCCACTGGATAATAGTCAATCCCACGCTCAATTGCCATCAGCTCAGTGAAGAATGTCATGATCAAGACTCGATCTTCAGAAAACTTCTGGTATCCCGTCATGGATGATCGGTCGCGTCTCGGGTTATAGAAACCAAACATTCCATCTTTGTAAAGAGGAATACTACCAGGCTGAACAACCCTCGTGAATGCCTCAAGGAGTCTACATGTCAAGATGAATGTATCATTCGCAACGTCATAGGTATCGTAGTTGAAGTTGTCATCGCTTCCTTCAAGGTAGATATCTGAGATATTGTAGCCCCTCGCCATGGCTTGGACCAAGTAGAGCTTGTTAAGTACCTGCCATATTCCGCCATGCTCTTTAAACATCGGCTCGATATCATCCATTAAATTCCGTGCAAGATCAATTGCGGTGTTAGTAGTGACAGCGGCTGTAGCGAGATCAAATAGACCTTTCTTGTGGTTGTCCCAGATCCATCGAACATAAGATCGAATTCGGCTAACATCGTTGGCCAGCATTGAGAGATATGTGAGCACCTCCACGATGGAATTCTGCGGCTCAGTCTCATATATCGCATCATCATCCCCCATCTTCTTCGGTCTCTCGATGTCTGGCGCGTTCAGGAACTCGTCAGAAGGTTCGTAAACTTTCAGAGTTTCAAGCGGGCTGACGAGACTCTCAACGGATGCACCGCCGGCGGCAGGACTGGAAGAACCAGCTGCAGCCTTGGTGGACGACGGAGTCATACGTAGTTTCAGGACTTCTTGAACTTTTTCAAGCACCCCAAGGAAGAAGTCGTGGCTTAAAGCAGCCTCTTCGTCCGTTAGAACACCATGTTTTTCCAACCTGGCACGGAATCCCGAACGGATAGAGATGACACGGCTCAACGTTGTCTTGAGCGAGTCAGGTACCGATGCCGTTGGTTTGTCGGCTATGAACTCAGCTAAAGGTATAAAATCATTGATCTTAATGGTGTATTTCTTGGCAGTAGGAGGTGATTTAGCAGGTTTGCGTTGTTGTTTCTTAGCTTGGATTCTTGCCTTGCCTTTGGCGCGGCCCGTTGTTGTTGTTTTGTTGGCGGTACCATTGTCTAGAAGATCCGAGGAGTATCCCAGAAACTTAGCCGTGGATGCGAGCCAAGCAGCGACAGAGTCAGTATCTTCCTTGTATCGACGATACGACCCAGCAAGTGCTGGTGGCAGCATATTGACGGCTCAGTGAAAGCTTAGGGTTTGAGTATTTTATCTTACACCGTTCCACGATGTCAGAGGAACATATGAGGGCTTAGGTAAATTGGCAGTGGTTTTGGGTATTGGAGAAAACGACGATTTCGGACCCCTTTTCTTCATCCAACGAAATGCATACATAGTATGACATTTTGAGTGGACGAGAGCTGCCCTAAAGAAGCAGGGCACTCCCTGCTAGACTTCCAGCTAGTTGCACTCCACTACCTGACAGTCTTACTGTAGGCCACCCGGTCTTAGCCCGAATGTGCGTGATAGCACCTGACCAACGCCTTTGTTTGCATGTGGGATGTGATGGATATCTCTGGCTACGTGGGGGAACAATGATCTGAGCATTGGTCCACGTGGTTTGGTCTAAAATGCGCCAGAATTAGTTATCAAGTAATTGCGAGGTCTTATAACCAGAAAGTGGAGGCGGGTGGATTTTGTTGTACTGGGCCGTGAAACAGGTCCTCTTAATCATTGTATCTTATATTTAATAGTCTAAATATAAGAGTCCTGATTGTTATCCTAACTTATTATTACCTATTAAACTTGCTATATATTCTGTAGTCATATACTATCTAGAACATTTGTTTTTCACTAGTATTAGTTCCAATCTTTTCTGGTAGTATGGAGAGGGTCAGTACTTTATAAGCAGTGGTTTGTAATAGTCCATATTACCATATAGGAGCTACTCTGGATGAAGACTTGATACACGTACTCACAAGCAATGTCATTTGCGATTCCATAAACAGAGTGTTTATTTATGGTTCAATCTGGGCTTCTCAGGAGTTCCCAAGGAAGGACCTGATTAAGTAGAGTGAATTAGAAATTCCCCAAGGTTACGTATACTTCTGTACTAGGCCCCTGGATCGACCCGGGTAGAGAATTCGACCTCTAGAACGTTGCACGTGTAGCGCCGCACGTCGACAAGAGATTTAGGCTTTAATACATCTTCCAGAGTCTTGAATGGACAGACGTTAAAGGAATCTTCGACCGCCGTTGCCAGATAGACCGTCATTCCCGATAAGAATAGACTTCCAGCTACCGAACTTCGGAGGGGGAGGTAACTATCACAATTGAGCCCCCCCATGTACCTATAATCCCATTAAGTTCATATAGAACATCCTTGGCCTAATGCTTTTCCAGCCGCTTAAGGTTATCAAGGTTCCTACCCGAAACCTACAAGAGCAACGATAGATCCTATATAAGCTACGTAACAGCCACCAAGCTAAGATGAGTCAACTTGTCCTCTATTTCAAAGATAACCAACATCCCATTTTGGTAGCATTCGGCGAGGCCAATCGCCACTCAGAAACACCTCGAGATCTCCCGAAAGCTTTGGAAGGCCGTTACGCCGGCTACTCCCATAGTACACCCGACTAACACCTGTACTTCTTTCAAGACACCGATTCTTGCTTAATGCACCAGGCTAGAAGTTTATGGTTCTAAGACTTATTTTATTCCGCCGGTTTCTTCTGCGCATTTGAAACACTATCATGCCCCGCTGGGTTACAGCGCCATGGGGGAACATGAATATACTACCTCATATCGTTGCGAAACCCTTGCCATGCCATACAGGCATTCTCAGAGACGAGACCTTGGTGCTTCCAAAATTATTCGGGGTTCCTAGTAGTGAGATTCCGACAGCGGCCGCCGAGTTGGAGGGTATTGAATTGGGCCAAAACTTCCAAGACACCCTTATCAAGGATGTGGTCCTAGTCGCTATTGATATCGATACGTTCCAGGGATACGAGAAGATTATTCCCGATCAGCAGTTTCATTTCGGAATATCTATACTTGATACACGGTCAATACATGACGCACAGCTAACCTCTCATACGTTAGGAGGTCCTGCCAATATAATACGATCTTATCAATATACAGTCGGTAGTTCAAAATACTGCCATAGAGCGTCAAGGAAATTTTTATTTGGAGAATCAGAATCGGCAACACTTTCTAATTTGAAATCCAAATTAGAATCGATCATTCCGACCAGGGATATTATCACAATTTTCCACGGGGGTAATTCCGATATCAAATTTCTTCGTCGCCTCCAAATCGATCTTCAAGGCAGCTCAATTTCCTCTGCATCTACACTTCCGACCAAGTCTCGAGAAAGTATTAGACTACCTTGGTATCCCATATACAAATCTTCATGCTGCCGGAATGATGCTCATTTTATCCTACGCACATTACTCATGCTGGTAGCTATAGACGCCGAAAAGCACAGGCTTGAACTCCCGGAAGGATTACTACAAGCTCTAAGGGCAGTAGCTATGGCTCCACTCCCATCGACACGTGCGGAAATCGAATCACCAATAATAGAAGCAAGACGAAAGGCAAAGGCGGAGAAGAAATCGCTTAGAAAGACGAAGCGGGCCGAGAGAACGGCACGAAGGAAGCTAGAGCGTGAAAACTGGGAGCCACCCTCGAAAGGGGAGACGCCAAGCCAAAACAATAGCCCAAATCCACGGAGACTCTATCCCGGCCCCTAGAATACATCAGTCATCACCTTAATTTCTAACAGAAGATATCGGACATCCTTGCCTTTGATTATCATCAATATTAGGTCTCCTGGGGACGATTCCGCCAAAACAGACCTCTCATAGATTAGATAGGACGTCTTAGGGGTCTGGGTGGACCTAGACGCTTTTGCCAGCAGAAAGAAGCTGCGGAAAGCTGCAGATGAGGACAGTCCTGCTCAGGCTGGCTCGGATTCCTAATGGAGAGAGGGAATTGCTCAGCTCAGCTTTCGGGTCATGCAATCTACTATTGTGCAGATATCATTACAGTCATCATAAACAGCCCGAGGATTCCTCCCTATTACGGACACAGGATGTTAAGGTTAGCCAGACGACCAATTCAAGGCGGCCTCCTCTCAGGTCGAACAAGCAAAGTCGGTTGCTAAGTTGTATTATAGAGGTGGACAATAGGAACCCATAGGAACCCACGAAATATTTTTACTTCCTATGGGTTCCTACGGGGAAATGGCTTTTCCCCCGTAGGTTCCTATGGGTTTCTATAAAATGAAATATTACTGCTAAATACCTTTCGTGGGAAATTGATGGGAAGTGTTATAAGTTCCTATAGTTCCCACGAACTTATTTTTTTATTCTATAGGAACCTATAAAAACCTACGAAATTTTTTCACTTCCCATAGAAACCTATAAAAAATAACTCACTTCCAATGGGATTCCGTAGGAACGTAGGAAATAGCTCATAAGAAGGGAATATCCACGTCTAAATTATAAACGGGGGTTCCCAAAACCACATATTAGAGGTTGTTCTTATCAACTACCTACTCAACTCTCTAAAATGCACACTTTTTCGAGAAGTGGTTGTGTTATACGACAATACTACTTTTTACACATTAGAAGAAGTACCTATGGCTTCGTTAAAAGATACAGTGTTCTTATTATAAGTAGCGTGTCTCCTATAAGATTTTATACAACATATCTAACTGATCACCGCAGCACTGTTTATACAAGTAGCTACCTATTAATACAGAAGAGCCCGCAGTAATACCAAACCATATGTGAGAAGAGTATGCTTGACGGAGTGAGAAAATAGTATATAGTAGAATAAAGGTGTATTTGTTGGAATAGCACTTAGCGTAGCCTTGTAGCGGGGCGCCGCCTTGCGGTTGAGTCATAACTTAATCGTACGATGTGGGATGTAGATACTGTATATTACCTCGTACGATAGCTTCTTTCCTTCCCCCTTTTCTATAAACAAGATAGAGAATATAATCACCACTTACCAGTTGTACGCGTACGACAGAAAGGCCATTCAACAGTATTGATATCTAGTTCTTCCCTAATTCGAAGCGATTATACCCTCTAGTTATCCCCAGCTACGCCTCGAGTTTAGCCTCTTGGCCTTTCCGGATCGCTTGAATCAGGCTTCTGATAGGACTTTCAGGGAGTCAGTACACGTAATTAGAGTCTTCTGACAACCCGGGTTGAAACTGATTTGCTTTTACGAGAGGTATACGCAAGCGACATATGCATCATCCAAAGATTGCCATAGGAAGCTATCATCGTTGTCAATAGACCTGAGCTGTGAGATCTTAACTTGAAATACCTTGAGGATTAAACCAAAATATTGGCAAACGTAATATCGGATGCCAAGCATATATATTTATGAAAAAAATAACTAGTTTAGAAGGAGTCCGTCTGGCCCCTTAAGTAAGTAGTAATAACAAGGATTTTCACTCTGATGCATTTTACTAACATCTTGACACGTACAAAGATCATTCTTCGCTCAGACAAGGTATTATTTTCTCTTAGGAGAAAAAAAAAAAAAAAAAAAAAAAAAAAAAAACCCGAAAACTTGACTTTACTCCAGGCCTGGTCATCCATCAAGTCAAGTCAACTCAAGCCAAGCTAAGTCAAATAGTTCCTTGAGTTGATGGTAGCGCTGCTAGTGGATGCGGATCTGATTTGAATTATCACGCTGAGCAAGTTATTGGGTTGTATCGCATAAGTTCTTGATGTGAGTTCACTGACGTATTGGGGTGTGCTTGGAATCTATTATATTGATATATGTGATATGGGGTATTCTCTCCTATGAGGTCTACTTTTCTGATCCATTTTTCTATGCCTATCAACCCCATCAGCCCTATCAGCCCTACCAGTCCTGTAAGCTTAAACCTCAGCGAAATTTCTACCATCATCTATCTAACCTAGAAAAGTGCGCTCGTAATCTCATAAGGCTCAAAGAGAAATTACAGATCACAGATTGTTGCCATAGATATGCCTATACCTGACAACCTACTCGGTAACCACCCCTCCCTCGGCATCAGTAGTGTATCGTTACGAGCGTCACAATGACTGATATCAACCTAAACCTCGGCTCGCCCCTAGATGCCGAGCTACCCGATGCTAATAGTGAGTCGTTCTATGGACAAAAGAATAGTCTTAAACTTAAAAGGTTAACGCTAAGAGCATATCCATAACCTTGAGGGGCTAACAGTGCATAATAATTAAACCTGGAAGTTCCTGGTATTTCAAATAAAGTCTCTTAACACAAGAGCGCAGATAACCGGAACATCCCGAGGTTATTCGGAGTAGTAATTCGAATTTAAAAGCTATATATACAAGTTCGATCATTTTAGATAAAGTTAGTCCGGAGAAATGAAACGCCTATAGAAATCTAGTAAGATACTCTCTATTTGCACTGCTATGTTTGTGTCACAGTACTGTACATTTTTACGCTATAAGCTTATTACGCACTCGTCTATTAAAACGCTAGGCTTGCGCCACCAACGGCAGCTACTGTGACGATAATGATGAACTTGTTAATGGTGACGTACAGCACTTAGAGCTGAACTACGGGCTTACAGGAATATTTGGCAGTACCAAAAATAACCTTCATCTTACCTATCTCTTCTCAATATCGCATTGAAGGAGGCGATACTTCATGTTAATACAGCACCAGATGGTGTCAACAGACCGGGAGCTGTCGGGTATCAGATGTCAATAGAATGACTGTGACGGCGTGGCTTAATTAGCCTCAGATTTGTAGAGCGAAATGAAGTTCACCATCATATCAGCTACACAAATTAGACTCATACCTAAAGATGCCCCTTTATTTTTAGAGTAGGTAGGCTCGGGGCACAATGCCTTACTCTGCCGCAAATAACCCCTATTGGAGACTCGATAGCTTCCGCAATATGGTCGCTGCTCTCTCATATTCACATCTTGAAATTAACTGAAAGAAGTCTAGCCTGTACTTTTATTCCTACTGTTTGATTTCCGGCCAGGATATGAAGAGGTGTCTAGCTCGACGAAACCTTATGTTGACGATCCAATATCTTACGATTACTGTGGTCCAAGCTTTTCTTCTAAATATAGTAAGGATGGTGGATATACTTCCATACCAATGCATTTTACCAGTGAATAAATGTACATCTCCTACCCAACCGGGTTCTTATATACCTAACCTGTAAACCGCCACGAATATTTTCAATAATACTAACTGTAAAAGCTCCGAGGCGCTTCAATTACTTCAAATTTACAATAAAACCCAAGCAGAGATGTTTTATTAATTTAGTCCCATGTAATCTTTTAGCCTTAAGTAAAAAGTGTTAAATGAAGAATTCAAACGGTTAGGTTGCTGGAGAAGATGCTTGCGTTTACTAATACAAAGTACTGGTGGGTTGGTATATCTACTGTTGCTTTGACTATCGTCATCGTATGATATTAGACCGTCAAGGTGAACGTTTCGCTAGCTCGACGAGAGGCGCAGTAGAGCCTCTCAACGATGAAGGTCTGATGGTCTATTTTTATGGCTTAACGTAGCTTCATATGAAGGTCGAGGCTGAAATCTAACCGCTAGGAGCATGTTTGAGGTCATCCAGGTTCCCTTTGTATTGAGATCTATATTAAGAAGCAGGACATATATTACTCTAGAAGAGACACGGTAACATTATTCAAGTATATAAGGAGTGGCCTCTTCCTCGTAGACAGGTTCATCAGAATATCTCCGGTAGACACATTCTCCAGACCTCATTCTCTCAAGGAAACATTTTCTCGTCTTTGGAACTACAGCCAGACGTCATTCACATCGACCAGACTTGAACGACTTTCATCTCCTATATATCATCATGAAGGCCATCATTGCAGTCTCGGGCTTACTTGCCACAGCGTTGGCCCTTCCAGCGAACATGACCCCCAACCCATCCGATCCATTGAACCCTCGCGCTCTTGGGAGTGAGTAGCACCCAGAATCATTTCTTACCTCTTATGCCGGCTTTCACAAGAAACAATTGCCTTCCGCCATCGAGAAACACTCTAAGCCCTCCAAACCCCTTATTCTTGCTTAGGCTATACACAAAGCGCTTTTATTGACCCTAAATGTTGTAGTCAACTGCCGCGGGTCTGGCCTCTGCGGACTCGCAACACTTCAGAACCATTCTGGCGTAAGCATCCTCCAGCTTTGGCATGATGTGCTCGCCGCCACCGACAAAGACCCAAACACTGTATATAACAGTGGAGATCACATCGTCTGCGTCGGCACCTCTGTCTCCATCACTATTGGTGCTAGTGCAAGCACCGAAGTCAACGGTATCGAAGGCGAGCTGAGCCTCGAGTCTGAAGCGAGCATCGGGACCGGAGGCGTCTGCCTCTTCCCACAGGGAGCTTCACTCACGCTGGGGCAGATCAAGGACCTTGTTGATGCCATTGGTAACCACGGCTGTAAGACCTGTGGATCGGTCCCCATTCACTTCGTTGATCAGGGGAGCAATGACCCTTCCTGGGGCATTCTGACGTCTAACTACGTCGGTAACCCGTACTGTAAGTCTAGTCTGCCAGCCTCATTCAGTATCACCACTGACTCGTACTCAAAGGTGGCGGCAACTGCATTTCTAGTGTCGGTAAAGACTGAGTGTTCTGCTCAGATATGGAATCACGAGTGGGTACCCGAAGGAAGTTAAAAAACACGCGGCGGGGGTACTCAAAGAGTAAACAATAAGTATGGTATCTGGCGAAAATGTGTGCTTATGGCGTCGAGTGTCATGTTTTGGTAGACAGATATGATTTCAATGCAAGAGTTTATCGTACAAAATGAGATGAAACCAATGAATTAACATCTGTAGACATACAGTATTAATATTGAAATTTATTAATACTATTGTGCCGGAGGCACAACTTGAGAATAGGAGTGGAAAAAGTTGTATTAGAGGGAGAGTTGTGATCTAACTAGCTAATTGGAGGATAAACTTACGAAGCCATGTAACTGAGCCACAATACATTATCACATGGAGAGGTGCATCGACCACCTTAGAGGTTACATACTTAAGTAGGTAACACACCGGCCCTGTGCATTTAATCCTCTGTGATCTTTCTACCATCATCCATCTAGAAAACTGGACTCGGTATCTTATGAGTCTTAAAGAAGAATTATGAATCACGGATTGTTGCAACAGATATATACCAGATAGCCCACTCGTTATCCCCCTTTTTAGTGTTGCAGAACTAACTTAAGATTTTAACACATTTCACACTTTACGTATGTCTTAAAGCGGGAAGGGGTGTTACTTCATAGCGACATATCGACAACAAAATCAACCGTTGTCCCATACGTAGATTTCCCACCATATTTATAACATTGGCTCCCGCTCTATCCTGCTTTTTTGTCCTGCTATTTCTACCCCATAAATTTAATAGGACCTGTTGGCTTTCGCAACTTACCTGAAACCTGAAGTGGTGAGTCTCATGGCAGCAGAGCATGTCGGTCTAGCTACGGCGGTTCATGCATGATGTCCTTCAACATCGGCCTTCAACACTTCGAGAGCTTCTAGCTCTTGTATAGCAGGCTGCGGCAGGGCAAAGGGCGAAAGAGCGTTGTGGTGAACTTCTTCGGAGGAGGGCCACGGCCTTATCGAAGTAGGGGGAGTCGTATGAATCTCCATATCGCCCTCCAATTCGCGCAGAGTGTGGTCTGACGACGAGGTACAGCTCTTGGGTTGCGACGGCGTCGATCGCAAGCTGGTGCTTGGTAAGCTGTCTGACACGCTCGTGTTTCCTCTGGGAGTGCGCGAGCCGGGGTGGTGAGCCTCGAAGCACGCGCGGAGGAAATCATCTCGGACTAGGAATGTCAGTAAGGAGACGTCTAGATACAGCTATTGCGAAACACTCAAAAGGCTCACGTTCCGAGTTCTCGAATTCAATCTCGAGGTATCCTAGAGCTCGAACATCGCCCGATGGCCTGACACCCTTACATTGGTAAAGCGCTGCGGGCGGTGCGCTGATTGATTGCGAGCGCGATGGCATTGACTGATTCGGATTCCACGGCATCCCTCCTGCCACTGGCCCAATAGTTGAAGCTGGTCTGCCTGGCCCTTGTGGTTGCGGTCTGTGTTCCAAGTCACTGCCAGGCGGATGGGGCCATAGAATCACTCTGTTGACTCCCCTGAGTTCCGGTGTTGTCTTAAACCAGCACAATTTGTATTCCACGTGGGAATTAAATTGACTTTCCCCGAGATCTGCAAACGAGAGAGTCGGTTCGTTATCTAGATCAACGCCTCCCCAGACCTTCAGATGAACCCCCATTGCATTGTTAATCTCCGCTTCTCTGTGAATCCTCACTACGGGTATTATTTCTAGGTACGCCCGGGCCCGTACCCTCCGTTGGAATATCTTCCAGTCCGACTTATGAGAAAATTGGTATTTGGGTATATCTCGGATGATCTCGATTGTAGTGCCGTCTATGATCTCGAATTGGTGCTTCGATCCTCTCGGAAGGAAGGATAACTCAAGCTTGCTGTCGTTGGGCTTTGTGAATGGTATGCCTCTGGTACCGCGCGGGACTGGCGTGAATTAGTGTCATATGCTTCAAGATTATTTCTATCGTGGAAGATTTACTATAATGTTTAATACGGCGTCTGTCCCTCAACCACTCCACTACCATAGCTTCGTCAAGCTTAGATAGTTTATAGTTATCGGGAACAAATTCCCACGGCCCTCTTTTACCGATATATCTATAGGCCTCGGTCAGTAACAGACAACTTCCGGTGGAAAGACTAGCCGTACAGGTTTATCCCCGCGCCATCATGGCCACGACCTGATAGGAGTTCTGTGACTGGTCCGGCAATAGAGGAAGTATTGCCTGGCCGATGTCTACCAAGGGAAAACGATTGTCGTCGGTCTGGGAACGCGCTTGGTGGGAGTTCGGGTATCGAAGCGATAGACGGAACTCGCGAGGAGGGTCTAAGTCCAGGGACTCGGTTCGACAGAGGCGAGGCATCAGCGGTAGGCATTTCTGAGGGGGGTTCTGGGATTAAATGGATTTGGGGACTGATTTGTAATGGAATGATCCTTGTGAATGAGGTTTTTAGTGTCTCGCCGTTGCTTGCTTCTACCATGGTTAAAGGGGCTCGCGTAGACATGCTGTTATTAGTATGTATACCTTTAGCAATGTTATGAGCAATTTTGTTAATATGTGACTTACGATGATTGGAGACCTGCGAGGTCTGTTTGCAAAACGCGCATGGTCCAATGTTGTAGCTCTACGTAATGCCTGTCTATTCTCTTGTGGAAGTCCTCCAACTGAGGACTATCTGGACCAGTAAGGGGCCATGTCCGTTGAGCTTCTTCCCCATATCGACGTCTTGTTGAAAGTTTTGTCTTATAGTGCTCGAGGAATTCCTTGCATTCTTCGAGGGCTTCTGTGATCGATTCGGTCCCTGGATAGTCAAATCTCGATGGTGTTTTGAGCACTCCGGATTCCCGGAGAACCTCTTCAAGAAAGCTGTTGAATAATTGAAGCTGAGCATTCAGAAGCCTGAGCTTTTCTGGCATCTCGTTGTGTCTAAAGAATTCGTATGATATTGTAGAACCTAGCTTAAGAACGGCTGCTGACAGCGGAACAATCGATAATATGGTGCTTGGTCCCATCCTGTACAAGGGGACAGGAACTATAAGAGCTCCGACTATTGGCTCTATCCTTACGAAAGATATGTGGGGACGACAATGGATAAACAAGTTATGAACTCGTACATAATGATGGTACAGGTCCTAGACAGAGAGTGCCTGCCCTATGTCTTCTCGGGAGATGTAAAGACTAACATGGCTGCATGATTACATGGTAGTGGTTTGGGGATCCTACAGGGGTGCCAAGCTCTGTAGCCAATAGTAATTCGCACCCAGATCACGTTTCTAAGAAGCCTTATTATAGACATCCACATTCGCGTTGCGAAGTAACGGTTTCGTTGGTAAATAATTTATCTATCCGTGTCATATTGGTAGCTTGCCGTAGCCTCGGTAGTATGAACCAGTTTCACGACTGCCACCGTTTGCTTGACCACTTTATTTTATGCTTGGCCCTCTCAAAGCCAGGTTGAAAGCACTCCCCGATGGCGTGTCAAGCTCAATAGTGAACACGAATAGATGAAGGCAGTGATAGCTAGAAATCTTAAATATGTTAGGCGTATATAAGATAAGGCTATATGACTACATATATAGAATCGACTGGGCCGTATTTTAACGAATAAGGGGGCAAGACACTACCAAGCACAAGACCAGTCTCGATACATAGCAAAGGGTGGCTACTTTGCTACCCTTAACGCCGGGACACGCAGAGTTGAAGAAGAGATATAATATGTATCTACGTGGTGAATCATTTAGCCATATATACTTGATTAGACTCTCTAAGGTCGCATAGGATCATCAAGACTCTGAAGGGCCAGTCTGGTCGGTGGTCGATCACCCTGGCTTAGATGGGTTCCAGTGAATTATCGAGAAGTCAATTTAAGTATCGACCTAAAGACCTTGGAGGGGACGACCGCCGGAATGTTTATGTTTGAAAGTCTAGTAGATCAACATGCCCGGAGGGCTGTTTACGGCTTGGAACTGGCCATAGTCGTCATTGCAACAGTGGGAATGACATATGCTTGGTTGTGTATTGGGCGTTGGCATTGATGCCGAAGCAAGATATGGGTGATATTGATATTCCTCTATCCAACACGTTGCTAACCTTGGATAGTAGGTGTCCGCTCTCATCACGTTCGGGCAAACATACCTTTACGATAACCCCTTACGTTCTGGCCCAGATTATCTCCAACTTTGACCTGAATGCGATGACGTTTATTCTCCCTATCGAACTCTTCAGAACCAAGTATCAAAGAACATTCTACAACCTCGCGGCAGTTTCGGGAAAGCATGGCGCAATCTCCGCCTTATTGTGCGAAAACTGCGTAGTTTACAGCAGAGAAGCAATCGCATATAGATATAATTTCGCTAGATGCTATTAGGCTTCTACCCCGCGACTCTACTCGGCGCTTTCATCGCTTAGACTTAGGTTCCAAAAGTCCAACGTCTTAGCGGCCATACCCTAACATACGAGAACGACGAGAAGAATTCAGATGAGGAACTAACTACAAGAAAGATAAAATGAGGTTTATACAGAAGCTTCAGCTTACAAATGAACCCTTAATAAATATTGCTCAGAATGCGGGAGACGGCCATATTCTCTGCATGAGACAGAACGTGACTCGCGTTCTTCGTTAAAAGACGCGGAACCAAGATGAGAACGGTATTGAGTCGAGGAGATCCATACATGACATTCAGAGGATGGAGGCGTTCAGAGGATAAACTCGGTGGACCGACACTATTCTACTTCCCAGCAATGGGGCCCTGGACTATATGAGCAAGAGCTATAGGGAGAAGCTGATATACCTAGGAGACTGTTTAATCTAGAGGGTATCGGCATCTAGGTCTGATAGAATAACAAGTAACTCGAGGGACTTGTAACCGGCTTAGTCACTAGATACCCAGGTATCTTAAACCAATTAGTTAACTCCTGGTTGTCTATTGAGGGAGGCAGGGAGGTTAGAGAGCTTCGTAAAATGCATAACATTACATAATACTCGTGGCGTCCAAGCCCATGGTCCACATTATGCAATTATCCGCATCTCATTGCCCCTCGGTATCTCCAAATCCCAACCAACCTTCAAAGTCTCCCTCTCCATCGATGCTCAGCTCAACTACTTACTTCCTATCTACAACACTACCCGAGCAGCAATTGCACAGCATGCCTTTGTAAGCCACCTTTCAACACCAATATCGCCTCTCGTTCGTTCACTCAAGCATCGTCATACTAACAATCAAACCGACAGGCACCTCCTCGGCAAAAAGTCATGGAACGTCTACAACCCCGCCAACATCGAGCGCGTGCGCCGCGACGAGGCGGCTGCCAAGGCGCGCGAGGAAGCCGAAGAGCAGCGCCAGCAGGACGCCGACGCGGCGCGACGTCTAGCCCTACTGCGCGGCGAGGTCCCGCCTCCCTTACCCCCACCGTCCACCGCCGCGGACGACGTAGCAGCAACAGCGGTAGCAGATAGGGAGAAGCGAGACCGCGGCGACGAATGGGGCGGCGGACAGCAGCGGAAGAAGCGGAAGCGCTTCGGCGAGGACGACACCGATTTTGAGATGCGAGTAGCGCGGGAGCGTACCGCGGGCGGTCCCGGCGTCGTCGCGACCCCGAGCAGCGATGCGCCGCTGGTGGATCGCCGCGGCCACATCGACCTATTCCCGCGGGAAGAGCTGCAACCGCCGAAGTCGCAGCAGAAGAACGAGGAGGCGGAGCGCGAGGCCGCGAGCAAGCGACGCGAATACGAGGACCAGTACACGATGCGGTTCTCGAACGCGGTGGGCAAGGACGGCCTGCTGGCGGCCGGCCCCTGGTATGCGAAAGGCGGGGGCGCCACGGAGGCGGGCGCCCTGGACGAAGCACCCGGTAGAGACGTCTGGGGCAACGAGGACCCGCGGCGCAAGCAGAGGGAGGCGGCGAGGGTCGTGGCGAGCGATCCCCTGGCCGCGATGAAGAGGGGCGCGGCGAAGATGAGGGAGGTCGAGAGGGAGAGGAAGCTGGTCAATGAGGAGAGGGCGCGGGAGCTGAAATTGCTTCGGAGGGAAGAGAGGAGACGAGAGAAAAGGCGCCGGCGCAAGGGCGGGGAAGATGACGATGTCGGGTTGGAGGGATTCAGCTTAGACGATGCGGCGGCTGAAAATCGTTCGGATCGAAAACGTCGCGGTCGGGACGACGACGACGGTGATCATCGACGGAGGCGGCATCGCGAGTCGAGGGGTGGCGATGAACGGGATCGGCACCACTCAGGGCATAGACATCACCATCGTCATCATCATGATAGTCAAGGACGAAGCTCCCGGACAGAGCACAGGAACGGCGATAGGGGCTAGTTAGAGTACGACCGCCAGTGAGCGGCCGAAACAGATCATTATTAGGGTTGATCATGATTGGTATTGCATATGCTCGGGGTTTTGGCGTTGGGGTTTTTGAGCATTAGATACCCCTATTAGTTGTGCTAAATAGCTTCTATGGTACTCGAAAATTCAATGGACACTTATTTATCCCCTACATCCCTATCTTCCTCCGCTACATTAAGGGTATATTGGCGCACTCCCATGCATTCCCAAAGCATTACTTCAATCGATACTTATGACCGGTTACGATTATCCCCCCTTTTCCTTCCAAGGCAAGCTGACCTCCACTTCCTCCATCCTCTTCTCGACCATAGCAACGAGCTTGGGCGCATCTTTGAGCTCTTTCAAGGCCTCCATAATTCCGGCCACCGTCTCCCTACTCAAGCCCTCTTTGCGATCACTGTAGATATCCACGCCCTCCTGCGTGAACAAGGTGGGCGCAAACCACGTCACGACCCAGCGCTCGACGCCGCCCTCGCCCTCACCCACATCGCCCGCGGCGGCGCCGAGCGAAGGGCGTTCACCCCAGCCCAGGATCTCCCAATGGCTGCTCGCAATGGCGAGCAAGCCCTTGCCGCGCCAGGTCCAGGCGGCGGGGATCTTGGCGTCGGGCCTCTCGATGCCCTTGACGCTCTTGACCCTGCCGCCGCCGCTCTTGCCGTTCTTCTTCTCGTATTCGACGAGGTTGTCGTTCGCGACGGGCTGGGCGTCGGGTTGGTACGGCTCGTAGGTTATGCGCACGTTCTTGGCCGAGCGCCACATGGTGAGCGTCGAGTGGG
The DNA here is from genome assembly GCA_022376535.1 of Xylariaceae sp. FL0662B. NCBI lineage: Eukaryota > Fungi > Ascomycota > Sordariomycetes > Xylariales > Xylariaceae > Xylariaceae sp. FL0662B. Next base: position 146,516 of record JAJJKD010000084.1, read on the forward strand.
TGACGGCCCAGGTGCGCCACAGCCATTCGAGCGGTGGGGACACGAAGGGGGCGCCGGTGGTGGTCGTTGAGGCGGTGGAAGGGTCTTTGAGGTATTTGGACGGGGCGCGCAGGCTGATCGTGTCTGGTGGTTTCACGTCGGCTGGTGCTGGTGCTGGTGCTGGTGCTGGTGCTGGTTCTGCCATGGTGAGGGCAACGAGTCGGTGGTTCTGGCACGTAGGAATCGCGATGGGTACAAACCCAGGGACTGGCTCGTTGGTAGAACTTTTCCCATAAATGGACGATAGATTCCTAGGTTAGTATGTCAATAGAAAGAAAGAGTCCAAAGAAACAAAGAAGTTATTCAGTTGTCTATGTATGTAGAGCTACCTTCAGGAGCTATAGTGGATACCTATAGCTCGGGAAGTTGGCGATCCGACGGCAGCTGTTTGGAGCTGCCCAATTCTGTTGCTTCAGGCTGAAATGATGTCACATCACATCATGTCAAACCCCAAGCTGCCTGGATACTTGGCAAGAGGTATCTTTTCCATGTCCAATCCAATGCGATTGTCATTTCCGATTGAACAACATAAGTTCTTGTGATACCTCGGCCACTTACGGCAGAGGAGAAAAAAAAAAAAGGATAAATATTGACATTGAAGCTAAGTAGGTACATATACTCAACGTCTGATGTCTTATGATGTACATGTAGCAAAGCTCAACCGCTTTGTTAGGCTCATGTTGATGAACAGAGGAAGTAAGTGGCAAAATTGAAATATGAGAAATCAGATGTTACCTAGGTAGGCACTCCCATCCCACCAACAACTGATAGTCGGTAGAAGGTGCACTCTCACCATAGGATCAATTAGCGTGCTTTCCCACACGGTAGGTAACCTACATACTTCCATTTATTTTCACAGCTCATACGGATTACAAGGCTGAACAAGTGGCTGCCAACTGTAAGTCGTATGTATCTCGTCCTATCTCTCTGTCTCATCAGGCCTTCTGTATTTTTTTGCCATCTTCATACTTCGATCCCATTTGACGTTTTTTGATTTCTTGCGGAGACAACACAGTACATATAGAACCGAATTCGTCTGACCTACGAACAGCCTCTACGTATCACTGATTTTCACGACACAATCCTCGGGCGAAATTTGCAACATTTACAGCTTGGGCTGCTTCCGCCCGTCTCATAAACCATGGAAAACGTTGACGATGAAACTACCGCAATGGCGCAAGCCATGGGCTTCTCAAACTTCGGTGCCCAGAACGCTTCCAACAAGCGCCGCAAATTCAACCCCCGCGCCGACGCTGTTGTTGCGTCGTCGTCGTCCACCTCCGCCATTCCTTCTCGTCGCGATGCTGTCTCCGAATTGGTAGGATCGGGTTCTAATGCGCTACCACTAGGTGTGAGGATACAGAACGATGAGGAGATCAATCTTGACTCCGATCAAGAAGATGGTGTCATCAATCCCAAGACCGGTAATGGTGTCGAAGGCGACTACGACAACGACGATCCCGAACCACAATACCTAGACGCCTCCTACCCTCCCGTGCCTGCTAGTGTTGATTTGGAAGAGGTTCAATCTAAGATCGATGCCATTGTCGGCTCTTCGGCTCAAGGTCTACAGGCGGAGTCTTCATCGTATGAAGCCATTGGAATTCCGGGTAGTCGAGGTGGTCAGGGGGGGCGCCAAGCAAATCGAGGCCACGGTCGTGACATGGGGAAGGAGTGGTGGGAGGACTACTACGATCCAAGCTCGAACGTCAACCCCTGGGAACGACTAGAACGGTTTAAGGGCCTGGAAACCAGAGGCAGTTGGATGGCCTGGGAGGAGGCAAAAGCGCAGGCATAAAGCTTATACTCTTGGTGGTTCATGAATATCTGCGCTCATTGGGCGGATCGGGTTAGGTCTGGATCACTCTGTGTCGCCAGTCTGTTGGGTGAGAGAAGGAGAAAGACAGAACTGAGAAACCCACCATGCCGTTCCTATCTCTACATATGCCAGCAACCAACATGCTACGCAATACGTCGTTGGTTCACCCTGTCTTGAACCGGTCCTTGTGCGTTATATCACGTGACGTCGACGGTGATGGCGTCTCTTGATCTGTGGCTGACCGGCCTACTGATCTTTCACATGACAGATCGCAGGCCTGTTGTGCCCCCGTGGCAATTCATTGGTCTAGGGGGGTAACGGATGGCTACAGCCCACCGTGTCTGAGACACACGGTACGCACGAGACGCTGGGTCAGGTCACCGAACGGGGAATCACTGTATTACTATGTCTGGAAGAAGAAGCGCCGTACCGACCCAATAAGAACCCCCAAGGAAAGCCTGCCAGCGAAAATAGGGCGGCCATTGCCCATGCTGCTATCCACCTAATACGAAAGAGGCAGTATCCACATCCTAAAACGGACAAGCATCGCCCTGTCGCCGGACATGGTGGGTGTGCATGATCTATCTACGAGTCCTTCTTGTTCCTCCGCCCCGAGTGTGTCCCTAGGACACCGAGCCAACGGACCCTAGCTATTTTCACCCCCCGTTCCCTGCTTCCAGTCAACCCGGCTGCAGCTGTGCCAAACTCCAGGTGCCGCTACACACCGGTCGCACGTCATGCTGCCTCTTACACGTGCTCACGCCCCTGTCAAACAGAAAGATGGTGTACTTTTAGCCCATGGTGTCCCCAGATCGTCTAACATCGTCCAATCATAACTCATAACCTCGTGAAATAGCCCTGTCTAGCGGACTGGGCCGGGTTGCTGTGCGTCAGCGCGTGCATAGCATGGGAAGCGGGACGCAGGAACGGCACGAGATGCGTTCCTTGCCCACACATACACACACACCACGCTACGTACCGCGCTGCCGCCCATAAAGCAGCGATGCAGACGGGCGTCTATTTTGCCGCCCTACCGCCCAACGTCGAACCAGCATCCGCCGCCTCCGCCATCTCTTCCCGGGGTACGTGCAGATCCGGAACCACAAATGAAAAAACAGATCTACCCCCAAGTGGGAGGGGGCGTGTGCATTGGAGATCAGAGGAAACGCAACGCAACGGATCTCGCATTCCCCCCCTGAAGTCGCGTGGCAGCCCACCCACGCCAGGCTGTTCCCGAATAAACCAAACGGCCCATAAAAGCTAAAACAAACGACATGTGTAGAAACTGATGGGTAAGGTGAAACAAGTTTTTGAGGCTCTTTCGCGGGGGGCATTTTCTGCTTTTTTGGTTCCCGGTTGAGGTGAATAACTGGCCCACCTCGCGATGCGGCTCAAATATGCACAAAGACCACACATATAACAAATAGAGAAGAAAACCGGGTCGACAAATTGCTACCTAGTAGTCGGGTGATGGATACCGCTCGCGCGCCTTCTGGTACTCTCTGGCGTGCTTCTTCTCCGCCTTCTTCTTCAGGGATCTGCGTTACATGAAAATGTCAGCTCGTTTGTCGTTTTTCAGCTTTTGCTAGAATGCAGAAAATAAAAGATGGTGGTTCGCTCGTTTTTCTCACGCGAGATCTCGCGCGCGGATACCTAGGTATCTGCCGCGAGAAATCGGTATGTGGTAGTAGATATAGATACATAGTTTGCGATGCGATTTTCTGCGGCTCGTAGAGAGAAAAAAAAAAAAAAAAGAAAGAAAACATATAAAACAAAACGTCTTCGCGAAATTAATACTTACGAGACCTTCTTGGATGTCCACTCGAGGTCCGCATTGACGTCGCGCGCGTCCTGCATGCCGCGCTGGAAGCGGGCGCGCGTCTTGGCGAGCCGCGCCTGCGCCTGCGCCTGCATCTCGAGCAGCTCGCGGTGCTTGTTGTTGAGCTTGCCGGAACTAGACACATGAAAAACAACACACGGGTCAGTTTTTGTTCAGGTCGCGGATTTCTGCTGGCTCTCGTCTCTTCTTCGTTTCCGAGTCATCTCGGAAAATCGACAGAAGATGAGGGGGGGAAGGGGATGGGAGAAAAGGGGGGGGGGGGGGGGGGGGAGGAGGGGAAAAAAACTCACGTCTGCGCCTGCGTCGCCAGGCTCCGGTCCAGCGGGATGGGGTCGAAGGTGTCGTCGAAGCGGCCCTGCATGTAGTCGTTGAAGTCGAGGGCGCTGGCGGACCCGCCGTAGCCGTAGTCGCCGGTGGTGCTGGTGGCGTAGCTGGCGCCGTTGCTGCTGCTGTTGGCGTCGTGGTGGTGGCTGTCATGATGGTGGTGGTGGTGATGGTGGTGTGCGCCGGCTGAGGTCGCGGACGCGGCGCGCTCCGCGCTGTCGGAGGCTTCTCCTTCCTCCGGCGGCGACGCTGAGTACTGCGAGTCGCTGTTCGAGTGCGCGTAGTATCCCCCGTACGGCGAGCAGGGGTATTGCGACTCTTTGCCGGGGATCGGCACCGCGGAGGTGTAGTATTGCGTGCCGTAGGATGCCATTTTGGATGGTATGATTTGGGGGGACGGACGGTGTGTGTGTGGTGTGGTTTGGTTGTGGGGAGATAGGTGCTTGTAGATAGGACAGCGAGGTGTCTGGATAACTGGGTGCGTACGTGTGTTTGCTAGTACGAGAAGCAGGTACTAGACAGGAGATGTACGTGTGTGTGGTGTGTTGTATCAGACTTAGACAGTCTTACAGTGTTATATGTATGTAGTGGTGGGTATGTGTGTGTGTATATGTATGTGTGTATGTATGAAGGGTCTTGGTGGAGATCGAAGGTTAAGAGGAGACTTGAAGACAAAATTGTATGAGGCAGAAGAGGGCTTCTGAGATAGAGTAGTCGATCGAAATCTTCAGAGTTTGAGAACTGTTGAGAAGAGACAAGAAGTGAAGAAGAAAGGAAGAGAAAGAAGACGGCCTCAAACCGTCAACAGCACCCCCTTTTATACCTTTTCCCGGAGGGCAAGAGCCCTCGTCCTCTGCCATAGAGGGATAAGTCTCGACGACACCATTCGTCGATCGAGATGGACAGACGGACTGACAGGCAGACAGTCGAGCAAGCAAGCAAGTCCCGTCTGAGTAACCCCGCTTCGCTCCATGACTATGATCCATATTGGGGGTTGTAGACCAATATGACGAGGGGCGTAGTACCGTACGAGGATAGAAAGACAAACCGGAAGGCAAGGGTTGGCCTGGCCCGGGGGCTGGTAGTTCCAAAGGCTATAACAACATGACTAGGTATGTATGTATGAATGTATGTATGTAGACTACGAACAGACAGACAGATAGATAGATCGATACCTACTACTTACTTACCTATGCGTACACGGGGGGACATGACAAACGGATGAACAGGACAGGAGGTACACGCGCGATGAGACGGTGTAAGTATGTATGTATGTAGAACCGATCCATAGCCAATACCATGTCATGGCGTAACGGTCTTCCATGGTACATGTATACCTGGGCCAGCCCGGCTCTAGACTGACTTGATATCTATCACTCACTCACTCACTCACGCTCCGGGTCCTGGTCCCTGCGTCCCGGCAGAGATACATACGTACAAACCTACCTGACCTGACTCGGTTCATACATAAGTACGTAGTAGTAATCTGCGTGCGTGTGTGGTTACGTGCCCCCCTTCTTACCTGCTGCTACCTCATCGAGGTAGGTACCTAGATAGGCGAGCCAGTCAGTCAGTTAGTCAGTCAGTCATGAAAGGCATGGCATGCAAACAAGACAATAGGTAACAGCAGTCTGTCTGCCTGCCTACCACGCGTGGGGCAGACAGATCCCGGGGCAAGGAAAAAGGGGGGGGGGGGGGGGTGAAGGGCGTGGCATGTCGGTGTTGTCCAACAACGGCAGCACATGGTGCTGTTGTCAGATTAGCTACATACTTAGGTAAGGTAGCTTGCACGTTTTCGTTCGGGGGAAGCACAGTAGGTAGTCACTCGAACTAGTTTCCCCTGTTACCCTTCTTTTCTTCTTCATCTTCGTCTGTCTGGGATGTATGTAATGCACGCATCATGTGCCGAGGGAGGCGAACCTCATCATACTTTTATTAACTTCCTCCTACTCCTCGAAAGAAAGGCAAAAAACCAGCAAAGACGGGACGGGACTAGACGGGGTTGGTGGGGGCGTATCGATGGGTCGATGGAAAGACGGATCTGCCTACTGGGGCAGTGGAGGGGGAGTGTCGGTATCAACGTATGCAGAGGATCTGAAAGCGGCAGAAGCAGCAGCAAGGGCAGGCCGGGTTAGGGCGAGGCCGCTCGGAAGGTAACAGGAAATTCTTCGGCGTGCGTCTGACGATCTAGGTATATGTATATGAGGTGGAATGTAACGGAGGATCCCTTGGCTTGGATATCCAGGGTGGTGCCTATGGGGGGTGTGAACGAAGGAGGAAAGAATATAGGAACTATCGGGGAAGTGAGTATAGTAAGTAGTTGAAGTTGGTAGACGACGGCCCCGGGCCCATGCGAGTGGGTTGATGGGATGAGCAGACGAATGGGTTAGAGCACGGCATGTTAGCCAACTGTCTCCGTGTGTGTCTGTTTGACGGGATACCCATGGAAGGGGGAAGCTGGAGCTAGAGGTCTTCCTATATATCAGTATATACTATACCATAGGAGACAGGGGGTGGAGCTTTAGGCCGACGACTATCCTTTCAGATGCAGATGGGATTACAGAGGGATCGGAATGTCTAAGGCCTATTGAAGAAACTCTGGAGTGGGGGGCGTATGTGTAAGTAAGTCGTCGACGGGATTGGATGTGGTATGAAGGTACTTGGTCCCTGAGGGGTGTGTGTGGGAATAGGTCACCTAGATATTGGACGATGAAATGTCGTCTAGATCCCTTCCCGGCTTCGAGCTCGCCCAGGCGGATGTACGAAGTACCACCTCCCCCCATAAGGCATTTAGTAAACGACGGCTTGCCGATTCACAACAAGCGCGCAGACGCTAAGTGCCTAGAGAACGGAGACAAAAGCAGCGATGGATTCCATCATCCCGCGGTTCGAGAGAGGACTGACTGGGGAGGAGGGGGCAGAGTGAGAAGCAGATTGCATGCCCATGTTGCAGCTCGGGCTGACGACTCGTTGGCCAAGATGGCGAGGAAAAGAGTGGGAAGAGGAGGGAGGCGATGGGTCATGGACCGTCAGAGCAGATGTCGAATATGTCAAAGTTGACGGTTACTGGTCAGTCAGGCAGAAGTGCAGCAGGTCGGGCAATTTGTGTGATGATGTGTTGTCAAGTCCCGGAGCCAGCCAGCCAGCTAGCCAGCCGGGAACACATAGTACAGTATGTATAATTTGGAATTTATCTCTTATTTTATCGTGTCTTCTTTTTCCCAATTGCCTTTCTGGTCCCTTGATACAGCCGTATGCCCCCAATAAAACAACACCTTTTTCTGATCCAGGGTGCTAGGGCTGACTCACCAACGGCACGAAGAGAGAGAGATATGTATGTACTCCCAAACCCGGGACCCTGTTGTTTCTGCATTGGGAATTTTGCTAAAAAAAAAAGTTAGGCCTGCTTTGCTGGACCATGGCTACGTGGTGGTTTACCGGTTTCTTTTTTGTGAATTATGGAAATTCCAGACGAAAAAAATCCGAGGGGAATTTTCTAATTGGCCAGAAATTCGAAAAAGCCGCCATGGGGCACGGCAAGGGGACGACGATGAAAAGGGAAAGGAGCCATAAATTACTAAACCAGCCTTGGCCTTGAACAGGGTGGCTCCGCTCGTCGTGCCCCTCCCCATGGACCATAAAGAGGGTATGTAGAACCACCCCCGCCGTCGTGGGTATTGCATAGATCGCGTACATACGTGTACGTAGTGGTACCCCTGGTAAGCTTACATATATGTTCCTGGGAGGAGGCCGTTGAAAGTGGCTAAGAATGTAATAGATTAGACTGGTGATGAATTCGGGTAACTTGGGCTGTAGGCAAGTGATGGAGCCGTGGCGGTATATGTACATACATACATACATGTATTACAATAAAAATAAAGCATTACTTCGTTTGATGTGTAAGAGGGTAAATTCCATCCAATTGGCTTAAATCGACGTGTCTCGAGAAGGCAAATAGGACGGCAAGCAGGATGATGCCTGGCAAGGCATTTTTCTTTTCATCGGGGTTTTTGTGAGACGGGTAAGCATCGGATTGTACAAGTCGGTATGTGACAAGGGAGGAAATGTTAAAATTGACCTTTTTTTCAACAAACCGGGGTCAACGTGTTCTACCAGCCACACGGAGACGGACAGCTCAGCGAGACGGAACACCCAAAGACCAGATAATCTGGGACATTGTTCGGTGAAAGATGTGGGATTTATCAGATCTGCAGAGATGCATTTAAGTCCATGAACCTAACCTAGTCAGTCAGTCAAACAAGCTGGTGAGAGTTCGTGTACCATCCTCTCCCGAAGCGCGCCCTGTAATAGTTTATGTCTCGTTTACGGCGCGGGCCAGATTTACACATAGTAAGATCAAATCGCCTCTTTTCCAGTCTCGCGAAGGACGGCGGGGACTAGTAGGGGGCGACTTTCAAGCTTCACCACGATCAGAGAATCTTGCTGGGTAAGCTAAGCCAAGCTAAACCTGAATATAGTCGCATGGTCCGACTTGTATAGAACCGTCGCACCGGCCGAGTGGAGAGGCGTGACTTGCACGGCATGCGAATGCCTTCGGCAACCTTCTTTCTAACTGACCAGTCGCAATGAGCATCTTAGGAATTTAGACCAGTTGGTATCGAGCCTAGACAGACAGCTAACCTAGCCGACTAGCCTCAGTGCGTCCACTAGAGGGGTCCTCCCCCATCTATCGTCGGTTATTTCTGGCGGTGTTTCTGTGTACTTTGACTAGAGTGGCTGTCCGATGAATATAGTAAACACATTGGCGTGGGCGGGATTGACCTATCCCGTCGTCCTCCAGGAAGAAACTTCTCTGCCGTACCACAGAAAGCATCGTCATGGAGGAACTGGTGGGCTGCACGTGATGGACGACCGCGTTGGTAGCTCATATGGTGGGTATGCAGGCTCGGGAGGAAGATGCTACCTCATCCACGAGACAACTCATCGTGGGGTCAAGACCTACATAAATCGAGTTGCCAACGGACCGATCAGCGTCGGGGGTACGTAGGTACACTATGTAGGCATGTACCAGAAGAGGATTGATGATACATACACATATACATATACATATACATATACATACATAGGGAAAAAGAAGGTATGTAAGAGGTATGTAAGTGGTAAAGTAGGTCAGTAAGTAGACAGGCTAGTGGAGTGGCGGGCGTGGGTGTGGATCTTGGCTTTTTCGGTGGTGAGGTAACTTACAGGGCCTGACTGGAACGTATGCAATCCAGCAGGACTTGCGCGCCGATGATGATGATGGGGCATCCTTTCATAGGGTGGAAGATGTAGCCGAGTATGTATGCCTCTACGGCAACCTCAGAAGGTCGATTGCGTCTCGGAGTGGCGGGTTTTCTTTCTACCAGCGATTTTCCCTTTGGGATCTGCTTTGCTCTCCCGTGTTGAAGCGGGCCAGTCATTTTCATGCCACGGAAAACAAAGAGATAAGCCCGCAGCCATAGCGATCTCTTCGATGAATACTAGGTTAACTAGGTACTTAGGTAGCAAGGTTATTCGCGCTTCAGAATCGTCTGATGGTCAGCCTTAGATGACGGTTCTTCGGGGGATCATGCTGTGTAAGTCGGAGATAAATAACTTGGTGGTCGTGTCCGTAGGCCTCCAGTAAGATGAACAATTGGGTTACTCCCTTTATGCATTCTTGACCCAGAATATGCGCGACATCCGCAAACCCGGCTAGCAGGCTTGGTCGCCAACGCTTGTGGCAAACCTGCAGAGTACAATGGCATCTTGAGTCACCCCAATGAATTCTTTAAGTCGAGCTACAGTAGTCTGCTGCCGTTGAGGGAGATTGGTATCTTCTCTAGCCGCATTCAAAAAGAAAGGAAGAAAAGTCAAGCGGCAAAATGCGACATAATAAAGTCTGCTTTCTTCTCAAGAAAACCACGTTTATATGGCTGTTCAGAGCCCCCCCTCCATAGGATATGAGTGAATTATACCAAGCCATTCGCCGCCGTCATGCCCAACCGTAGTTTGTCTACCAGGATTAGCTCTAAGCCGCTCTATGTATGTTCTTTCCACTCATAACGCCAGCCAGCCATGTATCACGTTACGTCCGAAGCCTCGTAAAAAGGGGCCAGCGTCTATGCAATTCGCTTGGTCCCTAACCAAAAACCTTGAGGAATCCCCAAATGCCAGCGCCGCTAAGGACTGGAATCGTGAGATTATCATCCCATCCGAACAAATCCAGGACTTCACTGACCGCCGCAGCCAAGCCCGACCACACGCTCAGCAGACCAAGCGCCACGGGGCCACCGACGGTTGCTTGTCGCTCCGAAAGACCGAGTAGGTTCGAGGCAGATGTAGGAAGTCGCAACAAACCGTTGAACATAAAGGGGTACTGGTCATCTCCAGGAAATGGGCCAGTGTTCGGAGCAAGCAGGCCCCAGAACCAACCGGCCGTGAGGACACCGACGATGAATGCAGCCGTTGTCCCTGCCAGAGACTTGCCGCGTCGGATCCTCGGCGTATATATTCCGTAGAGGCGGCCAAATGTGCTGGCAGCCGTATCGCACCAGCTAAGAAGCATGATGGCCACAATTCCAATGTCCTTCGGGAAAATGTTGAGGACGATCCAGGTACCGAGAAGGTAGAAGATGAGACTATTCCACCCCTGGAACTCGCTTTCACGCATGAAAGCCCCGACAACCTTCACAAAGAGGCCATTTAAAGGGGGCCACCTATGGCGTATGAAATCGATCGTCGCGATGGGAATTAAAGCTGCCATTAGGACGGGTGTCACCTGTGAAGGCTGGGTGCCACGGAGGTAAAGCCAGTAGACCAGGAAGCCGATGGATAGATGTAGAACCTTTCGCGGCACTTCGTGCTTGTGGATGAATGTCTTGAAATGTCGATGTATCGGAATCAACCCCAGAGGACTGGGACTGCGACTGAAATCGCGCCAGTCCCACCCAGTTGTCGCGGTAGGAGGCGGCGCCAGATAACCGTTGGGGGAATCGGCCTTGCCATCCGCCTCCTGGACAAGCTCATTCGGTTTTGACCTGGAGGCGCGAGTAGGCTTGGTGGATGCGAGCTTGTTTACTTTTCGCCTCTTGATGGGGCTTCGGGACCTCGTCCGGCTTCTCCGGAGTTCCGGATCGGAATCTTCATCGATGCTTTCATACAGAGGAAGTTTGGGCACGGCACTAGCAGGTTGTCGGCGGCGAGCCGCGGATCGCGTAACTGGACCAGAGTAGGCATCTGATGAACCGTCTTGAGCTTCGGAAGGGGTGGGGCTTGGTGATATGACGCGAGGAGTCGCGGGGATGATAGGCTTGCCGCGAACAGACATATTATAGGGGAAAGGCGGGAGGGCCGGAGAGGGGATGGAGCCAGTGAATATCTGTCGTATATTATAATATCGCAAAGGCCAAAACGCGCAGTGGAGCTGCTTGTCTTTCCTAGACTCGCGAGACTCGGGAAACTCGCGCGTATTCGATAAAGGGCGGGTGACACGTTGAGCGAACGGTGCTATTGAATCCACGTTGAAGGGCTTTGGTAATGCAGCAGAGACACACTCTGCCGCATTGTTGTCGGTCTGGATCTGATGATTGTGTCCAGGGCTTCGGCTTCGTGAACCCAACTTCGGTAGATGGTGTGAGGAGAGGGATGAGGCTTGGTGCTATACACATATATGAGGCGGATGTACGGAATATGAAGTGATAGAAAGAAATATGTGGCACCGACAGTGGATGTGATGTTTAGAAACGGGGCAGCCGGAATGTTAAAGGAACATAAGTGAGTACTTAAAGTAGGTCTGTCGACTGCGCTCGCTATACCAAAGCAAGTTGGGAATGAAATTTTTCACGAGACGTACGGGCAGACGGGTCTGTAAAACGTGTGAAGGTGTATGATCTAATGTCGGATAGTCGGAGTCCGTCAAACCCCGTGATGACCTAAGCAGCTAAGGCAATCTAGGTCATAGCTTATGGGTCGCTTACATCTACTACAAGTACATTATACACGGTACCTAGATTGTATTGAGGTAAGTAGTCAAGGACTTGTATACATACATACATACATACATACAATCTGCTGCTTTATTATATTATATACATGTACATGTAGTAAATTGATAAAATAATACTACATGATATAAATGTTGAGGTCTTTTCTATAATAATTTTGGTTTCAAACTGCATTACCTGACCTTATCAGTAGCTATTGACATAACTACTGGCCTTCATACGAATCAGCCTCTTTTTCCTTATATGTCCCCGGAGCGGAATTGAACATTTATGTACTCCATACTAGGGGTTAGTCAACCACTATTTCCGTGAGTCATTCACAACTTAAATTTTGACTTCGACTCTTCTCTTATACAGTTTTGAACTAGTACTGCTTTTTTCGTTTGATATCTCAATTCATCTTAATAGTATCTGCTTACCTTACCTAAGCTCTATAAATGGGTTCAAAGGTTGAAGTTATTAATCTAACCCATCACGTACCTTAATTCTCGTCTCCTTTTTATTCATTCTGTTATAGCCGTATGTATAAACATACACACTTTAAGAGAAAAAAAGACGGAAAGGCATGCTCAATGCTTTTCTAAGCATTTAGCATATTATCATGAGGGGTAATACGTAGGCAGGCAGGCAGGCAGGCAGGCAGGTAGGGCGGTAAACTTGAGTGACTCAAATAGCCATCTCGATGTCGAACACAGCCTCGATAATTAATCATCCACACTAGATGTGAAGCCCCAGATGGCTAGTTCGCGACCTACGTCCAACCAGCCTTAATACTACTTACACCCTATGTAATGGCAAGGGTTGCCTGATGAGTCTGTCACGATGTTGCAGCAAGGCTGTAAGGAGATGATCTACCAACCTGCCAAGGTATCAAATATATCTTTCATTCTCGCTCAGCAACCAGCGGCCACGCCATAGTCATTATAAAGTAAACCCGAAGCTCTGATGGCTTCCCTGTGGGCTGTGCTAGGTACCTAACCGAATGCGATATGCAAGAATAACGATGGCGAACGTAGGAGGCAAGCTAGAAATGCGGCACAGCTTAACCTAGAGGTTGGCAGTTCGCTGGTTGGACACCCTGATAAGCAGACAAGTACTGCTTCATCATGTCATATCAATCCAACCCTGGCAAGATTGCCTGCAGGGTGTTTGCTGCCTTGGACGATCGGCACTGAACTCACTGAAGTCGGCCGCATCATCCCAGCAAATCACATCATTGGCTCGTTCAACACAAGGCATTGGCGTTAGCCTCCTAGGCATTAGAGTATAAATAGGACGCAAGTCGTTCAATAATTCAAATCCATCGAAGAAGAAGGAGAAGTTGTGTGAACAGTTTACTTCCGAGGTCTCTATCTAACTGCTTCCCAACGAGTTATATCGATATATCCCACTGTTCCGTAACCCCCAGGATGGCGTACCGTGATGACTTCGAGATGGTCAAGGCCACTCAGGCTCGTACTTCTGCCAGCGCTTCCGACAGCAAACAGGAACCCGATGTAGCCTCTCCCCCAAAAAAGGAGATGAAGTGTCAGGTGAAGGAATATGAAGCACGCTATGAATGTATGTATACTTGAGACCTCCTTATTCCTGATTCCGTTTCGGTACTTAGGCCAGCTGGTGATAGGCTCTTGAGCTAGCTTGGGGACGGGATCTGTAGCTTTGATAATCGCATGGCCTCCCACGCATACCTCAATTGCTGACTGAATTTCTCTAGTGGATGGGAAGCGAACTGTTAAAGAACTTGTGCCCAACACAGACGCGGATCTCCAAGACGAAGGAAAATTCGCCTTGCGCCTTTACAAGTACTATATGAGGGACGGCAAGACTGAGAAGGTACAGCTCGAAATACAGTCGCCGTATATCCGAGACGCCCTCCGAACTGTGATCCAAAAATACCCAGATCAAAACTTCACCGGCAATATCACTTTGACGGGCAACGCGGAACATTCGGCCCTCGCCTGCCTGTTCCACTATCGGAAGGAACTGAGGGAGTACGGGGAAACCCTCGAGAATGGGACAGCGAAACAACACGTCTTTCTTGTCGTCGACTTCGTCGAGAAGGAATTCCGGAGAGATATCCGTCGATTCGAGGCGAATATCGAAGCTACGACGCCATGTGCCGAGTTCAAGGATCTGTGGATGCTCTTCAAACCAGGGGACCTCGTTTACGGCGGCCAGGGACCTGATCAATTCATCCACAAGATTGCCGGCGTAGCTTTTAACCCTGGCGGCATTGGAATGTGTCCGCATTGGATCATATCCGCGAAGGCTTTCGTGCATAACGGGTCTACGTTTGGTTATACGAACCGCCAACTCCAGATTAAGGCCTTTGAGGGGTACCAAGAAGTTCTTGATCTCCCGTTGTTTCCGTTCCAATTTCACCCAGACCAGAGTTCCGTGCAGCAGAAGCTGGTCCGTCGGGGTCAAAAGTATTGCAGCCTTATAGGCATTCAATACCACGCTTATAGTGGCGCCGCTATTGCCGTGGATCGTCAGCGAACTGTATCAGCCATGGGAAGAGCAAACGACACTTTTCCACAGGTGCCTATCGAGGTACGTTGCTGCCAACCCATCTGAAGGTTGCATGACCCGCCAGCTGACGCCTCGCTAGTTACATGGTCGGATCATCCTCGATTGCAAATCATTCATCGAAGAACGAACGGACAACGACATCAAGATGCATGAGGTCAGGAATATCGAAAAAGTAAATATCACGGAAGAGGACTATATGCTCTGCCACTTCATGGTAGCCGGTTTCTCCCTGTCCGAGAAGCGATGGGCGTGGTTTTGTGTCGACTTGGTCAAGGACATTGACTTTGACGATGAGGCCTTCGACGCCCTCCTGCTGCCTTCTAAGCAGAAGCGCCTCGTCCGCGCGCTGACGTCGAAGCACACCTCGAGCCAAGGCGGGTTTGATGACCTGATCCAGGGCAAAGGCAAGGGCTGCATCTTCCTGCTTCATGGCGAGCCGGGAATCGGGAAGACGTTTACCGCCGAAAGCCTCGCCGATGATATAAAGCGTCCGCTCTATGTCATGATGTCAGGCGAACTCGGCTCCGATGTCAAGAGCGTCGACAAGAACTTGAAGAACGTCCTTAAGCTAGTGACTAGATGGAACGCTGTCTTGCTCATAGATGAGGCGGATGTTTTCTTGGAAAAGCGATCGTCCCGCGACCTCGCGCGTAATAGCCTGGTCTCAAGTAAGTTCATATGTCCTTTTTGCGCTCGAGCATGTGCTAATGCGATTCCTAGTCTTCTTACGGACCCTAGAATACTTTTCGGGCGTCATGTTCCTGACAACTAACCGCATCACGTCCTTTGACCCCGCGTTTCAGTCGAGAATCCACCTGGCCCTCAAGTATCACCCGCTTGACTCGAACGCTCGAGAATCATTGTGGAGACTCTTCCTTCAACGTACTTCGGGATTCAACGCCGAAAACTGGCCGCCTGAGGTTTTGAAGGAGCTTGCAGCGGTGGACGTTAACGGGCGCCAGATCAAGAATACCGTGTCTACTGCGTATGCCCTGGCCTTGGCTGAGGACCAGAACTTCGGGCCTGAGCAGGTCCGGGATGTATTGGAGACAGTCGATGAGTTCCGCATGGAGTTCAACAAGGAGACTGAGATACATGAAGATCCATCAGAGGAGGGTGCGTTGCCAACAACCTTTGACCTCGGGCTTCCGGAAGACGCATGAGGCAGAATAGAACAGATGCTCAAAGAAATATGCGTCGCTTAGAGGTAAATCAGTTGCGAAAAGAGGAGCGATGCGTCGGAGTATTCATAGCTTAACTACAACAACGCGGAAAGATGACCAGGGCTAGATAGTTGAAATATCTAGGTTGCTTCAGAAGACGAAAGCGGTTGTACCCGTAAACATTATGCGCAGATCAATTCAGCGCGCAGTCCCAAGCAAATAACCAACGTATATCAATGAGCGATATGTTCGAGGAATACTACACCAGTAAAATCCGGGACGTGACGGCGTATACTACGGTGTCAAGCGCAAGTTTTTCCCCTGGACATGGTGACGCGCTAGATAGGGAGCCTCGCAGGGGCTTTTCATCAGAGGTATCTTTTCGAGGCTTTTCCAAATTTGGTATGATTGGTAGAAAAGATACCAGTGCAAGGGGGAAAACTTTGGCCTGATATCGTAGTAGGTTACTCACTGGCGCACAGCGGGCCGAGATGATTGGCTAGTTGTTCCGGTTGGAGAACCAACAGCATACTGTATGAATCCCTGCAGCCACTCAATGTTCCAGACACCTTCGATGCCTCAACCTTTTAACTCGACTTCAACTTCTCGTTTGGTCCCTTGCCGCAACAGCAACACCCCATCCGCGCCTCGTATGTCACATCCCTTAATTGTTATAGGAAGAAGAACAGGCGGCTATCAGCTCAGATGGCCCAGCTCGAGGATCTCCCCAACGAGTTGATACTCATGATAGCTCGTTCTTCCACATCTTGGGAAGACATTGCAGCCTTATCCGCTGTAAATAAACACTTCCGTGACCTTGTTGGCAAGCTGCTGTTCACCCTCCTAACCCGTCTCGGATTCGGACCCCTCTGCTTACATTGGGCGGTCCAGGAAGGACAGGCTACGATAGTGAAAGAGTTGTTGTCCTTTGCAGTCAACCCAAATGAGGGATTCGAGCCACCGAAATGTCTCAACCCGGACGACAATTCCCGCCGTATTCTGTATCGAAAAGCCGACGGTGAGTATGTTACAGCCGGTGATATTATCCTGCAAACGCATTTTGGCATTGCCGGGACGGCAACCCGCTCTGAATCAGCCTCCGATAATCCTTTTATAGACGCGTGCAACATGTCGAGAAATGACCCCTTGAGATTGCCTTCCCCGACTTGCCAATCTTCGCTTTGCCAAGCGCAACCGTCGCTTGGGTGTCCAGGAATGCTGGACGTACATCGTCACCACTGCTGGGCTGGTGGCAGACCTTTGCCCCTGATACACTTAGCTGCGCAGAATGGTTCCGTCGAAATTATCTACCTCCTAGCAGGGAACGGAGTTGGTCTGGATTCGTCATACGATCGCTGTGACAACTGCGAGTGGAGGCCCACCAGCCTTATGTCACCGATTGCTCCCAAACCATTGTTGACCGCGCTCCACTATGCAATATGCTACGGACAGACATCGGCGGCGATGCTATTAATGGAATCTGGGTTGACTCGAGTCGAACAAGGTGTGCCGGTTGTCGCTTATTATCCTCATTATGCTGGCGGTCTACTAAGCCCAAAATTTCCGACCGGGCCTCTACATCTAGCCGCTCTGAGAGGCAATGTGGAATTAATAGAGAAGCTTGTTCTAGCTCGCCTCGCCGGCGATATACAGGAGCCTGACAGGTACGGGTTAACTCCTTTAGCATATGCGAGTTATGCTGGACACCTTGGGTTAGCCGGCAAGTGTTTATTGCAACATGGAGCGGACCCCAATGCGGCCTCGTTCAAGGGAGACTGTAGCCTGCTGGTAGGGGCATGCTTAACTCAAAACTTCGAGGAGGCGCTGATGTTGCTAGACTTCGGCGCATCCGTCGGGGCTCGTAGGGCTTGCGACGTGACGAGGCTCCGTGCGACAGCTCTCCACGCTTGCTGCATATCAAAACACAGCTTCTCAGAGGCGGATGTCGACTCTGCCCGGAACGTATGTGAACATTGGCGGCAGAAGGTTGTCGAGAGACTGCTAGGATTGGACGCCGCTTTGGACATCAGAGCCGATCGCACTTTGCCGAGGATTCCTTTCCGAGCTACGCCTCTGGTTTTGGCTGCACAAAGCAATCTGATCAATATTGTGAAGCTGCTGCTAGCTGCCGGCGCGGATGTCGACTTCTGGGACGATTCCCAAGACACACCCTTGACTAAAGCAATTCGCACACTGCGGGGTAAGGCTTTGGTCGACATGGTGTCTTGTCTTCTAGACTACGGGTGCAATGTTAACTGTACGAACCATTCTGGCGATACGCCTCTGCATCTTTTGGCTTCGGCCATGCTTCCAGGCTATGATCCACAACAAACCACTACGCAACACGAGCTCACAGTCGTGAAAAAGCTGTTGGACCACGGCGCAGATATTCATGCGCGACGTGGGGACCGTTCTGTGTTTCAGGCGTTCTGCGGCAGGGGAGCGCTTGAAATCAGCAAGTTTCTGTTGGCTCGGGGTGCAAAAGCCTCCATGCGACCGCAGGACCCCTCTCAAGCACTTCTGTTACTGTTAACCAGCCGACCCACGCCCGAGGTCCCAAGCCGGGAAGAGTTCCTAGAGATCACAGAATTTCTTCTCGGTATCGACGAGGCCGGGGTGATGCTATCGAACCCCGAAGTCCTCGAGACGGCCGTAGAGCAGAAATACGAGGGCGTGGCCATACACCTACTCGAGCGAGGGCGTGCCATCGCCTTAAAGACAACGGGACCTCTCTTACCGGCGATCCCCATGTCCCTACAGCCCGGCCAGGACGCCAGGTCCTCGCTCCTAGGCACCATCATCCATCACAAGATGGCAGACCTGCTGGAAACCCTCCTCGCTCAACGCGGCTCCTTCTCGCCGGGCCTCACCGTGGCCGAGGCCCCCTGGCTGCACACGGCCTGCGACGGGTCCAAGGAGCCGCCGAGCCCGCAGGTCCTCGACGTGCTCCTGCGCCACCGCGTCCCGTACGGCACGCGTGCGTGGGGCGGCCACGGGCCCGTCACGCCGCTCCAGCTGCTGCTGCTGAGCTACCCGACGCTGACGTGCTGCGGC
This sequence comes from Xylariaceae sp. FL0662B, assembly GCA_022376535.1. Classification (NCBI taxonomy): domain Eukaryota; kingdom Fungi; phylum Ascomycota; class Sordariomycetes; order Xylariales; family Xylariaceae; species Xylariaceae sp. FL0662B. Next base: position 165,272 of record JAJJKD010000084.1, read on the forward strand.
ACGCGCCGCTGCGCCTCCACCCGGCTCTTCCAAGATCAGCTGACATGTCATTGCAGCAGCGTCCTGCTACAGTGCATCGTCGTGCTGCTGTCGCGCGGCGCCCTCGCGCCTCAAGACTACGAGGCCCCCGAAGCCGCCGCCGTCATCGCCGACAACCGGCCCCTCGTGCTGGCCGCGCTGCGCGACGCGGTCGCCCGCCGCGTCCCGCCGCTGCCGCAGACCTATCGTATGATGATGCAACCTGAGGGCCACTGCCTCAATTACATCGGCCGCAAGTTCGGCATCTCCGAGGCGGAGCTGAGGAATCCCACGCCGCTGCCGGCACGGTCCTTCTTCGATACGGTGCTTTGAAAGGATTACCTGATACGGCGGATTGTTAGGTATTGCGACTTGGAGAAGATAGGTGTACGGGTGAGTACATTGCTCCGTGTTGCTTCGAGTCGCTGAGCTGAACAGTTTTGAAATCTGTAGGGTCTTATCAGAACTTCATTTTTTTCCCCTTTTAAAGGAAATAATAATGGAAAATCTGTCTGTTTTCTTATCCTTCATTTCATCTTTGCGTGATACTTTTGAAATACGTGCCGGAATAGGATACGAGCACTCTAGCTTGGCTTCCCACCGTTATCAGACCCGTAACCATATCATAACATGGGACTTATTAGTGAGACATTTCCCAATGTTTGCTCTTATAGGCACTGATATATGCATTTATATTGGTCGTTCGTGTGATAATGCATGCAGTCTAGCTAGCATACACACTCTGAACGGTATTAGAATATCAAGATCACACCTTCGTATGCTGTGTTAGCTTACATGGTACGGGTGCCCTGCAACGCACTTATGAGTGTTCATATAACATTTTTGCTATCCAGAACATCTTAACACATGTTGATTGGAGAACGTAAAGGAGAAAAGGTTGCGTCATGAAAAACTAAGGGGAGAGGTGTACAGAAAATGGGGAAAAAAGAAAATTGACAAGGAAGGGGTTCGAACCCTTGCATCTTACGATAGTGGTGTTTAAAATATGATTACATAAGCTTAAAACCACCGCCTTAACCACTCGGCCACCTTGCCGTAATTTTTCAATTGTCTAAACTGCTCTGTATTACCCCCATATCTTATTCCCAAGCACTTCTGGCTGCAACAAAACCAATCCAGCCGCTTTGCGACCCCACGCTGCAATTCATGCAAGCTCACAGGTTCAACAGGAGCCAACTATAATTACCGATACGCAATTGATTGCGACCCCCTCGCTAAAACAGAGTGCTTGGTACCTACTGGTATGCTAGGAAACGATGATATAGACTAGGTACTCCAGTGTATCCGGTGCATCGAGACCAAGTCAATGCGCAAGAAAGACGGCAGATGCCTGTCCCGGATCCAGTATCCCAACACACGATGATTAGGGGTGCTATGCATGTACATGTAAGTGTAGAAATAATGACCTCAGAGCAGGGTTGAGAACTAAATCGCACCTCTTTCATCACATCACTCGCGTGTAGAGTTAATGCTAATATCATATCGGCCCAGAGCAGGTAAAGCTTTGATGCCTACACGCAACCCTGCCTTACACTCTCAGACTCCTATATCTGAGCCCAGGCTGTTTATCTCGGCTCGTATGGAGCCATATCCATGACCACACGATGTATATAGGTAGGCTTCCCATCTACATCATGCGACAGATTTATGCGTGGCGTCGGAATTACCTAGGGATATGTTAGCTAGCATAAAGGTAGACGAAGCGGTGTGTCAGAGAGAATGCCGCCTTACGCACTCCGATCCTTCAGTGGTGTAACGCCGTATCACACATCGCTGTCGTACGAACCATGGCCGTCATGATCCAGAACTTTTACAAATCGTCGTCTTCGGCCCTTCGCCTTTTTGTCGTCGGGTCACCGAGCACATAGCAGCGAACTGTGGCTATCTCTGCTCGCACTATAGGGCTTTGAACTTGGACAGTTCGAAGGGTGGTTAATCAGTGACTAGGCACGGTAGGCTAATAAGCGCATGAGGAAGTACAGTATGAGAACCCCCTTTCCAACTTTCCCACTCGGGGTCAGCCGCGTTAACCGAGATGTCTGGTTACACATTCGGAATATTAAGTATGTTTAGTCGCGTTAGATGTTAGGGTGTTATCCTGATGGAATGTAAATCGCTTGTGTTAAGACTGCCTGCTCAATCAGATTAAGGACCCTGATACTTCCTGGTATCGAAAAACGGGGTGCTTGGGAGCCATAGTTGGACTTAGCTATCAACCAAAACTGGCGTGTTCATAACGTTGTCCTACGTGACTTGAAATAGCCGATCGGTCTATCTGTGCTGATGATGCGATAGGGTTAATCCTCCTAAGGAAGCTTTGGCGTGTCGATGTTAGCTTATTGCTAATATGTATGTAGATGATCTTTAGCTCACCTTCAGCCATCTTAGCTCCCTATGTTTCAGCTAAGTAGGCTGTAATATTGGCATCTATGCTTGAGCTTGGAGCCTGTCGCCATTTAGCTTGAGGATTTTCCGGAGTAGGCTGAGGAGTTAGTTTTATTTTTTTTCTCTCTCCCTGTCTCATGTATATAGTATAGTGCAACACATTAGATCTCGTTAAAATAAGGCGTAGCTGAATCTAAGCTTAGTTGTCTATTATTTTCTCTATGCCATCAACAGTATGTACCCTTTTGGCCTCTCCCTGTAACTGTATATACCTATGTATGCGACTTGCTAATATTATGATTAATAGGGGCTGGCATCCATAACCAAGCAATAGGTCTGAGGTATCAGTACATGCATACCTGGTGGACATATTAACTGCACAAGTGATCGGACATATATGCTCGGTTATCGAGATCGGCGGCTATGTCGAAACTCTCCCTGATTGCTGACCAAAATACGTAATGGTCGACATCAACCCACTTTCAGTATATCCATGATCTCTGCCGACAACGCATGTAACCGCCTGTGAAGATCTTGCTGAAAAGAACTCAACAAACCGGAAGAAAAGGTGAACGGGCCTTCTCCACCGTGCGTGTTGCTCTTGTTGCCGATTGTACAATTGGGCGATGACGTACTATTTTGCTCTTTACTGCTGCATCTACCGTGGACTTTGAGTCGTTGAGATAGTACGTTTACTAATGGTTGTACGCGATGAAGCTCGCCAAGTATTAGTCCAGCGACCATGCGGCTATGGTTGTCGTTTCTGACGCAGCAGCCACGCATAATGGCGGGAGACTCAAGAACGTGCTCATAATAGCTAGGCGACACGATCGGAAAATTCCCCGAATTGTTTCCGTCATCAGTTGTAGGAGATGTCGCGCGCAGTGCTGCAGCATACCGATCTAAGACTTTGAAGACGATCAAGGAGACGATAACCAGGAGATAACCGTCTTGGGAACAGTGACACTGCAATATAGCCTTGATTTCCTCCAACACTTGCTCGTTTTCCTGTGTAATACTCTTCGTATCTGTGTGCCAGAAAGTGCCTGCTTCGGAGCTATCTAAATTACCCTTAGCCGTCCGGATGGTAGGCCCACGGGAGGAGAGTTGATTAAGGAGGCCAAGTGCACGTATCAAACAGTAGCACAGCTGAGTCACTGCTGGCAATGTCTGGTAATCGACAAAAGCGCCAGATTTTGTACTTGAAGAGCAGCGATCCTGAGAATGAAGCGACTTGAATAGGTTTGTCAGGCCTAAGGGTGATTCGTCGGATGTCTGGAGTGAAGTAATGAAGTCTGAGTCGGCCAACTCGCCAAGTTCGGAGAAATGGGTTTGATATATATCTTGGTTATTCTCCTTCGTTATATTTAATAGATCAGGGGAAATAGGCGAGGAGAAATTGTCTTGAAGCATCGAAACCGAAGTTGCCGGTGTAGGTGTAGGTATGGATTCGTCACCAGACAACATGTCTGAATACTTCGGTGTGAGCTGAGTCTGTCTAAAAAGAGGCCGAATGGAGTCGGACGATAGAGTGAAGTCTTGTAGAGACGGGATGGACCAGGCAGATCCCGTTGGTAATTCCAGTTGAATATCCGGAAAGTAAGGAGAACCGTTATCACTCGGCCTCCTCAATTTTTTCCGACCCGCACGCTTGGTTGCGAAGTATTGACATTTTTTGCCCCGTTTCATGCAACGGACACATGTGGGTTTCTCCCTACTGCACTTCACTTTAGCTGATGCACAGCCATGACAACTTTCTCGCAGCTTCGTTGATGTTTTTGGAGGTGTGTGATCAAGAGGTTCGCTAGGAGGAGTCGGCCATAGTGATATGGGCGATTCTGGTGAGTTGAGGGAAACCATATTTTGGTGCTGTGTACATGTAGAAACAAAGAAACGAGGCTACGATCGCATGCTAATTTGGCTCTACAATCAGTGAAGCATGAAGTGCGACTTTATAGAGATGTAATTAATACTAAGGATATTACCAATCACCATGTCATGCGTAACGCTGCATGTTTTTGTATTGGTGGGCTTCTGGAGGAATCACCTTCTCTTTGAATGTTACCTATTGGAAAATAGGGGTATGTATATTTTCATTAAGAAGAAGAATAAGTCCTGTTCAAGCCTAATGCTTATATTTCCTCGTTAATATAGTACGCAATAGACTTATGGATTACTCTGTGGCTGCTGAAGCCTACTTAGCTGACGTGATATTATAACAAAAGTTCCACGATTACGAATACTCTGCCTAGTAAATTGATTCGTGTGTTACAAGAGGTGCTGAGTTCTGCAAGCCTTGACTTAGATTAACCATACATAATAATATTTCCCCGGACTTTAATTGGTGCCTTTCAATAAGAATAGAGTAGAATAGCTAGTCTTACCTACATTATTCATCATCTTTCTTTTTTACTTTCCCAGTCTCAAGTATACAATGATATAGCGGTATCTGGATTGTGTTGATGAAATAGAACCATAAAAAAATAGTACACTCTTAAATATAGACCTCCTATTATCATCTTATTATACCTACCAATTCATGATTTGACACTCCTTTACTCCAACCTCAGAATGCTGTGAAACGTCGTACCATCTGGGCTTTCGTGTTTTGAAAAATATTACTTGATTAAGAAATAGTATCAACGAAGAAAGCCACCTATCACTATCTACCTCGGTGGAAGGCTGAGCGAAGTTGAACCGTCAATTTCGTATTGACAAGGATCTAATCTCATTCAAGTTCATCAAGATCTTCACCAAACCTGGGAGCCTAAGTGATCAGAGATGAAATAACTTCCTCTGTGGCTATTCCTTAACATCTAGTAACTTGATATGTTCCTTGATACTTGTGTCTTAACTGAAAGGGGTATGTTGTTAATAATGATGTTTACGTATTCATTCAATTCATTAACCAATGATAACAACAGAACCTATTTAGCGCTGGATTCAGCCTTGCCATGGTAGGGTCACAATGCTTACTTGTGAACCAACATGGTAGCTGACTTATTGGAGTTATCACTTCTATGAATGCAGAGTGTGATGTAGATGGAGGTATAACATGTACCAGTGCACAGATGTTATCTATAAGTGGAATTGAGTAGAACTTAGTATATTAGCTACCTCCACCTAAATTAATAATAGTATACATTGTGCATTTCACTGTGAACTCGTGCCCCCTTTCTGTTGTGAACATTAGAGCTGCCAAGACAGAAATGTGTGGAACAACGAGCGATATATTGTAATAGTTTTCACGGCCTTAACGGACTTAGTTCTCTCTAAGCGTTTAAAGATGTCAAAGATTTTAGGGTGGCTTTAAATAAAACAGAATATCGAAACAATAAAATGATAGCGATTTAATGGTGTTGCAGAGTTTAGATCTTGGTAGAAGGTCTATTGACGAGGTGATGATGAGATAACTGGTACAATTCATATATAATCCTAAAGTAAATATACTCTGGGTGACCGAAATACGAATGAGTTGGAAAGTTTTTGTGATTGTCTGAACTAGTTTGCCTTTGAGAACCTTTGACAGATTGGTAACACTGGTGCTAGGCTTTTTTAGTCCCTATATCTAGTCCTCGGCAGAGGTAACTTCTTAGGATATACAGGATATTGAGATAAGAAAAGTGTTCTCGTTTTGTGAACATATCTAATAATACCAAGTCATTAAGATGAAACAAGTTCATAAGACTTTCCAAGGCCAATACGTCGAATTCAGTCGATCAACGATTATTGAATGTGTTTAAGTATCTGGACTCCCTCAGGTCTAGCTACACCGTCCATTTGACTTCAATTATATGAGAACTCTTTCCAATATCATTTTATTGTCTTCAGCGGTATAAAAGGGGTTCCCCTGTACAAGGATGCAGCTCCTGATATAAATTTATAAGTGACCCAACGATTCTTGTCACCCTATATTGACGTGGAGAGATATAAAACACGAATGCTTATTAAAACAGACGGTTTAAAAACATGCTAGTCAACATGCAGGCCATCATAATGTCAGATGCTAAGACTATACGCCAAAACCGCCTATCTATCCCCATTCCTACAGATAAAAGTAACGACAGCACTGACTGTTGTGATAGGAGTTTTCACATAACTTAATATCCCTGTCTGGAAGCCCTCACTAATATCACCCCCCGATTACTTCTCCCCGGAGTTCTATTAAAGTAGCATAGCAGATATATTTGATATATCAGTATCGTAGAATCCGACCGTAGTATCCACGATGAGAGGTTAACTCGGTTTCTATGTTGTCATGGAGGGCCGAATATTCCAACCACAACCCCCCCGGCCTTCTCTCTCTCACCTTCCTGTTCCCCTCAACTGAATTAGCCACATAGCCATGGATATGCTAGATCTCTCCCTTAGTGCTGTTAGACAAGAGATGAGTAAGCCGTAGCATTCTGACTTGTAGGGTGATACTGTCAGCCTGCAGGGCGCGCTTTTGCGGCATCGATCCCGTATGGAGGTTATCAACGCTAAAGGGAGAGCTACTTGAACTCATCAATGCCATTGCACTTGAAATGCTTGTCAGATGGACGGTATATTCTGTAGGTTGTATGCATGGATCAAAATTAACTTCGACTTATAGAACCGCGTATCTAATTTTTCCCGTTTTGTTCTAAAGGTCCAACCCCTGGGACTTTTCGATACTTGACTCCATCAACTATGAAACTACGTGAACTGAAATTTGCTATATCTGGTATCTCGAGACGTCATGCAATATAAATATTCAACGTTCCAATAAGGCTTCATTTCTAAGGTAGATCTTGTACCGTTGGAAAGACAGCTACTGAGCTAATATCGTGAAGTTCATCGGCGATAATATTAGGGATTACCTGGTATATTATATGTGAATTCTCTCTGGGGATTAATTTGGAATCGTTTAGGCGGATAAGCACTATTAATAAGAACTTCGCTGTAAGTCGAACGCTGTTTAACACCTCAATGTTACATCCGGCATGCCTACCTAGTTTGATAGGACTCATTAATACCCATTGTTTACTGGTTCGCAGATCTTATGCGCGCTTACTCACAATCAGGTTCTCCTAATGACTAATATATATCTGGTATAGGTTCAGCTCACTAAGACGCCAGTGCCTTGTCCAATAGCCATCCGGGCCTCATCCTAGTTTACATAGCTCGTATACTTAAAAACAAAATGTAAGGAACACTAGACTCAACTCAACGGGTGCATATCTCAGCAACCATATCAATAATCGTCAACTTTTCCTTCTTGGGAAAGCGAATTTCCTCTTTTGAAGGATACTATTGAGCTACATATCGATATTCATGACGGTGATAATGGTGGAGGCGAAAATATGGTTCGATCTCCTGACACCGGATGAGTGAGATCCCATGCCAAAAACTACCCACAGGAATAGAGAGAAACCGGAGGAGGCTCGCTTGAGAATATTGCAATGATATGGGCTGGAGTCGGCAGGTGTAACTCTATATCACACTATGTCATGACTACATAGGGGGCAAGAAGCAGCAATAACTATCATATCTGCATGTATTATATAAGGTAGCCAGACTCCTCTCCTCGAATTTTGTTTCTGAAGTTGTTCGTTACCAAACATCTAATCGGAAGCTCTGGATCATCATACCAAAGTCATAAGATTTTATTTCCGAATCATTTCTCAATATGAAGCCTTTACTTGCTTTATTTTGTGTCCAAGGTGATACTAGCCAACTCTATTCCATCATACTTAATGAGATACATCCAGCTAATACAATCGGTAGGGCTCATACAAGGCTCATCCGCGTTGGGTCCTGGCGGAGGCACCATCATCACATTCCATCCTAACGGCTGTGGAAATAACGATGACCTGCTTCAGCTGGCGAATCCAGGAAACACGGCTACCTCCCCTCCGTGTATTTTCAATGAATTCCCCTATCCGCACAACACACCAGCAGGAGGGTGGCAAATTGCAAATATGCCCGCTGGCGTGAGCTTCGAGGTCAGGCAAGGTCCGCGAGATGGCGAGGTCTGCGGCCCCGAGCTCATCCTCCAAGTCGCCAACGACGGTTGTTATGAGCTTGACCAACTCGCCGACCGAGTCTGGTGGAATTTTTGCAACACTGGGGTCAACTGCGACGAGCCCCCAACCCTTCTTCGTAAGCAGTCAGCTAAAAGGAGTATTGCTCCGAGGAACACGACTGGACTTCAGTCTGAGTACGTATTTTGGAGTCCTTTCCCATATTTAACTTTGTCATAGGAGCTATGTGCACATACTTGGGGATTTCCACGTGTGGAAGTACCTAAAAATCATATGGAAAGGCACTTACTAACTCCAGACCGCGCACAGTGCAGAGGGTGAATACATGATGGCGCTCACCGGCGAACGCATTCCAGTGTACAGGCAGCAAGATCTCTCTCCCGCCCGTGCCTTCGGCGAAGCAGGCCTCTCGAAGCGTCAAACGACGACCTTCAACCCGCCGGTGACATGTTTCCTGCCCGTCGCGACCTGCCAGGGGTTCGGCAACATCAACGACATCGAGGCCGACTGCGTGAACTGCGTCATGGGCCTCGGCAATGGCAACCGCGCGTCGAGGGACATCGACTGCCGCAACTCGAAGACGGACTGCGCGATCACGTTCATGAGCAGCGTAACCGTCACCGACACGGTCTCGGTCGACATCAGCTTCGGCGCCAGCATCGGCTTCACAGGCCAGATCGAGGGCTCGGCCACCTTCGGCTTCGGCGTTGGCTTCTCCTTCTCCACCGCCACGACGAAAGGACAGAGCTTGGGCCTCAACGTCCCGGCCGGCCACATCGGCTTCGCTCAGTACCAGCCGCCCGCTGTTCTGGGAAGCGTCATATCGACGCCCGGCGGCACAAACGATGGAATCCGCGAAGGGCAAATCCAGCTTTGTAGTACCGCCACCGGGTTCGACGGTAACCTTATTTGTCAGGAGGCGACGGGTATACTGGCAACATCAGGCTCGGATAACGCGGGCCAGTACAGTGTTGTGCTCACATCCTAGAACACCTTCTAGATCTGTGTATGGATGTGATATCGCGAAATCGGCTGCGGGTTTTCACCTACCGGGTTTTTCCTCCCGCATAAGCCTTCTGTAGCGTATCTAGCTATCATGAACAACCTAGCAAGCGGCACTAATCAACAACATATGAGTGCAAGATTTTTGTCAAATTGACCATAATGCTTTGTTTTCTTTTTGGGGTCTGTGTTATTAAAGCTACCATATGTAAAATTTTTTTCACGTTAGATGAGGCAACCGTGCCAGAATCCAGTTGATTCGAGGGTCAAGGACTTGTACAGTACAAGGACGTCTTGTGCCATTGTGTATATATAACAGGCCTGCCTCCATGTGTAGATAGCTGAACCTAAAGTCAATCAAATCTTACTAACCCTGTATTCCAACAAATCCTACGCCTTTTGGTAACTCTCCATCATCTATCTATGCACGGGAACTTGTTACACTGAATAGAGCATTGAAGGTGTAGAGACGAGGAGTAAATGAACCGCCAACTAAAAAAATCTTTATTTCGAAGTAAGCTCGTATCGGGACTTAATAACAACCACAATCTAATCAACCATCACGCTACATTGAGGCTAATCCCCAGGTCATCTATCTAGTCTGGGTATTTACACACGTAGCCAAACAGAGTCCACGCCTCGATATACCTAAAGCAACGGAACGAAAGACAAACTGAGAAGTACGCCCTCAAAGAGATGCCAGTCTAAGGTCGGGACTTCTACATGGGCATGTCAGTTCCTGGGAGCACGTCGATCCCTGCCAATTTGTCAGCATGTCATAACCATGAATTCAATAATAGGCGCAACTCACAGCCGTCCTCGTCCTCATCGACGACCTTGTTAACGGCGCACTGCCGGGCATTGTCGATAACCTGGGTCTTGAGGTCGGAGCACCGGGCGCCCATGCAGCCGGAGGTGTCCATGGCCTTCTGCAGGGCGTCGCCCTTCCACCCGAAGACGTAGTCGCCGTGCTGGCCCAGGCCGGTGTTGTCGCCGGTGCTGAGGTAGAAGGGCTGTGAGCCGTCCTCGGGCCACTCCGACTGGTCGTTGAACTGCGTCGTGTCCCAGACCACCTCGTACATCAGCTGCGGTATCCGGATCGGGTGCGTCGACGGGCAGGAGCCGCCCAGGCTGAGGAAGTTGGCCGGCCCCGTCGTCGGGTACGCCACGTGGTCTTGGTGGTTGGGCGTGTCGAGGTTCTCGCCGTCCCAGCAGCTAGTACGCGCGGATGGCCCGTCAGCGAGCGTTCTCGCATTTGATAGGTAGATCAAAAAGATGGGCGCCGGTGGTTGGGGAGGGAAACTTACGTCGGGAAAAGAATGTTGGATCGGATACCGCCTGCGCATGGCTTGGAAGGAAGAGCCTCGGAGTCGACGCTGTGTGTATGGTAAGCTAGGTGCTAATAAGTGCTAGAAGGACGGACAATGATACGTACTTGTCGTCCATGCAGGGGGCGCCGACATCACCGCCATAGTTGGGACCCGTGTAGCAACGGAAGCAGTTTTGTCTCTTCAGCGAGGTGTCTGGCCTCGACCGCATGGTTGGGTCTCCAACGAGCATGCGGAACCCCTGAAATTCGCAGTTAGCTCTGTATTCTTATGTTACACTAGCCGTTGGACAACACGAACCGGCTTGAAAGCGGTAATCTGGCCTGGCTGAGCCGAGACGTAGTAAACGAGAATACCGCCTTGGGTTTGCGTACTGAACTGGTCGCTGAATTGAAGTCTATGTAAGAGGTGAGCAGCTGTTACTCTGAGTTTGGCACGGTTCGTAGAAGCTGAGTTGGGAGCGAGTATTTCTGGGGTGAGAGTGTCTTAGGGAAGTAGCTGAGCTTAGAATACTCCACGAGGCCATCTTATAAAATAGCGAAGTGGCGGAAACAACGAGAAACGGGACAAAGATTGGAGAAGGGAGTAAGGTGCGTCACATACGCGTGACCAAGTTGAGGAACACGCTTGTAGGTTCCGTTGCGGGCCTTGAAGTACAGGTTCGCCGTCCAGTAGTTTGAGAAATCCTCGGAGAATTGGCACGTGGTGCAAGAGGCCGCCTCGGAGACGTCGCCGGTCGTCATCGTAGCGTTGAAGGTATTTCCTCCCACGATCTGGTGGACGTGAGGGGAGGGAATTAGGCCAGGGTTGACGAGAGGGTCAAGCCGGTCGATAACGACATTGGGGCATCCGAATCGCAGCATGGTCATCCCACCCCCGAAGCCGCCCCCGAACTGGGGTGCCGCTCCGACGAGCCCAGTGAAGCCGAGGAGAGTAGTCCAAAACATTCTGACTGGGATTGTTGTATTGGAGAATGTGTCGAATGATTGGCAAAGGGCTTACTGGAAGAGGCTGGCGGGTTCACATGTTTTATAAACGGACCAGGAGACACAACAGTAGAATCAACCCTCTTATGCCTGACTGCCGAGCCACGGGTAACACATCGTTGGTGTCTCAATAAACGCTATGTGGCTCATGGAATTCCAAATTTGAACTCGGCATATCAGAGTACCATAACTATAAAGTAAATGTAATTAAAAGCTATGCTCGGGCCGAAAAGGGGCTAATTCCTGATAGGGTGGACTACAGCCGGTTATATAGGATTTGTGCAACACGGGTATAGGGAGGCCTAGTTGGTATAATTTACCTCGTCACGTGTACTGAATTCGATCCATTGCATACCTCTTGGGTAGATTCAGCCGGGCTAGTGTTCCCCCGTCAGTTGGGTACGGTTGGTGCTATTTTTAGGTTCTAATATAGCTCGTAGCCTCAGACATCTATATTAGGCGCTCATGATGTATATAGAAAATACTCATGCTGGGTATCTCCCTGTCGCCATGGAGACGTGGGAGTATGCTCTCGGCAGTCTCTTTATAATGCCATTTGCTAAGACTTATATTTCACACTTGTCTATGTTAGTGACTGCATACAACTAGTCTCTTCTGATGGTTATTTCACCTAGAGAAGAAGAAGTTTTAAAGATGATTGTCAAGATGGTTGCGTGTTAAATCGTGACTTAGTTATTGTGTGATAGGCGATGGCATTAGCTGAGGAATATCCAAAGACGAGATCTAGGGGGATTTACAAATCAACGTGGTTTTTAATCCAAGACCTTTAAAGGTACAGAAACCCATCACGAACCGAATATAATGCCGAGGGAATGAATTTATCGGCCATTATGGATTTCCATGATAGGATACAGAAGTTATAACTGCTACATCCATATAGGTAGCTGATGTGACAACGTGGTTGATAGATCGCAACGTGGTCGATAGATCGGGGTACCAGTTTACTGAGCCATTCGAATAATTAATCAACTGTCTATACCTTTCCTTACATTTATCATCCGTACGCAAGCTACTATTAGTCGTATTATAGAAAATATACCAAAACCCCTAATAAACGCTAAATTAATTCGTAAAAATTAAAATACTAAAAATCCGAACTAGTAATAATTTTATTACCTTTTTATATTAGAACCTTTTATACCGTTATATCTACCTATAATACCTAACCCTTAATATATAGTTATATTAATATTAAATATTCCCGCTATAGCTAATCTTTATTAATAAAAACGGGTTAAGCTTTTTAACGTAATACTCCCTTTAAAAATAAACCTAATAGCCGGAAAAAAAACCCGCTATACCGGATATTAAATCCTTATTATAAAATATTATTAATAAATAATATATTAAAATAAAAAAAAAACGCTAAAATCTAAAAAAACGTTATTATAAAATTCGTAATAATTTTAAATAATTTTATAAAATCTTTTAAAAAAAAACAGCCAATTTAAATACCGGAAAATAGTTAAAAAATATATTAAAGCTTTAAAATAATATCTTAATACTTTAATTTATATATAATTAAAAAATAACCTTATAGTATTATTATATTTTATAAATATCTAAATTAAAACGGAAATAATAGAATTAAAACTTTATTTAACCGATTTAACGTTATATATTAATATAGTTAAATAAAGTATTAAAATAGTATCTAAATTGGCTATAAAAGCGCTAATAATAACCCCGTTAATAGCCTTTAATAAAATCTTAATAATATAAATAAATAAAAATAAAGCTATAATAAAAAAACTAAATATCTATATTTTAATATAGCTATTTAAAAAGTAATTTAATATTAAATTATTTTTATACGCTGCCTATATAACCTTAATAAAAACATTAAAGTTCCTATTAAAGGCTATTAAAAATATATAACCTATAAATATAAAGTAGGCGGTTAAAATAATAAATTTAAATATCCGGGATTAGCTATTAAAAAAAAAAATAAAACCATAATACGGAATATTTTATATATTATAGCTATAAAAACTTTAAAGAAATAATTAATATATATAGTGTTTAAAATGTTAGCTAATATAATAAATTTTACTATTAAAAATATATAATTATTAATAAAAAAATAATAATTAAAAAGGTTAAGCTATAAATCGAATTAATCCCTATAAATATATATATTTCCCGGAATAAAATAAATTTTATCGCTAAAAAAGCTATTTAAATAATAGCTTTTAAAGAAAACGTTAAATAATTTAGGCTATTTTTAATTAATAATTTTTTAAAAAAAATAAAAAAATAAGCTTATATTATCTACTATAACCTAAAATATTAAAACTATTATACTGTAAAATATTATAGTAAAAAAGCGTTATATAAAAACTATAATAAACGCTTAAATTAATATAAATTTTTAATATAAAATATATATAATTAACCGGCTAAATATATTAATTACTATAAGCCTTACTTTATAAATTATAAAAACTATTTATATAAGCCCCGAAACATTAATAAATAAATAATACCTTTTAATTAAACTAAGTTAAAAATAATTAAAAAAGCCGGTAATTAAAAATATATAATAAAAAATTTCCTTATAAAAACTATAAAGCTAATATTATTATTAAATAAAAACCCCCCGAAATAAATTAAATAATAAGGTACTATTAATAAAAAAAAACCTTACTAATACCTATAAAAAAAGCCTAAAACGAGTTAATTATAGCTATTATATTTAATACCGAAACGATTATTATAAAAAATAAAAAAATAAAAAAACTAATTAAAGGGATAATTATTATTATTTTAATACCGGTATTAGTTATAAATATTTATTATAATATTTTTTAATTTAAAGTTAAAAAAATACGCTTATCGGGAATTATTAAAAAAGCTAAAATAAAACTTATAATTAAAAAAAAAAAATAGGATATAAACTTATTGAATTATATAAATTTATAGCTTATAAATAAAAAATAAATATATTGTAAACTTTTAGAATTTAAAATAACTAATATAGTAATATATAACGTTAATAAAAATCCAAATATCTATAAAATATTCCTAAAATAATATTAAAACGAAAAAATAAATATTATAATTATTAAATGGCCTTTATTATACGTATATACGAATTACGATGGAATCGCAATTTATAGTAATAATCTATTATTATTAAATTAAAAGGTAAAAATTATAAGCTATAATAATAGGGATTTAATTACCACCATTAAGGTTTTATAAATTATATAACGTAATTACGTAACTATATTAAACCTAATCTAAACTAATCCACTATAGATTAATTATAATAGTTTAACTATAATAGTTTAATAATAGTAATTTAATATTGGGCATTTTTTATTTTATTGTTA